>JAABNX020000151.1:5749128-5772023 GCA_015163995.2 Mormyrus lacerda
CCCCCGCCAAGGACAGCCTAAGTCACACTGCCAGAGTGTGGATTTAGGAGTTTTCGGCTGAATGGAGGGCAAGGGTATACAACCTCATGAGCACACATGTTGGTTTAAGGACACCTCTTCCTTTCAGAGTGAGAGAAAGAAGCCCCGCCCCTTAGCATGCAGCGCCCATTCAGGCGTGTCCCCCGGGAGCTTGCACACACACAAAGCTCAGGCTAGCCAATCACATTGCGACCCCATCTGTGACTTCAGCTCAGCACCAGATAAATCAGCGCTTTCGGCTTGCAGGGAAACCTGCGACTCGCTCACTATGTTTGAGACCAGCAGAGGTGCATGATCTTATAGGGTTTATTTTTACTGCACTGGCATTTTTGACCGTACATTCTTTGGGGAGTATTTTTCACTGTTCTTAGACAATATACTCAGTCATAGGGCTTTGGCTATCATTCACATTAGGACCAGGGATTCTGGGGCTATGAGTTAGCTCTCTGCAGTAGGACGACAGACAGTAGCCACTGTGGGGAAAATCCGCACTGTTTATACTGGAACAACATAAGGATGTGAATCTTCACCACACTCTAAACATCTAAGCTAAACATTACAGGAACTTACTAATCAGGAACCTTGGACACACAGCTGAAAGCGAAACAAAGGATTCAACAGACGGTCATTCTAGTTACAAATGTCCACCCATCCATTTCCCAAACTGCTTATCCTTCTGGGTCACGGGGGTCCGGAGCCTATCCCGGAGGTTACAGGCACGAGGCGGGGAACAACCCAGGACGGGGGTCCAGCCCATAGTTACAAATGTGTTTATTTTTATTAAAATGACCACAGGATGGACACAAGCAAATGTTCTACTTGATAAGAGCTTGTCTCATGTTAGTAGATAAAAAAAAAACAATTATTGCAAATATTTAAAAACTGACATTTGTGTCTTTGAAAAGTTCAGTGGTTTTCAACTGTATATCGGCCACCATGCCTTTAATCAAACTATAGAGAACGGCTTTGCTGAATAGATGACCTCAAAGCAAGCAGGTTACATTGTTACTTACAGAAGCCGCATGCTAATTCACATCATGTGTGGGGAAACCCCAGGCGACAATGGAAGGACGCTGCCGAAGCTGGCCTTTGCGAGGTGATGTGTACAAACACAGCAACAGATCGACCGCGATGAAAGAACTAATGGGTTCTAAATGTTAGGAAAAGCCTCCTGCCTGCACAAACCAAAAGAGCATGGTCACTATACCCTGGCGAGGAAGGAAAACACTAAAGTTAAATCTAAGTCTTTTGTTTATTTCAATTGTGGGGACAATATTTTTGTCATGAACCATATTAAATTTTTTTATCCAGAATAAATCATGATAAGTTTTATGTGGGAATCGTAAGACATAATAATATTTGTTATTTTGTAGATTAAAAATTTGCGAAAACTATCCGACGATAATGATTAAATGTTAATGAATATTTCATTGAAATATAAAATAATGATAAAATTCCAGATGTCAACTACTCGGGTAAAATTAAATGTTTATTGTTCAAGATCAAGATTTTGTTTGAATAATAAAACAGAGGCGTTGATCTCGGTGAGCTTAAGATCAGCTGCAGTCATGAACTTTTCTGTAAACTCACTATAATTAATGCTCATAGCTGGTGTGTACAGAATAGGTGACAGCATCATCAGTAGCTGCTGCTAGCCTGTAAGATGGACTCAGTATTGGTATTGTCGCTAAACAAAACTGTTTGGTTGGGTACCATTTTGTGGTCCATAGTTTTTGCCCACTACCTTGAACATGAGCTGGCGAACAAAAAAAAAACCACCCAGACACTGAAAGGGCGTCTGTCTCAGTCACTGTTCCACAATATGGGGGTGGGAGGATTAAAAACCTCGAGTCATCTCGACACCGTGAGCTTTATAGAAATAAGGAAAGGACAGAGCACAGCAAAGGAAGTGACATCACACCACATGTTTACATTTCTCTGAAAAAAACGGGACTGTTTTTCTCGGGAACACCTGGCATATTTTTGAAAAATATGACTTATCCAGTACAGCTTCTGAATTGTTTGTGATATTATTACAGTTGTACAGCCTCCATTTTATTTCCAATCGTTTTGTGTGCTTGTGTACATAACTGTGACTGTCAAAATTATTTTTTTAAATAGTTTTGTTTGTATCCACATAAAAAATCTGTTTCCAAATAATGACATTGAATATCACTCAGAGGCATTTTCATTTCTTAATAATTCCCTTCAAAATACAGTATATAGAAACATCCTACTGGATATATATGTGTGTGTGTGTGTGTGTGTATATATATATATTTATACTGTAGTATACTCCACTGTCTCAAAGCACTTGCATCTTACTATGTCATCATCAAATTTGTTTTTACTATGCAAAAATTATAGATATAATTAACTTGCTAAATATTAAAAAGGTTAATATATATTGCACACACACCAGTAAGAAATTGTATATTGATTTTAAAAACTTGCATTATTCTAGAGAAAATAAAAGAAATCAGAGAAACTGTTTTTATGTAAAATTCCAGGAATGAAATGAGAAATCTTTCTTTTATGCTAATACAATGTGAAAAGTCCTTCGCCATACATTCACCATTACATAAATGTCAAACTCTCCATCGTCCTGACTCTTCTGCGTCGCAGCGCCATCGTATTTCCTGCGCTTTTTGTCTAAGTGGCCGTATGTGCATTTTTAAGCAGAAAAAAAGTGTACTCAGCCGCAGCTCCCGAGTCTCTTCTTCCTCTAAATTTAGCTACACAAGAAGGCAATGGTCCCCTTGTATTCTCCAAAGCAACGGCATCTATGCGTGGCATGCAGACTTCGCAGTTGGTACGCTAAAGCACCCCACGTGATTTAGAACTAGATAACACTAAACCAGTTAGTAAAGATCAGATTGCACGTGACGCAGCTGGCTAGTAATTCACAGCATGGAAAATTCTTCAGAAAATAGCAACGATAATGTGAATAACAAATGTACAACATATTGTTTGGCTTCTCGTTAGTAATTTCTGAAA
The DNA here is from genome assembly GCA_015163995.2 of Mormyrus lacerda. Classification (NCBI taxonomy): domain Eukaryota; kingdom Metazoa; phylum Chordata; class Actinopteri; order Osteoglossiformes; family Mormyridae; genus Mormyrus; species Mormyrus lacerda. The sequence continues at coordinate 5,752,165 of JAABNX020000151.1, forward strand.
AGGAGTTAAAAAAAACTAAATTGAATCGCAGTAAATACTTTCTAAATCTTTTTACGTAAAATCAATCGAATATTCCTACCACTTTTCTCTAGTACAAAAAAACACGATTACTCATCTCAATTTTTAATGCTTTAACTAGCTGTTACTACTCCCTTGAAAATCGACTTAAACTTCGATGGGGGCGAAAATGCAATGCAGCTATATACAAAAACGCTTCAGAAGTTGTTTTTATGCGTTAAGCAGAGCCCACTGCCCTAGAGCTGCTGCCTTTGCTTATTTGCACAGATCCGTCCGGTAGTGGCTCGGCTGCGCAGACCCGCGTGCACCCGCACCTACCCCCCAGCCCCACTCCCAACATCCTTCTCACGAAACGGCTCACATTCCAACCTAATGAATAGGTACCTCGCCGTCACTCCGGTCGCTGTATCACTGCGCGCCTTCTGCACTCCGCTGTCACTCTTTATTTGCGGTTCCTCGGCGCAAACCCACGCAACCAATGCATCTTTACATCTCGTATTTTGCTGTTTCTAGGGGGGAAAATTACATTTCGCAGCTTTTTATCTTCACGGTAGGGTGACTACTTTTTCTTAAAGGCGGCAGGATACATAGACCACAAAGCGGCTATAACAGCTCGAGCCGTGCACCGCCATCTTAGATTGATCCGTGTTGTTCCAGCGGCTTCCGAGGAAAACAGCTGTGGAGTCGAGCCGCTGTTCCCTCTTGTGTTGTTTACACGGTTTTGGCTTAAACTTTGCTTACAACATCGGCAGTAAGCAACTGACGGAGCAGACGGATATATCGCCGTGTCTCAGGTACGCCCCGGCTGCCGGGAAACGCCGACTTGGGAGTTTTTTCTTTCCTCTTTTCTTGCCGTTACGGTAAACGCATCGGAGATGCCTGCCGTACCCTCGCGATTAGTCGCACCTCCATGATCTACACTTTTTATTTGGTCACTCATTAACCAGTGAATCTGGGTGCCTTTGGCAGTCGACTGGCGCTCGGTGGGGTGAGTGTGGAGAAACTCGGCCACCGTGGGCAGGACGTGGCGCTCCGTCCGCCCCGTCTTCTTACTTTTCACCAAGATCGGGCTCCCGTCTCGGGCGCGGAAGCCGCGTTGCCGGCGGCACCCAGCGCCGTGCTCAGAACCAGAACTGGACGTCGTTAGTGGGCAACAGAGCAAAGCTATCAAAGCTAGGGGACCGCTGAAGTTTCGTCTGAACGACCGGACTCATTGTTCCCGTCGGGTTTGGGCTTCGACGGCCGGTTCGCCTGCTTAGGCGGCTGCCATATGGGTATTTATTGTAGCCTCACCACATCCAGCTCCACTCCTGTCCTGCCCCGGGGAGGCCGCGGCTGCGGGTCCTGGCTGTGGGGGTGGGAGGGAGAGAGAGGGAGCCTGGGGGAGGTGCGAGAGGTTTTTTGAGTTCTCCTTTCCCCCCTGAAGCCAGACTTGCTAAGTTAAAGGGCAGAAAGGTCCGATTCGGTTCTCCGGATCGACCATGCAGACGACTGCGGAGGAGCCGCCGTCTGTCGAAGTTTAACGTGGGATTGATGCGACTGGCCGCAGCTCCCCCGGCTTGTGGGTCTGCAGATTTACGGGGCGGAATGGCTCTGCTGCCCCCCCCCCCTTCTGGGGGTAGTGATAGCCTGCATTTCCACCCGTTTTCAGGACCATGGGTTCCCGTGATGGACTCCATCTAGGTGTCCGAGTTGGTTTCTGTAGTATGTTGGCTGTTTTAAGAACAGTGGTGTTTCTAAGGCTAGGGTTCGGGTAACGGTCGTACATCGAACACTGTTTCCGTTTATCCTGCCGCCTCAGCACTCACTTTCCTTTCTTCCCCCGGACTAAACTAGCCGGCACCGCTTGGGTGATAAGTGTAGCTTTGCAGTTAATCGGTGTTACTGGTTTGCATATAAAGCTACACCCTGCCCAAGGTAAACAAGCGCAAGTTTCTCTCCGAATTCCTCACCCGCGTGGGCGTGTTTGTGTTTTTTCGTCTTACTGCGTTAGTTTCACTCGCTGTTTGACCAGTTTAACTAAGGATCGTTTAACCAGGTGCAGCTTAAGCCCCAGGAAATGAGAGCAGCTGCTTGGAAAAATCTGCATTTTTGTAGCGCTTATCTCAACATGCTTGCATTGCCAGGAGTGGAGATAATTGAGTTTTTTGTGGCCGTTTCTTGTACTGTAATGTGAGCCTTGGTTTGCGGTTATAAATGCAGAATAACATGGACGTTATAAATGCTAAACCAAGCACATCCATGACTATGCTTTGGATGTAAATGGCTCCCAGCATCACTTCTAAAGGTTGCTCTAGTGCATGTAACTTTTGTTACCAATATGCACAGCTCTTTAGCGTTTCTTTCATCATTCGTATGCTATGAAAATTCTGGAACTAAACAACAACATATGTGCTTATGAATTTGTTACGAAAATGCTAACTGTTGGGTGTGAGTGTGAGCTGCTTCAGTGCTTTTAGTCCTCTCCTGGCGAATCCGAGTCTGGTGGGGAACCTAGCTGTTAGACTGGGTTCCCAGTTTTTGGTGTCTGGTGTTTGTTTTGGGACTGAGCTGAGTGCTGTATCGCAACATGAGATTTGTTGGTTAGCTAGATCACTTGCTGGATTTAAGGTGCCACAGTTTAAATGAACTTTCTTTGTTCACTTGCATTTAACCCAGAGTACCTTAAATCCGACAAGTTTTAGTGAGGCAGCCCCTTTAAGTGTACTGTTTTCACTGGGATCATTAAACGCAACCATAGATGATAATCTGTTGTGTGACTATCCAACCTCCTCTGTCTGTTCTGTTTTTATGAAGATCTCCCGGTCCGGTGATTGTGTGGTGCGTCTACCCAGTACAGTATAATTATAATTTGATTACTCGTTGATATGCCAGTGGGACTTATCAGTCTGTACAGCCCCAAAACCAGGTGGTTTCCATACTGACCTTTCGCCCTCTCTGCTGGTTGGCTGCCCTTATGCCTTGTTGCTGGTATATGGTGTAGGACGTGAAATGTGTGGCTACAGGCTTTCGCAGCCTTGGTGCACCCCACCTCCCTCTTGGGACTAGACCGTGGAGATGAGTGTCTGACAGGATAATAGTCTTCTACTTTTGCTTCTGCTATTAGGTTTCATTTGGGTTTTAAACACTGCTCATCTCATGGATGTAATTCTTAACTTGCCATTTGGGCTAGTTTGACACAGCTATTCATAGTGGTTTTAATGTCAGGGTCTCCGATTTTGGGTGCGGGAGACAAATGAGGGGGAATTGGTGTTATGTGATCAGCATCCTGCTCCTTTTGTGATGCGGAATGGAAGCAGCCACTGAGTATATTTGGGTATTTGGATTCTCACATTCTGAATTTAACCCAGAAATGATCTTCTGGTTGGGATCCATTCTAAAAAAAACTCCTATGAGGGGCAAATGAAACGCTCAGTTTAATTGGCGGCCAAAAAATTCTGTAGTGTGCAATGGATAGCAGGCACCTATACTAGATATGCTTCATCTGTTTAGATTAAACTGGACTTTGTAGATCTGAACTTGGGTGGCAGTACATTCTGGCTACCAAAGCTAGTGGAGGGGCTATGAAATATTTATGCAGTGTCTGGGAAAGTGATGGTGCCGCGCTGTGCCAATTGCTTAGAGTCAGGCTGTAGAGCATAATTGGGCACTGACTCAATGTGTACATTCGTTTCCACCGTTGCACAGTCCTGTCAGCATCACCTTGCTCGGTACACTGACATTGTAGCTGCAAGCACCAAATATTTCCCTGGAACTCGCTGTTTTGCAGTCGCGCTGCCAGGGTCTCGTCACGCATTTCTGGGATCCGCTTAAATAAAATGTGAGATTGTTGTGCAGCGCAGTTAAATTGGCAGAAGCAGATCAGCTGTAAAGTCCCAGCCTGCTCTAAGGGGCTCTGTGATTAAGTTCCACTCTGGACGCAGCCACCACTTGCTGTTTAGCTTTGGTCTGGGGTGCTGAAGAATGCGGCTCCATTGATTTGGGCGTCTCTGAAGGCCCACAGGGTGTCAGTATCACTCTGACTGTGAGAAGTTTCTGCCCGTCTCTCGGCGCATTTATTGAACATTAACTTTAAGGTCAGTCATCTGCATGTCGATCGAAGCCTCATTGCTTTCCCAGCCCTGGGAACTGTGACGTGGAACCTCTGCATCGCTCGCGCTTCTTCGGTGCTGCGAATGGCTTCAGGTTGTCAGCTAACGTTTCTGTAGTTATGCTTAATAGGTCATGTGTGAGTGAACTATTTCGGAGTGGCTGGAGGCCCCGAGCCGACGTCAAGCTTTTAGGAGAAGCGGACTCGTGCACTGACAGCCCGTCCGTGTGTCATTACAGTCCTTATGCAGTTTTATCAGGGGCCTGCAGGAGAGTGGTGTCCTTCACTCTTACCTACTGTGGCAGATTCTCCATTAAGGGACAATTTTGGGCTCCATTGTGGGCCCCAGGCTTTTCCATTGTAATTGAATGCTCTGTTGACAAAGAATATGAATCTGTAATATGGTCATAGGTGGCTGGGTACCTCGGGATGGGGACGTCTGGGAGGTGTTCTGTAGCCATGAGGGTACTTGCGCTCTGTGTGGCCAACATGAGCAAAACTGGCGGTCGCACTTTTCCCTTTCCTACCCCCACTGTTGTCAGCGGTCCATGCAAGCCAAGGGAAGTATTTGAAAAGGTTCATTTTCACCATGTCGGGATTTAAGAAATGGATACTGTGAACACATTCAAAATTTTGCCTCCTGTTGGTGATAAAATGATGGGCTTAACAGGGATTATTGAGGTGATCGCAGGCTAGCACTGTTTGAAGGTCATGATCTTGGGGGGTGTTGGGTATGTAAGGCTTAAATGTCTCCCTGACACAAAGTGGCACATCTCCGTGGTTTGCTTGGTGACATGCTGCAGGTGGCAGGCCACGTATTACACGGGAACACCCCAGATGCATCTGCCCAGAAACAAGTTACACGACTTAAATATGACATGTTGAAGCAATTGGGCTGTTGCCCATTTCATAATATCCGGCTGGGGGTTTCCCATATTCATGTCTGTATTTGAAGCTCTCGTTCCATTTGAGGACTTTGAAGTCCTTATTTCTATCGGTTTACTTCTTGCAGTTGATGCACCCATGTGGTAACAGGCCAGTGTTACCCATGTGACCCGGGAATGGTTTTGCAGTGAAGCCAGGTCCCATCGAAATGAGACGTTTACTTGGTAGCGTATTGCTAGGACATCATGAGGCTCGCAGCAGTGTACCCTGATGGGCTGATGGCTTCTTGCTCCATTTGCGTAGTGGACCTGAGGTTCTGTAGAAATAAGCTTGTGTATTTAGTGCTCTCAGCATAGAGATCCTAAAGCAGGCTGATAAAACCTGTGGTTTAGCCTGTTATATAATCGAAAGGGTAGGGGGTTACATAAGCAAACATTGGCTTTTTGGCTGATAAATTGTGACCCATTTTTTTTTTGTTTTGATAAATTTAAAGTGGATCTTCAGATATCTGCATGTGGCAACAGACCTTGTCTGGTTTTCTGAAGGTTTGACTGAGGCTGCTAATTTTACTTGCTGCTGTACGGCCCATCCTTCCCTGAATAAGCTTGACCCTTTAAAAAATGGCTTGGTGGATTTTAAACCCGAGAACAGTTAACAGCTTCTCTGGGATTGTAGCATAAAGGAGAGGGGTGAGCTGAGCAGTGTACCACCATCTTCATCTTAAGGACGGGCAAACTGGAGGCCTGCTAGTATAAATGAGCTCCATGTTTAGTGACTAATTTCTGCTAGCTAATTGGAGCTTTCCTCTCTCTCACTCTGCTGAACATAAAGTGTTTGTGTAGTGAATGTAGTGGCAGTGCTGCTGCAGAGAACGTTACAGCTGTGTCATTATACCAGATTTATTTCTAACTGTGAATGCAGCTGTATTCCAATGATCTCTAGGTAATAGCTTGGCTCCTGAATCTGTCAGCGATTTTTCAGCTCATCCTGCTGTCATACTGGTTAATTTATTTTTTTTAATGTGTGGTCAATTGGCAGAAAGTGGTAATTTAGTCTGGTCTATCCTGAGCGAATGCAGTATTGTCGTCATTTAATTACGCAAACGGTTCAAATTATAACTGAAATATGTCTCTCTCTTGCAGATTAGGACGCTGTGTAGGCTGAGGGTTTTGAAAGGAACATGGCTGCCCAGCGTAAGTGTCTCCATGTGACTGGTCCTGTGTCCAGATGTACCCTAGTTTGATTTCTGCTTTAATAAGTGGGTATTTAAATGGGATTTATTACGATGACCCCCACGTTGGATGGTAGGTTTGACAGCCTCTGTTTAAACGGACAGTGGGTGGTCTGGCCTCTGCCGGTACAACTGGCTCTGTGCCCATCCATAACATTGATAGGAAAGTGCTCCCTGTGCCAAGTGCCATCCGCCCGTAAGTGAAAGAATGTGCCATTTGCCAGCTGACCTGATGGAGCTCGACATGGCCATGGAGCCGGACCGCAAGGCCGCCGTCAGCCACTGGCAGCAGCAGTCGTACCTGGACTCTGGCATCCACTCTGGGGCCACGACCACGGCGCCATCCCTCAGCGGCAAGGGCAACCCCGATGAGGATGATATGGACAACCCTGGGCTGTACGAGTGGGAGCAGGGCTTCCCCCAACCCTTTACCCAGGACCAGGTGGCAGGTATGCCACCCAGCCAAGGCCCGTGGCCTTATTTACCTTGGTGTTCTTTGGTCCCTGAGATGCTTCACGCTGACTTCCACTATGATACCTTCCAGACATCGACGGGCAGTATGCCATGACCCGGGCCCAGAGGGTCCGTGCCGCCATGTTCCCCGAGACCCTGGATGAGGGCATGCAGATCCCATCGACGCAGTTCGACAGCACCCATCCCACCAATGTGCAGCGTCTGGCCGAGCCCTCTCAGATGCTCAAGCATGCTGTGGTCAACCTGATCAACTACCAGGATGATGCCGAGTTGGCCACCCGCGCCATCCCAGAGCTCACCAAGCTGCTCAATGATGAGGACCAGGTCTGTGGCCCCACCCTTGTGTCCAGCTTCCTTGTGCCCTCTCTGAATGCCTCCCTCTGAGCCTCCGCTCCTGCTCTTCTCAGGTGGTGGTGAACAAGGCAGCCGTGATGGTGCACCAGCTGTCCAAGAAGGAAGCGTCACGGCACGCCATCATGCGCTCGCCCCAGATGGTGTCGGCCATCGTACGCACCATGCAGAACACGGGTGACGTGGAAACTGCCCGCTGCACTGCCGGCTCCCTGCACAACCTCTCCCACCACCGGGAGGGCCTGCTCGCCATCTTCAAGTCTGGCGGCATCCCTGCCCTCGTCAAGATGCTGGGGTGAGGGGGGGGGGTTCTCTGGTGCTTGTCCCTCCCAACGGTGGAGTGTCTCTACATCCACATTAACAGGGATTTGGTGGCAGGCGGGGAACGTGGCCACGGCCGTTAACGAGACTGCCTCTCTCTCACAGATCCCCAGTGGACTCAGTTTTGTTTTATGCCATCACAACACTCCACAATCTGCTGCTGCACCAGGAGGGGGCCAAGATGGCTGTGCGCCTGGCCGGGGGCTTGCAGAAGATGGTGGCTTTGCTCAGTAAGACCAACGTGAAATTCCTCGCCATCACGACGGACTGCCTTCAGATCTTGGCATATGGCAACCAAGAAAGCAAGGTATGGACTGTGTGTGTGTGTGTGTGTGTGTGTGTGTGTGTGTCCCTCCCCTCCCCCCAAAAAATAATTGATGCCTGAATATTTCTTACCCTCAGCTCATCATCTTGGCCAGTGGTGGCCCTCAGGCTTTGGTCAACATCATGAGGACCTACACATATGAGAAGCTTCTATGGACCACCAGCAGAGTGCTCAAGGTGCTGTCGGTCTGCTCCAGCAACAAGCCCGCCATCGTCGAGGCTGGTAAGTGTTGTGCTTACAGAGAATTCTTTGGACCTGTGAGACTCTTCCTTCTACAGAGCTTTAGATTAAGGCTTAATGTTTTTATTTCAGGAGGTATGCAGGCCCTAGGGCTTCACCTGACTGACCCTAGTCAGCGTCTGGTCCAGAACTGCCTGTGGACCCTCAGAAACCTGTCAGATGCAGCCACCAAGCAGGTATGAAGTCCTGATATGAAATGGGCTCTGTGAGCATGTGTCTGCCACATCAGCGAGTCTGTGGATGCAGGCAGACAGTCACCCAATGTCCTCCTGTGGCTGACTGCTCTGTCCTGTCCCCTCACAGGAGGGCATGGAGGGCCTGCTGGGGACACTGGTCCAGCTCCTGGGCTCCGACGACATCAATGTGGTGACGTGTGCGGCTGGCATCCTCTCCAACCTCACCTGCAACAACTACAAGAACAAGATGATGGTGTGCCAGGTGGGTGGCATTGAGGCGCTGGTACGCACCGTGCTCCGTGCCGGAGACCGCGAGGACATCACTGAGCCCGCCGTATGCGCCCTGCGCCACCTCACCAGCCGCCACCAGGACGCAGAGATGGCCCAGAATGCCGTGCGGCTGCACTATGGCCTGCCGGTGGTGGTGAAGCTGCTGCACCCACCCTCACACTGGCCCCTGATCAAGGTACCTCAGCTCTAGGTGTCTGGGGCAGTGGGGGCTCCCTTGTGACACGGTCAGCCCCCTGTAACGCAACCCCATTCCTTCCCAGGCGACTGTGGGGCTGATCCGTAACCTGGCGCTGTGCCCCGCCAACCACGCCCCCCTCCGGGAGCAAGGCGCCATCCCCAGGCTGGTGCAGCTGCTGGTGCGGGCGCACCAGGACACGCAGAGACGCACCTCCATGGGTGGTACGCAGCAGCAATTTGTGGTGAGTGCAGCCCATCTCGTGTGTGTGTGTGGGGGGCGGGGGCTCTCCCCGAGCTGCCCCGCTGACCCATGCTGTTAAACGCAGGAGGGGGTCCGCATGGAGGAGATTGTGGAAGGCTGCACTGGTGCCCTGCACATCCTGGCCAGAGACGTTCACAACCGAATCGTCATTCGGGGGCTGAACACCATCCCACTCTTCGTGCAGGTAGGCCCAGTGCAGTGCGGGGGTGGTGTCTCTGGTGGCCTGTAAGCCCCGCCCCTCATGATCTGCCCCTCCTCCCACAGCTCCTGTACTCGCCAATCGAAAACATCCAGCGTGTGGCGGCCGGTGTGCTCTGCGAGCTGGCTCAGGATAAGGAGGCGGCAGAGGCCATTGAGGCTGAGGGGGCCACTGCCCCCCTGACAGAGCTGCTGCACTCCAGAAACGAGGGTGTGGGTGAGTGTGGGGGCCCTCGGCCATGTTGGGGGTGGGGGGTGCTGAGCCTGGGACGTGTCTGACAGCCAGATGACCTCCCCCTGCTGCCCGCAGCCACGTATGCGGCGGCCGTGCTCTTCCGCATGTCAGAGGATAAGCCCCAGGACTACAAGAAGCGACTATCAGTGGAGCTCACCAGCTCCCTCTTCAGGACGGAGCCCATGCCCTGGAATGAGGTGAGTCTGTCCTGGGGGCCAGTGGCAGTTTCCTGCAGGCTGTGTGATGCTGCTCTGTGGAAAAATGTCCCCTCACCGTGTTTGGTGCTGAGCCTAAATGTAGCTTTTTACTGGGCTGTAGGGGTTACATTTTCTCCAGGTATCCTGTATAAGTTCATTTACATTTTAAAGAGCTTCCTAAAATGGCTGGGATGTGGCAGGAGGGGGTTCATGCCTCCAGACCTACCCTGAGAGGGACGATGCAGGGTCTCTGTGGTGCTCTGAGCTGCAGGTTACCTTGGCAACTCTAGGCTGTCCTCCCTGATCAGTGGCCTCTGTCTTCCCTCCTCCAGACGGGAGATCTTGGCCTGGACATGAGCGCCCAGGGAGAGCCCCTTGGCTATCGCGCGGACGGTATGTCAGCATCCGGTGACTGTTATTAATCCACTGCTTAGCTGCGAGTCACCACTGCAGTGCCTGTGTGGGGGAGGGGGTCCTTTTGCCAGTCCCCTCTGCCCAGGTTGACTTCACTCGCTCTCTAGATTGCTAGCCTGCAGGCACGGCACGGACAGCTTCGCCTGTGAAGCGGGCAGGGACTTTCACAACTCACCGTGTGCCGCTTGTCTAAATGCCTCTAACAGCGTGTGCTTCCCCCCCTCCCTCCACGTGGCCCGCCTGCAGACCCGAGCTACCGCTCGTTCCACTCGGCCGGCTTCGGGCAGGACCCCCTGGGGATGGACCCAATGATGGAGCCTGACATGGCCGGCCATCACCCCGGCGCCGACTACACGGTCGATGGCCTGCCAGACCTGGGCCACACCCAGGACCTGATTGACGGGCTGCCCCCGGGCGACAGCAATCAGCTGGCCTGGTTTGATACTGATCTGTAAATAAATAACCTTTTTAGGTAAGGCTTAAACACGAGCCACAGGTATACTGACGTATTTGCTGCATGCCGGCGTGAAGTGTAACTAATCCGTGTGGAGTGTGGAATGCCCCTTCTGCCGTGCTTCGCCCAGTGACGCGTGCCGCACCCCCCCCCCGCCCCTCTTTCCGCAGCCGTATCGTCTGAATAAACTGCATCGTGACTTGGCCTGTGGAGTTGCAGAGCGGTCTTGTGAGGAGAAGGGGGCTCGTCTCAAAGTGCCTGACGCTGACCAACGCCGAGTTTCCTATGGGAACAAGCTGGAGAAACGTTTTGTTCTGGTCCTTGCTGGTCGGAGTTTAAACTGCGGTGGATTATTATTATTTTTTTTTGGAGTGGAAGAGTGTACCAGAGATGGATCTCAAGGTGGAATTTCAACATCTAGCCTTGCCTGTCTTTTTTACATTTTATTTTTTTAATGATTCTCGTCACTTGTAATGGTTCTGATCTAGCTTGCTTTAAAGCCATTTTTTGCAGCAGTTTTTATTCCTTTTAACGTCTTGTAGTATTAAGTTATAGTGGTAATGTTCCATCAGTTTCTAAATTTTATCAGTTCATGGTGTAGAACACTAATCAAAAGAATTGTATTCTGAATAAAGTGTTATATTGTGTAGCTTTTGTATAAAACCGGGAATTGAAAATGGTCCAAATATTTTAAAAGCTGAAATGGAAAAACCTTCTGGTGTCAGTCTTGGAGTCCATTTGAGTTGGGGCCAAAAGAACTGATCCTCTTTTTGGCCTTTGAAGGTAGTTTAAAGATCCCTTAAGTTGTAGCCTGCTGTGCTTATTGGAAACATGGCTGAACAATAAAATGGACTTATTTCAGCGTGGTGCAGTTTCTTCGCTGCATTTGTGTGGAGATGTTCCGTGCGGGCAGTCTGGTGGACCCTATGTGGTGCTGCTGAAAATACACACCATAAACCTATAAAGATTATCTGCTCTGAGCTCACTTAGAGCATTTCCATTTAATCTTGGCTCATGCATGAATTTTAGAGGAAGTATTTTCAGGTTTTTGATCCCTGGGGGAAATTGTAAGAAAAACAAATGGAGCTTTAACACACCATAGCATGTCAAATTATGACACACAGAAACCACTTAGTACAAGTATGTGAGCATTACATGTATATCCAGATAAAAAAACAGATGCCCCTGAAATCACATGCTGCCTGAAGATCTCAGAGGCCGACCGCTTTCAGTATCTCCGTGGCCAAGGACGTCACAGAGGTGCCCACCTCAGACCTGCAAAGAACAACAGTCCCATCACTAAACATGTCAGTCCAGCTCTGGACCAAGTAGGAATTGTTTAAAAATGGGGGATTTATTCATTGATATGAAAGGCTCAGCATCATGGGCTGAGTTACTGTTTGTACAGAAGCAGCCAGTCTGTATAAATGGGTGACAGAGGTGTAACGTGAAGTTCTGATGTTTTAGACCACAGTGACCCTCCTCTACGATACAAATAGGTGTCACAGACAAGGTACTATTTCAGTGACATGACATTAGATATTTCAATGTAGAATAAGTGAGTCAAAAGATGAAAACATAAATAATACAAAAAAAAGACATCGAAAGGGAAATTTCCTAACCTGAAGCGCACACTTGTCACTAAAGGAAACTAAATAAAATAAATACCATTCTTTGATGTTCACACCTACTCCAACAGTGAGAATAATTAATTTCCTCTGTGGCTGGAAGTATTATTTTAATAGAAATACACTTTGTGGGCCTTTCTTTAGTCTTGTGGAAAGGAATTTAACAGCAGCGTTGGCAGTGACACAAATGCACTTGAAGGTCTTCCAGAGCCGCCTTCTCTTACAGGCCCCTGCAGGCACATTCAAAGGGGTCACTTTCTTGCTTTAGACAGATGTGGGGGGGGGGGGTTTGGGCAGCTCAACAATGCACCAGTATCTATGTGTATAGGGAGTGAGAGCTGGAGGAATCTTTCATCACAAAAGGCTGACTTGGCCTCGTGCAACCGGCACGGATCAAAGAAACGCAGCAACAAAAGGAAAGTCGGGGCCTGACGTGGTGGGGTGGGGTGGGGTGGGGGTGGGGGAGTCAGTCACTACAGGGCTGGAGAGCTGCTGGCTGGGGGGGGGGGGCTGGTGACTGAACTTCACCCCCCTGGGGGAACTCACCTGGTGGACTGAGCTAGTCTCTGCAGTTCCTGCAGCAGGTCGCTCCCCCCCAGCAAGCTGCAGCTGGACCCGTCCCTGCAGGTGATCTGCGAGGGAATCACATGCCACATATTCAGATCCCCCCCCCCAATCAAAGAACCAGAAAAGAGCATCCGACAAGAGAGCATGCGCAAGGAAATTAGGCGAAATGCCAGGTACAGTTAATGCGGGAGCAGTGGAACGCGTGTGAACAGACATGGCGTCCCGGGGACGCTGGTGACACTGAACCAGCTTCAAACCCCGCCGCGTCAGCGGGTTGTGGAGGACAGCGGACGGAAGGTTCACGCGGATGTCAAGAGAGCGGCTCCGATTTACAGCTGAGCTCTGATATTGCGGGCGGTGACCCACACGTCCTCACCCGCTCTGTCTGTGTCTCTCCCAGAAACGCTGCGAGGATTTCAAGTTGCCCTCTGTGATGTGCGCCTTTGTGCAGAGCCCACGCTGCCGACGCGAGGCCGAACTCGTGACGGCGGAAACTCTACTGCATCTCGCTCATACCACAGCACAGCTACGCTTCTCACAAGTGCAGAGCCCAAGGCTGAGATGCCGCCGCCCCGCATCTGAATGCCTGCAATCCGGGCCTTAGTGACACGTGCCTTGTAACGGTAGCACTTACAAGGTGTCCTTCTGTAACAGACAGCTGATCTGATTTGATTATGTGCAGCTACCTGTAGCTTTATACATTTCTACAGCTACTGCAAGGTTTAGGTAAAGCATGAGTTTCTGACAAAGGGCACACTGCTACACGCTGGGTGCAATTATGTTGTCAAAAATAGGGATTAAATATAGTTCATGCATCGAGAGTGTAAAGTGACATGAGACATAAATTCGTTTATAATTAATCATGTTAAAAGTAGCGCCTTCTGTCAAGAAAATCAAAGACAATACCAAAAATCTCAGGAAGAAAACAGACTTTTATTGTGTACGTTTCAGTGTAGCATCCTTTCAAATATATCCTTAAAATAATCCTGATTAACAGTAGCACAGAAACATTAAATCACTTTTTCCAGGGAAGCTGTGAAACGTGACAATTTTCCTTCGCTTAATGCAATTTTAAGACAAGCTGTCTGGCAAGTAATTACTTGGCCAAGTTTATAAATGTGCTAATGGATTTTAACGTCGCTACAATGACATCGCCCCCACCCCGCTCAGCCGCAGGGCTGCTTGGCCGTCACCAGGCAACAGAGTCACGCGCCTCAGACACCTGTTTATCTAATTATTCCCACAAAATAAGGAATGTCCAACTTTCATGAAGAGAATGACGGGGGCGACCTGGACCATGTACAGTGGGTGAGGCAGAGGGTGCTCCAGCCGGCTGGGCGGTCTCAGTGGACGCAGTGAGACGGAACAGCTGGTGCCTGATGACATTATTCATTGAGGCTAAACGGTTTAAAGCTGTTTAAAGGCATCATCATGACAAGAGAGCCCTTCTGACATCACGCACCATTAACTCCCATCCGGAGAATAATTCTCTCGTGTGCGGCCCGCGGACCCGGTATGCGGCTCGTGGTCCATGAAGATGATAACGAGGAGGCGATTAAGTGTGTCAGAGTCCTGTGGATAACACAATCCCTTACAGACACATGACAGGTATCAACAGTGATTGTGTATAGCTTTTCTCCGTTATATAATTTATGTGACCCTGCCTCCTGTATGATATACAAAAATACAGGACTTATCGTTAAAACATCCTTTTAACTACATTATTATATCGATGATACTGACTACGATATGACAACTGTTTTAAATTCTCTGAAACGTCTTTGAAAGACTGATCAGTCTGATTACAACTGAGACTCCTTTCAAACCAGCCACAAATGAGTGTCCTACTCACAGGGTCACTCTTTCACATCACCAAAAATGTTCCTGACATCTCTGTGTCTTTTGCCCCCATTAATTCCTTCAACATCTTGCCCGGTGTTTTTTTGAGGCTGGTTGCATTACCAGCTATCACCTCAGACGTGCAGAAACGGCAGATGATGATCAGCACTCAGAGAGACATTTCATTGCTCCCTGAGGCCCTGAGGATAAACCTGATTGGCACTCAAAGAGACATTTCAGGCTCCCAGAGGCTCTGGGATGCTGTGGATGAACCTGCGGCAATCAGAGAGACATTTCAAGCTCCCAGAGGCTCTGAGGTCCTGAAGATGGACCCAATTCGGCACTCAGACAGATGTGTATTTCAGGTTCCCAGATAAAACATTACTTACAGAGCTTATGGACGCGATATATCATACTGTGCAGATGAGAAGGCTGTGAAATCCATTTATAATGGAGAACATTCAAATGTTTTCAGTAAAAACAAGTTTCATCTGAAGTCTGACACCATCTGTGATGCTGAGTGAAATGAAAGCAGGAAGATCCTCTGTTTCTCTCTCCTTACCTCAGGCTGATCTTTTCCCTTGTTGGGTCCAACGACTACACAAAGAGCCCTAAAACCAAATTTCTGCATGCAACATATATTAACCTTAGATATTATATGATATTTCACTGCGAAAACTCTTATTCTGCAAAATCCCCTACTTTCCTCACACTTCCAAACTTACAAACTCTCACTCTGCAGTGCCCTATAGGAGGTTTAACAGCTGATGTGTCCTGAGACCTTCCTGAAAAGAGGTCAGTGGGAAAAAAAGAGCATAAAACCAGGCATTTCCTGGTGGGTTTAAAATAAATCTTAAGGAAACTGCTGTCACTCAGGATTCCAAGTCTTGTATAAAAAAGGTTTAAAGGTTTACTTGGTAAAATTAAGGGCATTAGTTCGAATTGAATTATAATTCTACACTGTATGTTTCAGTCACTGAAGTAAGAGTAATTAACAGTGCACAGCAGCCGTGTGAAATGGTGATATGACTCATACAGAAAGGTTACAGGGAAAGTTCAGCTGAAGATGGTCCATCAGACCGCAGAGAGAGAGTGAAGACAAGGGGTTTCTGAAAGCTGTGAGGCTGAGGGGGGAGTGGGGGGGCTTTGGGCTTTAATCTTCTGAGGAGCATGCAGAGGGGGCAGCACTCGGCAGTCTGGCCACATCAGCATCACAGCTCATTTCATATGATGAGCCTCAGAATACACTACATCATAAGCACCCCCACCCCCTGCGTGTCGCTACATGGGCACGGGACCACTGTAACTGACGGCGTGCTCGGAGCTGTGGCCCCACTTATAACAACTTGCATCGCATCGATCCACAACCCGGCACAGGGCATCACCATCAGCTCTGATGGAAACTGGACTTTAATTACCAAACGCCAGTACTGAAACACAGGTAGCATTTCGGTTATTTTACACATGTATCCAGTGAAAATGGGCTCATGAAACCCCCCAGGACAAAATGAAACAAACTCTGAAAGCCAAACTGAAAATATCCTGGAATAATGTCACAACCACACTGGATTCGAGTCACAGTTCCTGAGCTCGACATGTAAACGCTCCCATCCAAATTAATTTCCCCAGCATCTCAACATGGAGCACAACATATGGGTGAGTCAGCAAATGAGGGAGCTTATTTCTGCTGCCGACATCTAACCGTCTGCATACATTTGATTTGCAAGGCAAATTCGGAACAAACGTGCTGCACGTGACAGACTCCAGCAGCATGGAAAACAAACTCTGTCGGGATCTCATGCATTCAAATGTTCTACCCAGTTTTCCACACAAACATAGATGGAAAATATCTATACGTGTGTCATTAATCAGCTATATTAATGCTGATTAGGAGAGTGACGCTCATGTTTCATGAATGATATCCCGACCATCGGTGCCTCCGAGCCGCACTGTTGCGGCTGGATGGAGGTTTGACCCTCGTCGTCAATCTGCTATTCTGTCCACCTCGCGCGGCTGCCGCTCAGCATGTTCTCTCTCTCTGTCTGCCAGAACGAGATACTCGCGTATCTGATTTGGGTCAGCTTTGCATCCTCTATAATGAATATTATATAACAATATGGTTTTGTGGGAGGAAACTCACACACGCATATGGGGAACATCAAAGTGCACATGAGTGTCCTACATGCATTAGATCGGGGTCCAAGCTCCTTGCGAATATAGAGTTCAGAATCAGGTATGGAAGATGGACGGATAAGTTTCCTAAATTCCCTCAAATCATCCTTCAGATTAGACAGTAGATACACATCTCAGTTAGGCAATCCAAGTAAGAGAATAAAAAAAAACAAGATTACACAGGATCTCCAGCCTGGCTGAGAGCAAGCGACTGCAGATCTTAAGGCAGATCTGTGTCAGCGATAACCAGTGGCACCCGGCACGTGGAGGCGTGTCTATGTCCCCCACCCCCTCAAACACTGATCAGCAGAGCCGACTCCGCCCATCCAGCCGACTCCGCCCAGACCGGGATGGAGTTTAGAGATGAAATCACAACTGAAACCTGCAGCAAATGACAAGGGACTAGAAAGGGTCCCGCAGGGAGGGGATATACTCCAGGAAACAGCCCCCAAAAACACTCGTGAACCCGTGAAAACAAAACTCTTCAGAAAAGCCTTGCGTGCAGCAGCTGCCATGCGACACGGCTGCCAGGCTGTCTGCCCCCTTTTAGCTGTCAGTCCGAGGGCAGCGAGTCTCATTACGATGCCACACAGAGGGCACCCCCCCGGTGTCGGCCAATTTTTCACCCAGCGCTGTCTCCTCTACGATAAGCGGCCCAGCGCTGATGCAGACCCCAGGCGGGCGAGGCAGTTAGCGGCCACTGAAAGGAAAACTAATTAAGAACAACAGCGGCGTTAGTGCTGGCTGTGTCTCAGGGCGGGGACGACGACAGGGCACTAATTCCTGTTACCTCCTTGGTGAAAGTGCCTTTGTGATGTTTATGGTGGCACTGCACAGCATAATGAGATCACCTCTCATTGGGCAAGTTCTTTATGGAGAAGTATCGTTATTTGATAGATCATTGGTGACAGGTGCTGATGAGAGAATAGGAAAAAAAAACATAGACTGCCAGGTACAGAGCTGTGGTCAGCAGCAGGATGAGCACCTCAGACTTATTGATCTGGGGTCGATCAATATGTTTATAACAGCCACACCCGGCTCATGGAGGTAATGGTGTTTCGACAGGTAAGTGCACAGCGTTTATGACATTGCAAGCTCTCTCTCTCTCTCTCACATACACACACACACACACACACACACACACACACACACACACACACACAGTTGTGTATAATCAGATCTTCTTGGAGACTGCTCATTCATTTCTATGGGAAAACTTCTAATGCTAACTAGGACTTAACCCCTACCCAGCCCCAAATTTTTATAAAATTTTTGATAAAAATCCATTTCCTGGTCCCCATAAGGTAAACAAAAAATGGGTATTCATCATGTTGTGCGGACATTTGGTCCCCACAAGGTAAGGTACACCTGAACCACACACACAGATCTCTAACATACACACTTTCCTTCCTGCATGATTACTAGAGCAGAATTGACTGCTTCAGAACCCAGACAATCCTGATGGAAGAGGTGCTCTTCCAAGCCTAGATCCACAGTCAATATAAAAACAAGGCTGATTAACTGCATTACTGATTAATGTTGACTGCTGCACAGAGGAGGCAGCTTTAACTAGACAGTCTGGCGGGTGAGTGAAAAAGCAACCGGTCCATGAGCACTGACCCTTAATTACTGACGAGGCCAGAGGCAGAAGCTGCCTGTTGATGCAGTTTTGTGAGATAAAGGAGAGAGCCACGCAGCTGCTGGGGAAGACAGGAGGGAGCTGGGAGGGTGGAGAGGGAGAGGAGGAGGAGCTGGGAGGGTGAAGAGGGAGAGGAGGAGGAGCTGGGAGGGTGGAGAGAGAGAGGAGGAAAAGCTGGGAGGGTGAAGAGGGAGAGTAGGAGAAGCTGGGAGGGTGGAGAGGGAGAGGAGGAGGAGCTGGGAGGGTGAAGAGAGAGAGGAGGAGGAGCTGGGAGGGTGGAGAGAGAGAGGAGGAGGAGCTGGGAGGGTGGAGAGGGAGAAAGGCATAGTGATCCTAACAGACACCCACACTGTTAACCTGCAGAAAGTAATGCTAACAGATACCCAGACATTACCCGGGTGACAGTGATGTTAACGGATTCCCGGGTTGTTACCCGGGTGATAGTGATGTTAACGGATTCCCGGGTTGTTACCCGGGTGCTAGTGATGCTAACGGATTCCCGGGCTGTTAACCTGCTGATAGTGATGCTAACAGACAGCTGCACTCACTGATGCTGCCAATGTTCCAGACAAGGCTAAGTGTCTGCCTGAACGAGTCTGGGTGGGGGACGTGTGTCGTCGAGGTGTAAAAATAAGTATGGGGGTGTCAGCAGACACACCACCCAGAACCCCACCCCTCTCTCTCCCCCCGACAGACAACGGCTGACGGAGGTACACCCTCCCTAGCACGCCACATCTAATTCACCGTCGTGACCCATCACCACCGGCGGCTGCCCCAGAAAAACACCCTCCCCCCCGCCGACAGTTAGCAGCAGGCACCCGCACTCTGCAGCCCACCCCCAACACATGCAGAGAGGTGCGTAATCACACCTGTGCCAGTGCTCTTCTGTGGATTAAGTGTGTCATCGCACGGGAGAGACGGTTCATAACCCCGACGATCGCAGGGATGTAGTGGAATAAACAAACCTGCTTTCAAGCACAATACAATACGGGTACAAATAGTCAAGCTGCTCACATACCGGGAGACTATAATCGTGATTATTTGTATCTTTACAGACACAGAGCAGCCTCACAGGAAGTGTGTGCGAGAATGGAGAAAGAGAAGGACAAGATGCCAGCAGGTGGCCTGCAGGCTGTCAGGGAGTGAGAAGCCGGACGTCGATGACAGATGAAGCCAGGGTAGATGCCACGCTTCAAACACGCGGAGCCGGCTTTTATATACATATCTCAATAAAGGGCTGACTATTTATAAAAGAAATCATCTAGCACAATACGGCCACTGGAACAGCTTTAGAAATACACTATCAATTTTCCAGCTAATGGTCAAGACTCCCATTCCCTTCATTTTCACTCCAGAGCAAGTCACAAATACCCAGATCTTCAAGTTTGTTTGTGTGTGTGTGTGTGTTTCCATAGATCACATTTCCTTACTTTTGGGGACACTTCTTCAGGTCCCCATTTGGATAACCTTAATTTTATAAAAATCTGTGAATGCAATCAAAAAAGTAAAAGTGCCAAAAGCCTTGTATATGGGTTGGTTACTTACGGTTAAGGTTAGGGATGGGTAGAGGTTAAGGGTGTCGTGATTGAGATTAGGGTTTTTCCCCATAGAAATGAATGGATGGTCCCCATTTAGATAGGAAGACCAACTTGTGTGTGTGTGTGTGTGTGTGTGT
>JAABNX020000151.1:5780764-5798383 GCA_015163995.2 Mormyrus lacerda
CCCCCCCCCCCCCCCCCCCCCCCCCCCCCCCCCCCCCCCCCCCCCCCAAACCTGAGGGCTGCTGAGTGAGGTGCAAGAGGGCGAAGAGGGAGGGAGGAGAGAAAAATCAATGGCGGGCTTAATTACAGGCCAAACAGCTCCTCCAAGAAGAGCTCCAAGAGCTTTTTAGAGAGACGGGGAAGGCGGCTGTGGGACCAGAGGGACAGCAGGGAAATGCCATATGCCAAGATGGGAACCAGCAGAGGGGAACACTGTAAACAGCATGTGCAGTAGGAAACACTGTAAACCGCATGTGCAGTGCGAAACACTATAAACAGCATGTGCGGTAGATAAGAAACACTGCAAACAGCATGTGCGGTAGATAAGAAACACTGTAAACCGCATGTGCAGTGGGAAACACTGCAAACAGCTTATTCAGGGAGAAACACTGTAAACAGTATGTGCAGCAGGAAACACCTTAAACAGCACGTGCAGTGGGAAACATGGTAAACAGCACATGCGGTAGATAGGAAACACTATAAACAGTATGTGGTATGCAAATCACTGTAAATAGCATGTGCAATAGGAAAACACTAAACATATGCAGTGGGAACTGCTGTAAACAGCACATGCAGCAGGAAACACTATAAGCAGCATGCACAGTGGGAAGCATTGTAATAAGCACATGCAGTAGGAGACACTGTAAATAGCATGTGTAGTAGGAAACACTAAACAGCTTGTGCAACGGGAAACACTGTAAAACAGCTTGTGCAGCGGGAAACACTCAGCAGGAAACACTGTAAACAGCATGTGTAGTGTTCAGTGACACGGAGGGTACAGATTACTCAAAATTACATCAATTTACAGCGCAAGCTGTAGGATTTAACTGGTTCTGCACACAATGCTATGAAAGGATATGGTTTATAGAGCAGGATGTATAACATTAACACAATGCTGTTTCAATAAGACGCCCACCCTGCAAACAGTGGATGCAATACACGCGTGTATCCAACCGATATATTTATTTTTTCCTTCCTGAAAAGCGACCTTGGTATTGTGAAAGGCGCTATATAAATGTAACTTATTGTTATTACATGCAGGCAGTTTAATGAGGCGCGCATTACAAACAGCAGCCCAGATGAGGTCATCGCGCCAGCCTGTAGCGCCTCTTTATCAGCTCCCTCATGGGGTCACGCTGCCCGTTTCCCCCATTTCCCATTTCCATATCTCCTGCTGCGGAGCTCCTCCAGCTCCTGTCAGTCGAGCGCCCTGCAGAATAACGTGTGTCACGCAGCTTGGCTGCCAGTAATTACGCCAGGTCCATTCATGTCCCCAAAACCCTTATCCATAATTCATGCCTGAATTTAGGGGATGAGCTGGGAGGTCATTCTGACGCACCGCGGGTTTTATCCGAGTTAAGGAGTGGTGACTGGCTCCCGAAATCGACAGTCACAGCTTTACACGTGCATTTGTAAGGTCGGGTAATAATGTTTGTTTCTGGTGACCCTAATTACGTGCTGTAAATTGGCAACGGGTGAGCTGGGGGAGCGTGATAATGAGGTAGGTGACCATCGTGCCGGATACTGGCACTGTTTTATCAGGACTGCTTAATGAAATCTTCAATGGCTCCATGCATAATTAAGCAGTCAGGGTCTTCACAGGGCGTTACTCATGAAGAAAGTCAGTTACTGGGGTCCACAGAATGGGTCGGCCACGGCACACCAGCAAGCTCCGCTGATGGGGACCCATTATTTACACGTTTATATTAGAGACGTGTGCACTGAGATGATCAGTAACCTGAGGGCGACCCAGCAAGCTCTGCTGTGGATCCCCAGACCTGAACTGCCCAATTTTCGCCACAGAGTCGCTCACCTGAAAGTGACAGCTAAGCATTTAAGGCGCTGACATAAAGAGTTATTTCCTTCCAAGCATCACAAATGACGGCTTTATGTTTGTCACACTCAACGAGCATCTAGTAGTGAGACCGACGCTGGTAACGGCTTTTTAGTGAACAAGGCTGAACAAATGAGTCCGAGGTCGGAGGAGCGCTTCCCATTATGGGTGCCAACACGTCCTCACAGGGAGCAGGTTGTACTGCTGCGTCTGCGCAGCAATCCAGTGAGGCCAGGAAAAACCAAAATAACAACTTAACAACAACAAATGCTGTTTGGATGTGTGAAAACTCGCCAGGATTTAGTGTCCTGCAAGGTTTCATCGTAAGTTACGACCGGGACGATGAAGGCCGTCCGAGTAAATCACACGTCACAAGATTTATCAGAGCCTGTGACAGACGGCCGCGTGCCGACACATAACAGAAAGGGAGGTGCAGGTGCCGTGTTTGATGGGGGCTGCTGCGTTTGCCTGGATATCGCCGTTTCAAAGCCGGGATCTCGTGGGCCACTTACCGAGATGACTTGAAAGATGACCGGCGGGAGAGGGCTTTCCTCGATGAGCCTGCAGGGGAAGGGGGTGGCAGGTGGGGAGGATTTTGGAGAGGGGCGGAGGAGTGTCAGCTGTGAACATCCAGTCGCACGTTTAACCTCCATTAAGCAAATGTATGTGCCGTGTTCGTTGCTGTCTGCCAAATGGAGATGCCCTCCGCATGCCTTTTCTGATGAAAAGGGCAGTTCAGGACAAGACCCCAGGGTAATGCAGAATGCTTTTAGTGGAAATAGCCTTTCTCCACCTGTACTGACTAGATCTATTGTTTCAGGAACAATTACAGTCTCTGTTCTAATAGACACAATAGGACATCTGAACACCGCTGAGGGAAAGTACAAAAATAACTGCTATTATTCTGCCATATATATATTTAGGAGTCAACAAAGACAAACTAAAAGTTCATATCGGAGGAGACCCCAGAGCTGGGTTCAGCTGTCCGCAGGAAACGCACTCTCTGAACTGCGTACTCCCACCTTATAATCACAAACACTGACAGCATAGTTCAATCCTACCCCATGTGAAGGGGACAGAGTTCAGTGGTGGCGGCTCGTGGCAGACCCAGCCGGGGGGCACTGTAGCTCGTCCCCTGAGGCAGAACCATGCCAGGTACTCATTCGAATGTACTGCAGTCCACTTCAAATGCTACACCTCATTTCTTTTTCTACCAGCCCTCAAACTGAAGATATTCCAAATAAAAAAAAAAAACACACCATCCATATTTTCATAATCTAAAAATAAAGTTCAGGACTACAAAAGAAAATGCACACAACAAATCTGATTGTTCTGAAGCCAAAGTAATGAGAGGAGCTCAGAGTGATGGAGCAGAGAAGAGGCTCTCAGAGCAACGATGCTGGGGAGCAGGACTGCTACAGACAGAGTGTGAAGCAGGAGCCAGGAGGAGGGAGTGAGGAGAAAAAGGGAGTGAGGAGAAGAAGGGAGAGGAGAAAAAGGGAGTGAGGAGAAGAAGGGAGAGGAGAAAAAGGGAGTGAGGAGAAGAAGGGAGAGGAGAAAAGGGGAGTGAGGAGAAGAAGGGAGAGGAGAAAAGGGAGTGAGGAGAAGAAGGGAGAGGAGAAAAAGGGAGTGAGGAGAAGAAGGGAGAGGAGAGGGGAACAGGACTGAATTTATTTGGACTGAATCACAGAACAGAAATGAATCTGCTCACTAGAGGGTCTAAGGCATAGGGAGCAACAGGAGGTCCACACGATACAGGGAGGTTGGTGGGGGGGGGGCACATGGCTTGCGGTCAAAGGTGATCTATTCAGGCTCCTCCGGGAGCACATTTACACAGGCATGTGAGCATGGCAGCCCTTTAAAAAGATAACAGATAGGCTTTATAGTGCCTCTCTGTCTGATCACAGGTATCTACATGGCTGAGGGCCCTGAAGGAGGTGCCAACCTGCCTCCTCTTCCCCTGGACTGGGATGCCAACCTGACCACTCTCCCGGCCAGCTCTCCCCCTAGGAGGAAGCACCGACCTGCCTGTACTCACCCTGATTGGGGGTATCGACCCACCCCCTCACCCCCTGGAAAGAAGTGCCAATCTGCCCGCACTCCCCCTGGCTGAGCATGTCAAACTGCCCTCAGTCCCCCTGGAAGGAGGCACTGACCTGCTGGCACTCCCCCTGGAAGGAGGTGCCAACATGCCCACACTCCTCCTAGCTGGAGGCACTGACCTGCCCTGCTGCTAGGATACAGGCGTCCCCACACCTCATTCCCCTGATGCCGGCGTGATCCTCAGTGGGGTGGTGTGGGGAGGAGCACAGCCAGCTCGGAGCTGGAGGCCGCCTACAGCTCGGTAATAAATTGCGACAGTAAATGCAGACAGAAGTGCGATGGAGGGGCAGCGGCGGATGCGGCGCGAGGCCGTGCAAGGTCAGCGGCCGGCAGGGCTCAAGCGGACATTCACTCCAATCGGAGATCAGCTTGTGGAGTCATTCAGAGCCTGTCTTAGTGAAATTAGATTCTGACACATTAAGCATCACTCTGGATAAAGGCGTCCTCCAGAATAGCTTCTGAATCTGTTAAAATAATAATAATGATGAAGGAAATGATGTGTGAATCAGGGGCTCGGATCCTCTGTCTACGACTAGAAGGTCGCTGAGACGCCCCCGCAAATCTTAGCGGCCCAGCGCCGCTCCTCAAAAGCCCTCTGCCCGGCCCTGACCAGCCACAATAATAATAATAATAATGACTTTGTGCAAACGCGGTGGTGATCCCTATGGTCCTTTATAAGACAGCATGACCCTGACATGACCATGACCACGCACGGCTGCAGAACGTCTACCATGTCGCTTTTAAGGAGAGCCAACAACTCAATCCATCCCCCGGAGTCAAACATTAAACAGCCGTCATTTTTAATGGATACATTCAGGATGCATAATTCAGGGAGCAAGCAGCAGAATTCGTACACTCAGCTCTACATGCCTTTGGCGTGGGTGACCTCACACGGTGCAGGGTTCGGCATACATGTGCACTGCATTGGAAGAGGCTGCGCACACAAGCTCTGTCATTTCACCGGCAGGCCAACGGCTACTCCCACTCCCCTGCACACTGACCACGGGGAAGATGCCCCTTCACACGCCACTGTCCAGAAGGCCTCCTAATCCTCTGAGGAGCACACGGTAGGGACACTGATCAGGAAGTCGCCAGTTCGCATCCTACACTTGGCAGAGTAAACACATCACTGTTGGGCCCTTGAGCAGGACCCTTAACCCCCCAAGAATGCTTCAGGGCTGCCGGATCGATGGCTGACCCAACGCATTGACACCAAGCTTCACTCTCACCTGTTTACATGAGTGGGTTACAGCTTTGGCCCCCTGGGCCTGGGATTAGGGGCCTTGGGCCTCAGGAGGGCCCTGAGCGATGTTCACTACCTTGTGCCTGCTGTCCATGGACTTGAGGCAGTGCTAGTTATTAACGATTATTAACAATCCTTGCCCCCCCCCATTATGAAGGCTATTATTATCATCATTTCGGTGTGAAATCCTCCACTGACCATGCAGTGCTAGTTGTTAGCAGTGCGGGGGGGTTTAGTATACTGGTTATCCCAAACTATGGGTTTGAGGATCCCAAGGTCCCTAAATTTACCACCGGGGACCCCAAGCTCTCAACAGCCCAGGGACAATAGGTAGGCAAAATTGGAAACGCAAGCATTTTAAGACCAGGAAGCTCCTATTCTGATCCACGATCAGATTTCTGAGCCTCAAACCTAGAAGTAACCTATATAAACGGGACTTGGTCTACAAATGCTTAGTGTAAAACAAGTGAACACTTGAGCAATCCAAAAAGCCCAACCACAGATATTTAGAAGTCACTGGCACGTCCAATCAGATTTGCGCGATAGGCATTGACTGCCGTAAATTGCAGACTGCACTGCGTGCTTAATCATAGCATTAATTTAAACCTATACTTGATATAGGGTCACGACTGAGCTGGCATGGTAAGAACTGGGTTGCAGTGCAAAAACCAGAACCACTGATATTGACCGGTTTCATTTCTGCAGGGGGTCCAGGAGGAGCTTGGTGCCTTTACCTGTTGACAAGTGAGCTGTGCTCCGTCAGCGACACCATCAGCTTCAGGGCGTAGACAGGCAGCGGGTCCGACTCCAGAAGCAAGGACCCAAACCTGCAGAGGAGGGAGAAGCCGACACGGTGTGAAGCAGTGAGGAGAAGACGGCAAACAGGGTCGACATCTCAGCTCCTCCTCACTGGACGGCAGCGGAAAAGGGAAAACGGTATTCTGTGAGGGGAGACGTGTGGCAGGGCATCCAGTGCCTCCGTAAATGAAGGTGGCGTTATCGTCATGGCGACAAGTGTCCGCAAAGCTGGCCCTCGTCATCGGGCTCCTTTCAAGCACAGTGGCGGATATTAGCGGCTAATGGTGATTGTCGGGGGGGTCATGCCACTTTATAGCATGCTGTAATTTTTAATGATAATTTTAAAAAAAAAATTAAGAAAACTAGAAATGAGAGGCAGAGACAGAGAATGGGAGGCAGACGGACAGTGAGGGTGACGGCAGGGTGACGTAGGGCTGCCCCCCGTCCAGGATTTCCCAGGAACACCTTGGATTACGGTCATCTGTCCTGTACAGGTTATTTTACGTAAAAAGTGAAGGTGTAAGGTACAGGGTCATAACCAATAGAAAATGCTATTACATTACTGAGCAAATAAGCAACTATCAATCTTTTACAAATACTGGGGATTACACTGCCATGTGGGATTATAATCTCCTTCTCAAACAGACCTATACCGACCTTTGGAATGGTGTTGTGTAATACTTTTGGCCAATGAGTTGGTTTCCAGGAATTGTACAGGACTGGGTGGCATCCCTAGGGGTGAGCGTTAGCCGGCAGTCTCACTGTGGCAGGAGGGTGTCGGTGATGAGGGCCAGCAGGCCGCTGCTTGGCACGGGGGCCCTGTCCTCCCCTTCCTCCTCTTCCTCCCGGCCCAGCAGGGTCAGCGTGATCTCTGACAGTACCCTCAGGCTGACGATCCGCCACTCCACTGCGAGCGAGGCAGAGGTGACTCACACGTGGCCCGGACTCACGGCCTCTCAACCCCGACGTCCGCGGATACGCATCCCCCCCCCCCACACACCATGGCTCTCTCACCATTGTTGCTGAACGCCAGAGAAGCTAGAGGGGGGAGGATGACATCCACCACCTGGGGAGAAACACAGTATCACTGTAACCCTAGTGATGCCTTCATTTACTGCACCCTCCCCCTGTGCCCCCGGACACGATATAGTCTTCTTATGAGAACTACTCATTTAGCCAGTAATAACGCCCCCCCCATATCTGAGTGGCCGGTCGGCTCTGCCCTTTGATCAGAGAGAGCCTGTTTTACAGTTAAAAGCCTGTGTATGATCTCTCCCCCTCTCTCTTTCTCTGAACTCACTATTTGTTCCACGTTTCCATAAAAACGATCATAAAATATTCCACGTTAGCATTGCGTCCGCAGTCTG
Source organism: Mormyrus lacerda (assembly GCA_015163995.2). Taxonomy (NCBI): domain Eukaryota; kingdom Metazoa; phylum Chordata; class Actinopteri; order Osteoglossiformes; family Mormyridae; genus Mormyrus; species Mormyrus lacerda. The sequence goes on from JAABNX020000151.1 coordinate 5,788,148, forward strand.
CGCCTGCTCCAGGAGGCCACGTAGAGTCTGTCTGCGCAGTTGCCGGCGGGCATCTGCGTACCTTGGAGGGGTGCTCACGACCACTTTTTCACAGACACATTCACATTTAAATTAGCCTGATGGGCTCTTTGCTGCACCGAGGGCTGCAGTGTGAAAGTGACAGGAACTTTTTCGAGGGCATTTTTACTCATTAGCAACTCCGGCAGAGGTGGTATGGAGGGCAGAAGTGTGAGCTGTGGAGTGTGGATGGAGGTAAAAACAGAACCAGGCAGAGAGGAAGAGCGGTGGCTTGTGGCCTCACCGCAAGACCATGTTAACAAGCGGCCGGGACACACATTTCTCCCGCAGGTTGCCCCCTCCAGGCCTGTGCCCCCGCAGAACAGGAACGGGTCTCCCTCCCCCTAAGCACGTCGACCTTGAAGGCTTCTGGAGTGGCTACCAAAGTAGCAGCCAATCAAAGTCCGCAGAAGCTGCCTGCTTAATAACCAGTAATAATCTTATTGTGTGCATCAGATTGTTGACTTTGAAGGCTGCTTTATATATAACAGTACTTAAAAAAACATCATAAAAATTAACTTTTTGACTGTGCACTGTTTAATAGGGCATAAGGTAACAGGGGTGTTTATGATGACACCCTGCTGCTCTGGTCCCTCCCACCGGGCCAAATGGAGAGCTGCGGTGATGGCCTGGCAGCGGCTCACGATGGGGGGGGGGGTGGCCGCGTCTGCAGGGCTCGAACCCGCAGCTATATCGGTCCTGCACCGGGCCTCCGTGGGGCTCACTTACAGTGCTGTAATGGGGCGTCAGCAGCACGGCATGCTGGGTAATGGCCTCCACAGCTGACAGCGTGTTCCTAATAAGCTCCTCTGAGGCCATCTGTCCTGGAAATGAGAAACCGTCCAGCGAATGAAGCCGGTCTCCAAAATCCTCAGTCAAATATAAAGACTAAAATCACGACAAGCAATTCAGAGGGCTATGGGTCAGTAATCGATCATAAACAATTGAATCTGTGCTCACTAGGCTGAAAACCTTTACATGTGCATGGAAGCTCAAAAGTTCAGCGGAGAATTTCATATCAATGGCTTAGCAAGACACAGAGAGCAAAAACTCATGTTCACATGTTCTTTGAGCTGCAGGAATACGGGGACAGCATTACGGTAAACACACCCTCTTCTGATTCATAAAGTACTAACCTATCGCATTGTCCAGGCTGGTCTCACAGGACTCCACAGATTTAATGTAATTCTAAAAATGAAACAGAGAAAGACAGCAACACAGGAAGAGTCCAGTCACCCGCAGAGGGAGTATCGTCTATTCCCAACACTTATCTGCCGATGGCTTCGGGCAAAACCGAAACCACTGTAGTATTTTAACTAGTCCGACTTACAAGCAGTGCCCCAAATTTGCAGAGAGAATCTTCTGTCACCACCTGAGGTCTGAATATCTGCAGAGATAAGACAGAGAAGGGTTAGTATGACCCACTTAGAGTCAGTCAGCTCGCGACCGATCTCCCCGGAACATCTCCACTGTGCTCATTTTCCACACGCTAGCAGAGACTCTGCACGGTAATCTGGGAGCACAGCGCTGCTATGATTATGTCCACCATTATAACTGCCAGAGAAACAGACCTGGGAGGAGAAAAGCGTCCCCCATTTCCAGAAGAAAACATATCGCAGGTTGTTTAGAACGGAGACTCGGTCTCAAATATACTGTGCTTAAGGCTCAGCTGAGCCGTTGCACTGACTGGACATCTTTGTGCGTATGAGGAGTCGACTGGGCAGGGGAGGGGAGATGGCTGCGTCTCAGAGCACAGGAGCCGCTTGGGTGAAGGAGCAGCATCTTAAAAAGCACTATATAGATATGATATTCATTTGTTCATATTAGTAGATTCAATAAACGCTTGAAGTTTCATTGTTATGGCAGTGCTGTTCTGAGGCCACGCCCCCACAGACCAGCCACATAGCGATGCAATAAACCAGGGTTCCCCAATTCCAGTCCTGGAGGGTCAGTCGCACAGTTGCAGATTTCCCTGCTCAAACACACATGCTGAACCTGGTAATTAGCTGGTGAGCTGAATGAGGTGTATTTGGGCAGGGACATCTGCAAACTGTGTACGCTACCAACCAAGTAACAATAAAGTAGTACAATTACAAGTTCAAAATTTGCCCTACAGAGTGGTGCCTATTAGTAGGGCTTCCAGATACCCCCGTCATGAATTTCGCGCTACAGGCCTGCCGCCGACAGCAGAATTCAGCCATACTGTGTGACAGAGCTCCCTGTTTTTCTAACCAACAGATGGAGGATTCTTCTAAAAGAGAAAAGAATGGTGATCTCATCTTGTTCTTTGCCCACAGTAGCTTAAGTTGGAGATAATTTGAGTTTTCTGATTTATAAAAGATAATTGTGTGAATAAATCAGTGTGGTTCCTGCAAAGCCCAGGGACACGAAGGAAGCAGACGACTGGCTAGCGGCACCGCAAGGTCCGTCTGATAAACAGCAGCTCAGGCAAGGTCATGCTCGGAGGAGGCTGGGATACGCACACAATCACACACACACACACACACACACACACACACACACACACCTTGACACACACACACACACACACACACACCTGACCTTGAGCCCCAGGCCTAGCAGTTAATATCAGTTAGCAAATGCATGGCAAACTATTTGATGTCTCCAGCCCTGCCTTACCCTAATGACAGCTTTTACATGCAGACATTTCAGGCAAACACACGAGGTGTGATTTGAAGCCATTATTTAGCTGAGTAGTGCGATATTTATACTGCTGAACTGTAAGCATGATACGTGTCCCTCATAGGCGAGAGAATCATTAACATTACTGCATCATTACCGTGTTACGCGCTGAGTTATCACCATCCTCCAGGCTAATTTTCCCACCCGTCTGGCCATTTCAGGCCACCCTCCCCCACACAGCAGTCGGTGTTCATTACGGTCAGCATAATGTGGTCATATAAACCCAGGCAAAGCAAACACATCGGGTCCACATTTGAGCGTTTAAAACAGGCACCTGGGCTCGCAGTGCTGTTCAGGCCCCATGGAAAATCACCGCGGCGTGCAGAGTTATAGAGTTTTCGCACGCCGCAGAGACAAACATCTCGCTGTAGCAAAGGATCCCTTCATACTCAGTCGTGCTGAAATGAATATGTCAGCAGCAAATGCAATTTCACACTGTTTGGCGACTGGCAATCATTCTACTACGATACTGCAGAATGTACCAGAACTCAGAGGCAAAGCCAGCAGAGAAACTTTGCTCTGACTGACAAAACTAGGCCGGCTTTAGCCTAGCTAATTTCCCTTCCGTTCGGATTTTAGGGATAGACAATAAGACCCGTTATCAGCAGACGCATGCGGTGTGAACACATACTCAGTCAACTATGCTTCTATGGAGGGATATTACTGCACAAACCCTCCGCTTCCCCCCCCATTGCTCTTTAGAGACCCTTAGAATGATTGATTCATCGTGCCGAAAACACGCCTTCCCAAGTGTCTTTCTGGCTGCGGACATGCAGACGAAGGTGCAGTAAGCTCACCTGCGAGGAGAGCACCTGCAGCACCACCGAGACCATAGGCAGACACTGCTTCAGCTGCTTGGCCTGCGCAGTTGATGGATGTCTGCGCCCCGCCACGCTCCCCAGCGCGGCTAGGATGTCGTCTGTGGGACACAGAACCATGAAGAGTCGCCAAAATGGGGAAATATTTAGCTGTGCTGCTCTGCTGGCTGGCTCATGCTGCCTTATTTAAGTTTACGCGGAGGGAAGTAAAAGTTTAAACGGTACAATCATTTAACATCAGATCAGGACAGGTTATAGTTTGTTAATTTGTGGTCAATTAGTACATAAATACTAGAATAATAATGTGTATTATTTGTGGACCGTCAAGTAAGATGCTACCACTTAAACTTCACATACAGGAATGTGCAAAGGCACGGTGTGAGAAGTGAAATGGAGAAAGAGGCCCCAGTCGGGGTGGATTGGCTGAACACTTTATCACGCCGTCAGAGGTGTAATTAAAGAGGAGGAGGAGGGGGCACCATCCTGTCATGTGATTAATTCACCCAGAACGGCGGGCAGCTCCCAGATGATATGACGGATGAGCAGTTGTAGACATCTTGACAGGTGCTGATTGGCACTTGGCTGCTCCCTCCCTGGCACGGCCTTCCTGGCGTCCCTCTCGATGTACATCACCAACCTGCACGTGGGACGGGAGCACGTCAGCATTCGGCCGCCTGCCAAGGCGCGGGAGGGGGCGCCATGGCGGCGTGAGGCTCACTCCGCGACATTCAAATGCCGCAAAATGCACCTTAACGGCTCAGCGTTAACCGCTGAGCGTCTCCTTCAGGTGAAAAGCTGCACCTGGCATTTAAAAGATCTGAAACGCGGCTAAGGTCTCAAACGCGCTTCGCGGATGCTGATTCTATGCGAAGTTCAGCATCGCGCGAATGCGGCTTTAGTCTTCGGCTCCTGCTTGTCATGCTGATGCCCCAGCTATAGTCGGTATGTTTCATCCGTTTTGAATTCAGGCAGCTGTGGTACCGGGCAAAAAATTCGATGGAGCCTCTTAACAACCGGAACAGGGAGAGTCACGCACCGCAAGGAAAACCTGTGAAACACATGTAAAGGGAAACAAGTTTTGCATTGAAAATTTCAGTTTTAAATATGGAGAGACTGATCACTACATGAATGCGAGTGCATACAGACTAATGGGTCAGGATGGATCGTATCACCCTGCGCATCATGGCGGGACGATGGTTAGGGCTACTGGAAAAAGGCAGAGACTTACACAGCAGTTACCACACGAAAGAAAATGATAGTCTCACCCCCCCCCCCCTCTAAAGGGGGGAGGGGCATGTCCGAGGGACTTGCGTCAGGCTCATGTTAAATGGGTCATTATAGAGCTCCGCAGTACACAGATCTGATGGCACTCAGATGACTCAGGTCACTCCAAGCCATCAGAGTCATTCAGCGCATAAAGATCAAAGTGGAAATATGCCTCTGACTGACAATCCCTCATCACAGCAACAACAGATACAAATTAAAGCCAAGCCGAATTAAAGGCACAATTATCAGTCTTCAGACGTCAATCGCGTGAGCACCGGCCATCTAAAAGCCCAAACACCGCTTCTGTCATCACTTCATCGTCTCTGATCTTCCTGCCATTATTACAGATACTTCAACAAAGAACAAATGAATAGGGTTTCATATTTCATCCCCCATACATCTAGTACAGAGATATAAGGGAGTGTATGTGCGCTTTATTCATTTTCAGAATTCAAAGGGCCATTGAAAAGTCTCACAGGTGCCTGCGATTTCCGGGTTTGGTTTAAAGGAAATGTGAAGGATGGGATCAGGTGGGCGGTGTCACCGGGCGCAGCCGAAACGTCGCATCCCCGCCGCGATTTCGCTCGCTGTCGACGTGCGAACGTCCACGCCGGCCATTAGGTACGGCGCGTCAGCAGAGCGGCACGAGGAGAACCGGCGGAATGACGGCGTGGAATGACGCCGCCTTGTCAGCCCCCGCGGTGGGCCCCGCTGTCCGCGCCTGATTGATTCGTTCCAACAGAGCCGCTCCAACATAATGACTCGTCATGTTTGGCGCTTAGCGCCGGACGGGACTCTGTGTCCTCAGCGGTCACTTCTGACAACGCGGCGGCGGAGAGCCGAGCGCGATTTGAAGCCCGGACCAGAGACACACGCCACGGAACCGTCGTCGCGCCCGCAGCGGGCGGCTGGACCACATCCACGGCAAATAAAGGAAGAGCTGCGCGGAAAGAGACGGATCTCGCTTATTCTCCCACTCTGCGCGGCGGGCCGAAGGCTTTCATCGGGGTATAATTGGAATGCTGCAGGAATTCCAGCGGCGCCCTAATGACAGGGATTGACAGGCTTGGCAGCTGGGATTTCAGCTTCCCATGCAGCCGGGGAGGGAGAAAAAAAAAAAAAGACAGTTCTATAATTTCACAAGCGTTCAGCTGATCAGAGAAACTGCCCACTCAGCTCTGTGCTCTCATCCCCGCTGCCGTTCATTTACCGTGGCCCCGCTGATGCGCTCAATCCAGCTGAGACTGCAGTAACACCCCCTGGTTCAGAAACGGCAGGCAGAAATGAACCACCTTTTAAAATTACTGCTTTTTTCATGCTTATATTAACGGGGAGGAAGTTGGGAGGGGACTTGTCATTTCTTACCTTCATAATAATGCATAAATAAGCATTTGGTGACAACAAACACAGCCAGTCAATGTAATGCTTAGTGCCGCTATAGGCATGGAAACTGAAGCACTATTATTTAGTTATATGCATGTGTCTGAGAGACCACTGGACCTACAGCAGGATTAATACCATCCATCCCCTCAGACTGCCACTCAGACACAATAAATCCACTTAAAGCCATCAGGAACGTAATGAAATCCGGCTGTTATGGCGCTAATGGTCTTTAAAACCTCACCCCTTAATCGAAACACTTAGCGATTCATGACACAGTAAATCAAAAAAAAAAATTAAAAAAAAGACATGAAAGGGAAAACACTAACCTCTCCAGTTTTTCAAACCAAAGAATAATCGCCATATTTTAGGCTGCTTATCTAATAAAGTCTTCCGTAACCTTTAACTTCTTTCGGAGGACTTCTGATCTGAAAAGCCAGTATGCTCAGCCGAAAGCAGCCGTATTTACTGGGTGCCCTTCGAAAGCTGCGTATATAACGGAACCTGTCACAGGAGCTGAATTATCCCACCCTAAGTGAAGAGGCCGTGGCAGCTGGTATTACTCAATTCATAACGGCCACTCAGGATAAGCCAGTTTCAGAAGAAGCGCTTTGAGGAAGGCGGACATGAAACAGACAAGGTATCCGAGGGCCCAGACATGGCCTGATAGCATGTGAAAATTACTGCTTTCCAGGCGGCGAGAAAAACAGAAAAAATTGGCCACGTTTCCACGTGGCCCAGCTTGGGAACCAGCCAGCACGTGAGGCTTTATACTGGCCTGGAAGAGGCCTTCACAGGATGCAGGAGGCAGAATCCACAAAGGCCACCATGGGGTTCCTTCCAAAAGAGACCTTGGAGGAGCTCTCCCAAATGCGGCCGTCACAGACTGGGGGAGGGGGGGCCGCAGGCTGCAGGACAGGCACAGACCATGTGGAAATGGATAGTTAAAGTTTCAAATTCCCAGGTTCCCAGGGAGGCCATATCAACAGATTGGCAGACATGTAACCTGAACTCAAATTCGATTTCGACCAAGAATTCCTGTTTAAGAAAAACCCCTTTCTGTCTGTTCCAGTCAATGGCCCTTTTCCATTAAATATGGCATCTCTTATAGAGCGTACACTGCCAGGCGGAGGCGGCTTGCCATTACAGCTCCGACAGAGCCTGAGCCAGCGTGCACGAGGCTGGATCTAGTCATTACACAGACGGGAATTTCCAGTGCTAACCGGAATGCTGCCAGAACGTGTATCCGTGAAGCAGGTTAAAGAGCCCTTCCTGCAGACACATTCCCAAGCACACCTCCTCACTCCGGCTGAGCACGCTCTCATTTTCAGGGGAACATGCTGCACACACTTTCATATGCATCACATGACCATTTCGGACCACGTGTATCAGTTCTACCGGCATCTCCATACAGGGTCATTAAGGGCTGATTGGAAATTCAACAGAATAGCAATTAGGGTTGTATTTATAAACAACTAACCAAGTTATCACAAAGGTTTTACAAGCTTGGATTAACCGAGCCGCTCACAGAACTGGCGAGGGGTTCTGTCTGTGTGATGAAGAGTCAATTAGTCAACCAATTCAGCTGAAGAACACAAAGCTGCATGTAGCTTTGGAAGAAGAAATTTTGAATAGATAATTTATTTGCCTTTAGTCTGAGCGCAGGGACATTGGGATGCATCTCCCTGGATGAAACACACACACTTGGGGTGCGAGTGCAGGATCTACCAGCCTACAGTGTTTCTCCAATCGGGGGATAAGGGCCACACAGCAGTCCCAGGCTTGGAACCAGTCAAGGTTCGTTCACAGCCACAGGGATCTAACTTGCTGAGCCACATGCCAACCCCCCCCGTCATACACCCGAGATTCCCACCCTCGGGGAATTCATGGGCGTCGGCCGAGCCTCACTCTGGCTGAAGCCCCTTGGCGATCATGCCGTTTCCCCTGCTATTACGATTGGGTGCCTTCAAGTCGAAGTTGACTCCTGTACAGCTGAAACTCTTCCAAAACCTTCCAGTCCAGGTATACAAGCTTCTCTAATGCATTTTCGCTGTTGCTTTAAAATATAACCACTGCCAAAATGGGCCACAGGCCTCCTGCTCCAAAGACAGACTTCAAACCCTCGGAACAAAGAGCGCCTGGATGAACTCGTCGTCGTTAACAGAGCGGCCCTGACACTAGCACTATCGGGCACAGTGACAGACACGCTTGTTCATTGCGTGTTCTCAGCGACACCCCTGGGGGTCCCTACGCCGAAAAGGGGCACGGGGGAGGAGACTTAAATCAACCTCGCCGAATCACCATTTTCTTCCTTTAATATTTGATTTAAGCCTGGGTGCTTTACTGATTTCAAAAGGACTTCATTCCCTGTGATAATACTGGAGCAACTGCGAAAATTCAAAGTAAACTGGACTTCATTTATCTTTTTCCGCTGTAATCTATACAGAGTATTACAATGATCTATCACTCTTGCCATTAAATCATTTGAGGAACCCCATTCAATTGTTCTTTTATTTACGAGCTATAAGCCATTAAGGTCATGGTGGACCCAATATTTTCCAGTAGAAACTCCCAATGCCAAATTTTTTAAGCTGTATATTTAACAAACCCATACGGCGCGTTCCTCGGACACGGCTGTGAATTCCCGGCCATGCCGGTATCTGGATAACAGGCCGCACGCCCGGCGGGAGACGGTACCTGGAGTTACAGCATAACAGCAGCATTTCCCGGTTGTGGAGCAGGACCTGCAGAAGCACCAGGAAGGCCTTCGCTCGGACCGCCGGGAAGGGGCTCTCCAGGCAGCGTGAGACCCGCAGCACCAGCTCCTGTGGATAGGGTAAGACCGGAGGCGAGGGCGGCCTGGGATCAGCAGTCAGGCACGGGGACAGCGGCCTGCTCCAAGGGGAGCTACAGAAAACAGCGACTCCGGATGCACAGGCCCACGTTCTTGAAAACAATACGGGATCACCAAACCGCCGTGGAGTCATCCGGTCCTGCACTGCATACCTTTATAATTCCAAGTGATGAGCTAATTTTTCAGCTGATTTCATGTTGATCTCGGATGTGTACACGGGGACGGCATTTATTTAAGCATGACATTTCATGTCTGACCAACTTCAAGGTCAGACCAGCAGAGGATGTCGTTTCCGCATAACCGATAGTAACAGTAATAAAAATGGCGTATGAATGAGGCAGAGAGGGTCTGTTAGGGTTTTACTGCTGTCTCCCTGCGATTATGTACTAGGTAACTGAACTGCAGATACATCATACCGACAGCCTGCCTTGCAGAGAGCATACAGCACAAAACGTGTCTGATGTTTTTTAAACCATCACAGGCAATTTACTCCATTTGTCAAGTGTATAAATTCCATGTGAAGAAAACATGTTTAGGAAGACTGACATAGATAATAATGAAATTAGTGAAATGTATGAACTACTGATTAAAAACAGCCGGCCGTGAAGATTTCATCACTGGAAATATAGATAAAAGCAGGAGGGAACATTAAACGTATTGCCTCTGTATCAGGGAAAAAAAATTCTCCATTAGTGAGCATCAGAAGGAGATCTCTCTTTCCACCCTCTCTCCTTCTCTCACCTCCTTCCCTCTTTCATTCCCCTCTCCCTCCCCCACTCCCACCTACTCTCACACTCTCTCTCTTGTTCTCTGTAGCACCATCCAGAATTTCATTGGCTTTCCTGTAGCTCTATGCATATGAGATTTAGGCCTCATTATCTGACCGTGCTTATGAGAGGGGAACAGGCAGAGCCTCCCTGCCACGAGCGGGCGGGCGTTAAGACCTGGGGCAGGCCGCTCCGTACTCACCCTCTCCTGGACCAGCCTCTGCACGTTGACTCCAGATGACAGGATGGCGGCAAAGAGCGTGAGGAGGTGCTGCTGGACGCGGCTGATGCCGCACGCCAGGCCGTCCAGCACGGCGGGCAGCCCCACCTTGTCGATGACGCTCTGGAAGACGGCTGGGGAGTGGCGTGTCGATCTGCAGAGGGCCTGGGG
>JAABNX020000151.1:5798422-5810118 GCA_015163995.2 Mormyrus lacerda
GGGAGTGCTCAGACGGAGTGTAGGGGGTGAACCGTGGAGGGAGGGGGGAAATGGGAACACTATACTCAAAGCCTTAAGTGAGAGCTCAGGAGCACAAAACACTCCCTGCTGCTGGGGGGGCTGCCGTAGCCAGCCTGGATGTCCAGGGGAGGGCCGCTGCGGATTAATTACCCCCAGTTAGCCACTGCCTGAACCCGTTAAATTCACATTATAACAGGCATGTTAGCAGAGATCAGTCCTTCAGTCTTGATTCACCAACATTCCATTAGTTGGGAAACTCTTGAGGAATTCTTTAGGAATTAGGAACAACTAATTAATGATAAATTAAACATTTTATGATTTATATAGAAGAAAAAAAATTAAGATCTTTTTCACCATTACATGTGTTTGTCAACCAAAAGTTTCATTTAAAAACAATAAATCACATAAACCAGGGCTTTAAGTAATGTACTGAGTTTTACCTAGATGTCCTACACTTTAATTACCCAACAGTTTGATGAATGCTAATTAAGAGTTCAGCAACCCCCCCCCACAACATTGTTTGGTGGAAACCAGCCCAACAGTATTAAAAATGGAGCAGTGAATGCCGTGTCCGAGTAGAACTTAAGGCCTGTTGTGATAATTACATTACAGACTCATTGCACGATATATGGACATCTCTTCTACCATTTTTTCTGCCCTCAATATTGGCAAATAGTGTTTATATAAGAATCAAAGCGCCCAACAATTTAGTCTGTCACTCTGCTTCTGCCCCCTGTGTGGCAGGCGTGGCTCAGGGCTGATACATTCCGGATCCCACAGCGCTCACCGAGATGGCGGTGACTCTCAGGGGATCCACGCTGGAATGGGTGAAGAGGCACCAGAGCATGGGCCCGATGTCGCCCGTGATGAAGGCCTTGGCGTGATGAGACTGTGTGCTGCACACCTTCTCCACCGTCTTTGCGGCTATGTGATTCACCACCAGCTCCTCCTGCAAGACAGGAACACAACCAAAGAGGAACTATCAGTGGGTTGCAGCTATAGGGTGAGCAGAAAGTGGGCAGTTCAACATCAAGCGCACATTAAAGGAAGAAACTCAGACAATTCAGCAAAAAAATCCATCTGGGACAATACATTGAGGTTTTAAAGTGGGGGACTTTAGAGTTTAGAGATTTCATCGTGTTACATCATAGGTGAGCTTTCCCTTTGAAAGATGACAGCAGCCTTCCCCGGAACAGGATGTCAGGCCGAGGTGGTTTTGACGGATGGCTAGACAGGACGGTGCTCCGGGCCGTTTTCCTTGGTGAACTTTCACCCCGCAGCGTGCTAGAAATAGGAGCCTTCGTGTCAGGCACGCGGACAAACGACGCCGGCTCCCGGGCAAACAGGAAACGAATCAGCGGCCACTGCTGATGACAGGACCATGAATTTCCAAAATGGAGGATGGTGGGGGAGGGCTGACTAATATTTATACAGGAAGCGCTACATGATTGGCCTGAAATGATCATTTTTCAAGACACATTTAGGAAACTCGCCTCTGTTCTGTAGCTTCAAACGCTCTCTGTAATGGTTAGGTTGATCTTTATGCTATGATGCTTTTGGGAAAAGCCCCTTCTGTAGAGCAAAAAAGTAATCAGTTTTGCGACGTTTACGTTACCGATGGTCAAGGCTGAGATAGCTATCTAGATGGTAATATATATAAAAAAAATATATAATGTTAGCTTAGGTCAGGGGTGGCCAATCTTATCCACAAAGGGTAACCTGTAGGTTCAAACCCAGGTGTGAGGACTCTTCAGCCAATCAGTCCTCTAATTAGTAATGTAACTAGGGAGTTGCAGCGAAAACCCACAAACACACCGGCCCTTTGCGGATAAGATTGCCCCCCCCCCCCAGCCTAGGTGAAAGCTGCTAATCAAGTTGCACTTTCTTCGGGTATATTAAACAGCTGCCCTCAGAACCGCAACAGTCAGGCTGCGTTTGGTGGGGTCCAGCCCAGATCCCCTGATTAGCAGTTACCATCAGCACCACTGTCACACTGCACTTGCTCGGCGCCCCTGGTTAGCGGTTAGCATTAGAGTCAGGCAGCAGCAAGCCCGATTGAAATGGAAGACAAAACAAATGGAGACGGAGGCAAAGCTGTCAAATTGAGGCTAGGAGAGGCTCTGAATGAGAGACGGGGAGACGCGGTGGCGGGGCACTACGTGAAGACCGGGGGGGGAGCGGGAGAGGGGAGGGGCTCTAATTGATTCTGCGAGCAGCGGGACGGCTTGTTATGACATAGCGCAGTACGCAAAACAGGACAGCGGCCTAATTAGCACACAGGGGAGTGCTGGCTTTTAATTATACAGCAGCCAATACTCATTAACACCAACATCCCAAAAAAATCATAAATATGGGAACCTGCTGGCGGACAGACTGGAGTAATGAAATCAAGAGTAATAAAATCCGGCAAACCCCCCCCCCCTCCCTCCATAGCCTCATTAAGCCTGTCCGTTCCAACGGCCGAATTTCGAGCAAATCCATTATTTCTCCGGGTGCCTGTTTTCACAAACGCTGGGGCCATTATTAAAACTGATTAACATCAAGAGGGGAATTGATTTGTTTCATTAGAGTCTCAGAAAGACGACAGACAGCTAAAGGAAGAGTGGTGAGGAGTGGATTTGGGGAGCGGGGCTGGAGGTCCGGTCCGCTTCGCACGAGAGACCCCGCCGCCCTCTCTAATTACCCCTTTTGAAGCATCAAAACACCTGGACCAAGAGAGAGTACCATGCAAATGAAGCAAGCCGACCCTTTTATCACCAACTTCCTGCTAAAAAAGACCTAAATCAATCTGATCTGCATGTCGTGTGGAACCAACTTTGCTTTGATTCTGGAAAATCTTGTTTGGAGTACGGCTTTTAAAAGACAGTCTTCAAACATCAGACCTTAGTGTGTGCGTGTGTGTGTGTGTGTGTGTGTGTGCGTGTGTGTATTACATTGTGGGGTCAAATATCCCCATAATGTAATAAAAACCTGTTATTTTAACCTTGTGGGGACCATTTTTCCAGAGATTTTATAAAAATCTGTGACTGCAATCAAAAAACAAAAAAAGCCAATAGTCTTGTATTTTGTTTGGTTACTTTTGGTTAAGATTAGGGCTGGGTTAGTGGTTAAAGTTGTCATAGTTGAGATTAGGTGTTTCCCATAGAAATGAATAGACGGTCACCACAAAGAATGAATACAAACTAGTGTGTGTGTGTATATACATATATACATACGTATGTTGATAAAGGAGGCATTAGCAAACAAGTGGCATTGTGCAATGGGAACACCTCACCCCCCGGCCATGGTGTAATCACACTCCCTATCCAGAATCTGCGCTATTGTCCCCAGAGAGAAAATGGCACCAAGCTGCATTTTCCTGCAGATGTTATTGTAGAAGCAGTGGAAGTCATGACTTCAGTCATGATTTTCCCCCACTTAGTCACCCGGCAACCCGCCTGCGCTTCGACTGCGTCCGTAATTGGGGGAGGGTCAGGATCAGAGTCAGGGTGAGGGTCACGCACAGGCCTCCCTAACAGCCCGTTCGGCTCCACCTTTCGAGTTCAGATCCTGCAACCCTGGATTGGCCGTTAACATTCAGACAGAAGCGCGCGGGCTGGGGCGGCGGCAGTCGTCGGGCGTCATTGAGGCGCGCTTCTCTGCCTGCATACCAATGAGCCGCCGTCGCCTGCCTGCTCACTCGTGTGCTCGCTGATGAATGTTTAATGGAGCATGGTGCGGTGACCGACAGCATCAGGGTTGCCCCCCAAGCGCCGGGGGGGACAGGATCCCCACAAACAGGGAGCGCACCTCTGTTTTCATTCTTCCTGCAGTTCCAAAATGCCCAGAAGCCGCCAGTGCTGCCATACTGCTTAACTGCACGAGACTGAGAAACTCTGCCTCACGCGTGCCTGCAGGACTCTGCCTCACGCACACCTCGGGGGGGGGGTGAGCCGCTCTTTTTGTTCAGGTCTCGATAACGAATCAATGATGATGGTAATGATGCTGAAAGGACATGTCAATGGTAGCGCAGTAAGATCTGGCTCCGTCTGCTCCTTGAAGGCGGGGGCCCAACTGCACCGTAACCATCGCATGCATCCTGGTTAATAAGCACATGAGTGACCGCCCCATTTGCCAGGGGGTACTCTCACAGCAGCGAGCACACAAAGCGGAGTGTTACCGTTACCACCTTTAAAAATCAGTGTGCATCCAACCTGCCGGTATCTAATGGCAACCAGTACCATTTCACTTAGTTAAAAGGTAAGTTGAATATTTAACCATATTTCCCATATCCTATGCAGACTGCTGAAGCAGTAGTTCCACTAAATAATGAATAACAAAACAACCTCATTTTAGAACGATAGCTACTGCTTTTGCAAGTAAAATTGTCTGTCCCAGAGCGAACCGTGTTTAGAAGAATCACCCCGTTCTGCTCGACCTCACGCAGAGGTCGCCGGGGCAGCGTGACACCTTCCGGAAACATCACTGGCAACCCCATGGGATCCCCTTCATACCAAGCAGAAGGCTGCCTTTCTATAATTCATGGCCTGTCTCTCTCGCAGAGGTTAGTGGTGGACCTACGCGGGTTGGTAACACTCTCGGACTCGGTGCCATAAGGCCGATCCGGAGTGCACCGGGTCCCAGCGGCCCACTGGTGGGCGGCCATTCGGGCTCTCCTCCGGAATCACAGTAGCAGTTAGAGCGGCACCTCCTCCGCTCCTCGGTAATGAGGTAATTCAGGTTAGCATCAAACCTGTGACTGATGGAGAATATGCAGACGGAGTCTCCACCCCCACCAGCCAGCAAGCTGGGCCGGGACTGTACTACAACTGGGCGGCTCTGCGCTGGGAGGGATGCGCGTGACAGTGCTGACGGCGAGCCATCATTACACTACCCCCCACCCCCCACCAACCCTCCCCAGGCGGGACCCTCACCCGTTCCTGGAGGCATCTCGTTATCACGGTGTAGGAAGCGGCAGTGACGGCCCATAATCCTCCTGGGGGCGCTTTCTTCTCCTCCTGCGGCGAGAGAGGAGAGGGCGGGGCTGCTTATTTACAGGTTAAATGGCAGAAAACGAGTTGTCATTATGGCAGAAGCTTCACAAACAAGCTTCCCGGCTGACGGGGACTTTTCCAAAGTGACGGCTTTCGGAGTGCCGCTTGGGAAAGCATCCGCCCCACCCCAGTCTGTCCTGGCCTGGCACCGGCCCAGAGGCCTAAACGCCGTGTTTACCTCTGAATTCTTGAGGCTTCCTTCTTCTTGTGTGTCAGCGGTGGTTTGATGAGCCCCCCCCCCCCCCGCTCATTCCCTCCCCTCAGTAACAGTGATGTGCGTTCTTCATTCTCCGGGCAGAGCGCCCTTCAGTGTACAAAGAGCCTGACTTTCAGACACACGCCGTGGCTTTGGGAAAGCACCTTTATAACTGCAGTTCACTCCTGCCAGCAACGTCTTTATGCTGCAGCTATAGGTCCGTAAAACCCCATGGCCCTGAACTGGATAACCGCTGAGAAGATGGATGGATGGACAGGTTTTCTAGAAACCCCCACGGCTCTGAACTGGATAACCGCTGAGATGATGGAGTGGATATCTGGACAGATGGATGGATGGACGGGTTTCTTTAGAAACCCCCACAGACCTGAACTGGATAACCACTGAGAAGATAGATGGACGGATGCACAGGTTTTTTAGAAACCTCCATGGCCCTGTATTTAATAACAGGTGAAAAGAGGGAATCACCCTGCAATCTTTCCATATCCTATAGCTAAAATGGGGTGGTGCCCACCAGTGTTACAATCCAAGGTAAACAGGGTTTTTCAGGTTCGCAAAGGTCAGGAGAAGGTAGGTAGGTAGGTGCGTGATGGGCGAGTAAGAAGGTAACTTGGACAGGTAGGTGAGTAGGTACGTAGTTAGGCAGGCAGGTCATACTGGTTGATTGAAACAGAATCTTGGTCTGGGCTTTTACTCTCTGGACCTTAAACCGGCCACCTATGCAGCCAATGCAGCTAATGCAAGGTAGATCAGAAAAGTAATAGCAGCCTGTATCTAAAACCTCATTATAGCTAAACATAAACATAGGAGTCAAGGTCAAGCTAGTGTAGGCCAACAAGACGAGGCTCCTGCACTTACTGCCAGCTGACAGACACCAACTAGAGCCACACTGCCGGCACAGAAGACCTCTTCCTGCAAACTGCCCATTTTCCCTTGTCCTCATATCAAACCAAAATGACTTCAATGACATAATCTGACAGGTAGCACTTCCTGACATTTCCACAGCAGATTACTGCTGATGGGAAGCACATCCTGCTAAATGGCAACAACTGGAACCCAGAGCCCATTGTCTCTGTCACATAGATTTTACAGTGAGGACTGTCAGCAATACAGAAGCAGTGAGAGAGCCAGTAGGTCATATTCAGGATGTTATCAAGCCTTACTTCAATTCGGGATGGACTCATTCTGGCACTCCCAACCTTGACAAATCGTCGCTGGCTGAACTGAATGGGAAAATCAGCTACAAGGGCGATATATGCATGATGACAGCACAGAACAGCTTACCTGAGAGGCAATGAGGTACAAGAGCTCCCCCAGTGGTGGCAGCAGGCATTGCTTTAACTTGCTGTTCCTGAAGTTGTCACGGAGGAGCTCGGTGTAGGTGCTCACAGCCTGTGGAGGGTGGGGGGAGAGAAGGGCTTATGAGGGACGGTGGGGGGGGGTTGGAGAATTGGTGCCCTCGCTAGGAAATGTGGGCAGTGGTGGCTTGATGGTTAGGGAAGCGCACTTGTAATCAAAAGATTGCAGGATCGAATCCCCCACCAGCCAGTCACCACTGAGGTACCCTGAGCAAGGTACCGTCCCCAAGCACTGCTCCCCGGGCGCTGAATTAGCTGCCCCCTGCTATGTCACAAAAGTCACATATGGGTTAAATGCAGAGGACACATTTCTTTGCTGTGGTGTGTTGACAATGATCACCTAATTCTATTCTATTAAATCTTATGCTTCCCTGCTGAGCACTTTTTTTAAAAACGCGAATGGCCACATCGAGAGTGAAAAAGCTATGTACGTTCTGGCCTGTCTGAGGGCACATCCACACTATCTCTGCATAAAACGAGCTGGTTTAATGATTTAAAAATGCTTAGTTAATATTTTTCTCTGTGCTAACATTCTACCCACTAAATCATTGCACTCATAGAGGAAAGGCCTAATCTTTTGCCAGCGAATCGCAGCCAGTGGCAGACTGGACAGCTGGTGCATAAACACAGCTAGCTTGTTAAGCATTAAAACCATACAGTCTGAAGATTATGGAAATGATGTAAAGAGCGACATACACATTTCATTATTATGTGCAAAGTCTATAAGTTTTAGGATGCTGCAGATGGCAGTGACCAGCCACCGAAGTGACAAGGCTCAGAACCATTAGCGGTAAGATAACCAGAATGGTACCGGGGGAAAGGGTGCGAGTCAACGCATCAATATCACTGCTTCCCTCAGAAAGGTCTTCAAAGTAAAGCCCCCATCCAGTCAATATTCTCTAAAAAGCCAATGTAGCACTGGGAGGCAGCAGCGAAAGACTGATGCTGCTCATCAATCTGCCACATTGGCTGTAAATTGGTGCCTTGATAATAATATTGCATAAAGGGGCCGAGCAGGATGCCTGCACACGCACAATATAAACAGACTGAGGCTTTTACTATAAGACTTTTATTATGAAGCCCACTTGAGATTCTTTCCTTGACTCTCCCCTGAGATGGTCTTCAGACACACGAAGAACGAATGGCTGGTGATGCATCTCAAGAGCTTCATGAAATTACACCTTTATGACGTACCCTGCTTTCACACGCTAAATATCTGCGACACACTTTAACATGCAGAAAACCTTGGCATCGCCCCGGGCAGGTCAACACACCCGTGCTGACATGCTGACAAGGGCCCTGCTGCCAGGAGCTGCACAGTCACGCCAGAGTGCGCCCTCTGCAGCCCGGACAGGCTACTGTGTGTCACCCTCAGCATTCTTCACCTTTAACGTCTATGGGGAAAGTGTGAGGTCATCTCTGTGTGGGCATGACGAAGGTAGCAATGCTTAACGCCTTTGTGAGGGGGGGTCAAAGGTCAACCTACTGCTGTCACACATCTCACTGGGGGCATCGCCCAGGGGTGTGATTGTCCATGGCTGCTCCGCATGTCAGGTGGGTCGCTTTTGGGGATGCAGCAAGGTTGCAGATGCTTCCTGTGATGGCTGCCCATGCTAAACCTCACCGAGAAGCTGGTTACGTCCACACATGGGCCTGAACTTTCTAAAAGGCTGACAAAGGGGTAAACGCAACCGAGAGATTTCCATGCTCAGACTTGTTTGGCTTGACAGACCTGTTTCAACTCGGGGGCCGCGGATTAGACAATTGCGGCTCTGTAAGGCAGTCAGCCATTTTCCAGCAGGAGCTCGCATGAGCCGCTCAAAATAATATCATGTCACGGTCTGTTACTCAGGCACAGGGATGAACACTTAGAAAAGAAACTGTCTAATGAGCCTGAGCAGATGTAAAACGATCCTGTGCAGAATCGAACATAAAGCCACTCGGAGCAGCGGCGTATTCCTGCTGGTCCGATCAGGTTTATGCATTGTGATGTTTATGCAAACGGGACAATAAAACGATTCATTATTGATTAGCGGAAGACACGGCAGTGGTGCTTCAGACACGCGCCTTTAACACGACAGAGCCGCGAGGCAATCGAACGGACAGCTGTAGTGCGTTTATTCAGGAAAAGCTCATCAGCCATCCTGTTCGCCCCGAGCTCTGTGGAGAAACGAATATAACAAAGTAAAGGAAAACCAATCCCTCAACCAGCTCACTGGCCTGCTGCTGACCCCTGCGGCTCCATGTGCACCTTTCTGCCACGATGATGTCAACAGCAAGTGACACGAATGGGGATGGCTGATTGGGGAGGAGATGTGGGCAGGGCTAAGACTATACCATAGGAAGAATTAGGGGGTTCCTTTGATGCTATGGAGTCCTGCAAATCTGGCTTTACTCCTGTATGTATATTTTTATTACGATCGATAAACCTGTCGCAAAAAATACTCTTGGCACTGATCCCTCTGCCTTATTATATATGCATTGCCAGTCAACTGACACTACTTCACCGTTTATACTAATACATTATTTACATACAACATTTAATGCATAATGTATACAAACCTTCCCAGCCCCCCTATTGCAATGTCCTGTGTTTTGCACTTTATGTATTGCTATGGTTGGGGAAGTCCAATCTTCATACCTGCATATGGATGGGATGACTTGAGTAATATGAACTTAAATTTGAATTTAGAAAATGGCTTGAGTCCTAGTTCCTAGGGCATCCCAATTACCTGGAAAGGTTTGAGATGCATGATGAGGCAAGATTAGCTTTAAAGGGCAGTTTAAGGGGGTCGCTGTTAATTAATCGGAATTGATGAAAAGAGAGTGGGTTTGATGAGGTGCTGGGGATCAATATCTGGCAGGGCTCAGCCCAGCGGGCTCACCTCCATCACGGGACGCTGTGGGGACGGACACCGGCGGAACATCACACAAATCATGTGGCAAACTGCTTTTTTGGGTGATTTTTCTAAGAAATCAGACTTTAAAGAACCTAGTTAACTTGGCAACTTCCTTGTCAATAAAACCTGGAAATCAAACAACACTCACAGGTAGTTCCTGGACCTGTCAAAGCCCAGAGGCAGACATTCCAGGTCCAGAAAGTAAAAATCCAAACCAGGATTTTGTTTCAACCAACCAGTTGCGTAGTCGATGACTGTGACTCTTAATACTGAACTGGTTGGTTGAAACAAAATCCTGGTTTTGATTTTTACTTTCTGGACTTGAAATGTCCACCTATGTCAAAGCCTCAGGAATGCAGTAAAAAGCATGCCCCCGCCGCCACCAAGAGGTTAGGGGTCAGCACCATCATGTCACGCCGACAAGGCCACGCCGTGGGAACTTATGACATCGAGCCATGTCTAAAGACCTGCTGCATTGTGGGTAAGATATTTCCAGTTGTCAGATACTTTTCAGGGAATGATGATAAACAGAAAAGCCTTGAACACAGTGTAAGCTTGCCTATTGTCTACTAATTGGCGCTGTAAAACCCACAGCTGTGTTGGCCCAGCATTCACTACAATCAGGCCTGTCCAGCTCCATCCCATACGGACACCGTTAAGGATAAGCCGTTACATTCCAGCATTTCCTCATGAAGACCCGGGACCCAAAACTATCCATCTTTCCTGCTCCACTTCCCGCTGCGAGGAGTGCTGAATATACTGAGACCAGAAAAGAAAGCCTCGTCGTGGCTGTTAAGGCTGCTAAGCTACCATCTGCTAACTCAGGAGTTTTCAGCCAGGGGTTCGTCACCCCCTCGGAGGTCCATACCCTCCCCCACTGAAACAAGACCTGAAACGCGCCTATATTATCATCCTCATCCGCTTTATAAGGAATATCTTCACAGGTGAATGACTGCTGCTTCTCCATCCTTAGTCACTCATATATTGGCGCACTGGTGGTAGGGCGCTCCACTGCTCTCGTCCGACTTCATTTGAGGTTCCTGGTTTAAAAAGCTGAAAAGCACGGCAATAACTGAACCTCGAAGAGGCTCCCGTGCACCGCGGTAATGAAAGCAGGCAGCCCGGAAGATCCCCAGGGTCTGGCCGTCGGATAGGACTGACTGGTTCCGATACAGTCGGCATCGTTATGTCTGAAGCTCATTTAGCCAGCAGTGAGAAACGATGGGAGGAAGAAGCAGGTCCACAGCATGGGGGCGCAGGTATTATGACAGAGCCCTGGGTGGACACCAATGAGCCATGGCCAGGTCCACCCCCTGAGGCAGGCATTTGCTCTTCCATCACCACACCCCCGTCAGTGAGAAAGCTCATTTACAATAACCAGCCACTACGTGGCGCAGTAAGCACTCCTATCCATTGTTGTAACTGCTTAGAGCCAAAAAAAGAGTATCCCAGTAAGCATAGGAAATAAAGCAGGGGGCGCATGGTAAGGAATGAACACTTAGGGTCAGGCCACCAACCGCAGCAGCTCGTTACAGCCCAACCATCCCCACTCCCCTTGGTCCTCAGATGGGGGCCGAGGCACTGCTTACCAGCAACGAGGCTATAGGGGAGCCATTACAGGACGCAGGGGGTGGCAGGCACATGACCAGCCCCCTGAACAGTCAGCCATTTTGTCAGGGTTGTGGATACGCTCAGCGGCGTTCGCAATGGAGGGAGGGCAGCGAGCCGAGACCGGCCCCGGATTAAGAGCCAAGGCTCCAGACATCAAACAGAAGGGCCTTCCGGAAGCCGCCGGCTGTGGTGCCTTTGATGATGTCAGCCCTGTCTCGGTGCGTGTTTCGGCGTGACTGTGCATCTGCGAGTCCCCCAAGCAGTCTGCACTAATTTGTGAAACGCTGCCAAAGTTGCCGACAGAACGAGATGTACTCTAACTGGAGAGGAGAGGCTTTTTAAGTCCATTTGGAAAAAACAGCAAGCTGGGCCCTTACTTCACATATGATAACATATGGTAAATAACAAATGCAAGCAAAAATGCTGTACTGTACTGCCACCTGGTGTTACCATGTGGCATGATACGTTGGATTAGCAGAAATGCAACTATTACTCTGACAAAACATCATTGTGGGAAATTAATGAACTATATGATCCTCACAAAATTTGTTTTCGGGGG
>JAABNX020000151.1:5845374-5861297 GCA_015163995.2 Mormyrus lacerda
TTTATACTCAACTGGTTGGTTGAAACAAAATCCTGGTTTGGATTTTTACTTTCTGGACCTGAAATGTCCACCTCTGCAGATAAATAATAAATTCATATGTCTAGATCATCAGCCGCTGTCTTGTGGAAGACAAAGGGTTCCGGCGACTTTATTCGCATGTGTGTTGCGGTGTTGCTGTCAGAGCGAATTAAAGGGCAGGTAAATTGAGTATTGAAAACGTTTCAATTCAGAATCAATATAAACTGGAACATATGTATTTTTATTATTCTAGTAGGCCCTTTAATTCATATTGCAATAATCTTGCAAGAATTCATCTTTGCTCTAAATGATTGATAAAAGGAGCTATTACTGAAATGAATTTTGTGTTTTTGTGTTATTCTTTAGGCTCGTATTTCCTTAGTTAAATAAATTATTTAAATTTATTGTAAAAATAAGCATATATTTTGGGATTATGCTAGCATAACCTTAGAAATGCATTAAATAATAGAACATTTCTTTATAATATTCCCAATTACTAACCAAGCACAGGCTGCTGTGTTTTAAGTTGACGTGTTGCACATGTTGCTTGCCAATAAATACAGTTTGTCAATTCATGATGTTCCTCTTCTTGTAATTTCAATATTTAGTTTACATTGTTGTTAGCATTATTTATTAAACTATATCTACATGATAAGGCTTCAAGTAGACCCTGTAATTGGTATCGGTATCGGACGATACAGCTTCTAGTGATCGGTGATCGCCCCCAAAAATCCTGATCGGAGCACCCCTAGCAGACTATCATGAATCTATGCAGGCAAGAGCAGAAGCCCCAGCCCCACTCTGGGCGGAGCTCGACGTCAGCAAGGTGGGGGTGAGCATGCCAAGGACATGCGTCTGGAATTCTACCATTTGTGGAATGAGTCTGTATGAGCTTTCATGCAAAACTGGCAGTCTGGCATATTTTTCATATTTTACCGATGGGAATACCGATGGGAATACCGATGGGAAGCCTGAACACCCGAAGGCTGTCTGCTCAGTCCCCGCTTTGTTAGCCATGTTCAGCTGCTTTCCTCGAGCCTGAACACTGGTGTGTCTGTAAGGAAAGCGGCTCAACAAGGCTGACAGCGCGGGGACTGAGCAAGTTGTTCCTTTTTAGAGCAGTTTTTCCCTGAGCCTGAACATCGGTGTGTCTGTATTGCCGTCTGCCCAGAGTCCTCACTCAGCCACTACTTCCCGGGATACATTGGCGATGGCTCCTTCTGCATGAGTGTGTCATGTGACCTCCGAGTCAGTGGGGGGGGCAGCAGGGCAATCTGTCTCATTGCCACCTAGCCGGGCGTCCCTCTGGGCAGACGGCCAACTGAGATGCATATAAGGGGAACTGTATCACCACACCGGACACACCTTTAATCTAGACCCAGACGTGATACACAGCATGATTACATTTTTACAGTCTTTCCTGTATGTGTGGCTGCACTGCGTTCACAGATTCAGAGAATCCTAATAAGATTGTCTTCCTTTTAAATTGAATTTGATCTGATTATTTCCAGTAAGCAATAGCATATGACAGCACATCCAGACCCCTGCCTGTAACCCCCCACCCGTCCCATCCTTCTGTGGCCCTGATTGGCAGAGAGGACAGAAATCCCAGCCTCTGTGTTAAAGTAGCCGTCATTCTGCATGTGCTGCTGTCGGGCCCTCGGCTTTGCATCATTTCAGGGTGCAGATGATGATGCGTTTACTTCTTAAAGGGACCTTAAAGGGAGGGAGGGCCAGGCATTCATGTAGAATCTTGCCTTGTGCCAGTCACCATGGCAACCGCCCCTGGAAGACGATGTAGGCTGCATCTGCAGAGAGGTGGGCGAGAAAGAGAGAGAGAGAGAGAGAGAGAGAAGAGGGGGGGGGGATGGGCGTGACGGATGGCCACGTCGGGGGTGTGTCTCTGATGTAGCCTGCTGCGATTGGCTGCCTTCTTATCCAGCCTTCACTCCTCCCCCGCCTGTCAGGATCCGGCACTGATTCGGCCGCTCAGAGCCTTGGAGCACAAAATTGGACACGCCCCTTTCCCAATAACGGGGCTTTCTGGCAGCCTGCCCCTCCCCCACCCATCTCCCTTCTCTCCCGCCCCCCCCCCCCGCGTTCCCATTCGGGTAGCAGATCGCGTGTGTGGACGAGAGCTGGCCCCTGCTGGACCGCGGGCGGCGTGGAGGACGGCCTGCGATTCTCCTGACAGGGCAGCATGGAACAAGGACGCTGATTATGCAGAGATTCGTCGAGGCGGATTACTTCGAGCTGGACTGGTACTACGAAGAGTGCACTGATGGTACGGCGACAGCCTCAGCGGCCGCTTCTCTCGCTCCTGCGATCGATGCGGCCGGCAGCCATGGGGTGGGGTTAGGCCGAGTGTCTGTCCGACCTCCTGTGCGCGTGTCTGCGTCTGTGTTTGCAGCTGCATCTGTCCTGCCTGCTTGCCCCCTGTGTCTCGCATATGACCTCCATAGTGTTCGGTGTGGCATCAGCATCGCATCATTGGTGGGGGGGGGGAGAGCGGAGAGTCACATTCTCGTCATGACGAACCCCGACGCGCTCCTCCCCATGTCATCACGCGATAACGCGGGTCCCAGTGCGCTGTCTGCATGTGTGAATCTGATGCACCCCCAGGCACAGCTGTCGGATAGGAGCTGGGGAGGGCAGCAGGTCCCGGAGCAGGTTTGCACATGCAAATTGGCCGACAGGGATGTGGCTTGGCGGTCACATCACGCCGGGCGCTGGGGAGGCGGGTCAGATGTGCTGCTGCCGTTCTTGAGATCCCGTGGCAGAGACGCCATGCGTAACAGATTGTTGCACTCGGGGCTCCATCTGATCTCTAGCTGCTGGATTCCAATATACTCAAACTGTTTATCCTGCCTCACATTTTAATGTGAATGTATACTAGGTGATTTTATGCTGTCACATAATACTGCAAACAAAACAGCAGGTGTAGTGTAGGTCCTCTCTGTGACATTAAATCCAGGCGGGATCAGGCTCCACCAGCATACCCGTTCTCTGAGGAGGGTAGGTCATTCGTCTCCATCGTGGAAGTGGACCAGCAGGCTGATGTGCCTTTTGTTTGTGTTTTTTTGGGAGCTTATAGCCCAGTGATGAGGGGAGATTTCCCCCCCCTCTGGCACTTCCGTGGCGCATTCCAGCTTCGTGCTTGTGGTTACTGTGGCGTCTCCATAGCGATACTTCATTGTGTGCGCAGAAATTCTTTGTAGTGTAACAGCACTAAACATCTCAGCAATCACAGGACTTTTGGTATCTTTCTGTTTCTGTTGAATTTTGTGATTTCAAAACGCAGAGTTGCTGGTGTTGCATAACCAGGTGGAGTATGAACAAGCCATTATCTCCTGTTTGACTCTTACTTTGCATAAATATGTGTGATAAGAGCAAACTGAGTCACCTGTGCGTATCATCTGTGGCTCCACCCCCAGGAACAGGTGTGCCTGTTTTGTAGTTTGAGCTGCCTAGTTAAGTTTCCATGGCACTTGCTCAGAACGTACCATTTTCCTTATATGGAGAGGGGAGGCCAGATACATGTAAGTGTGAATGCATATGTGTGTGAGTAAAAAACACAACTTGGCTCACAATTTTGTACTCCATTTGCAAAACCATGTAGGTGTTTTGTAATTTTCAGTGAATCTGTTGTCATGCTTTGCCCGGTTTACAGACCGAACCAATGAGGTACCCCTTCAGTTAGCTTGATCCCTCCCTGCTGTGGTGGTTGAACACAAACAAAGCGCATGGGACAGCGTAACCGTGAGGGTGTGCCCGTCCGGGCTGGGAGCTCAGCTTGTCCTGGGTGTCTTCTAACCAATAGAAGCAAAAGCCATAATGGCGGTTCTGAAGGAACCTTCCTCCGTCACGGACCGCTAACACGCTAACGTGTGCGGATCATGACCTCCTCGCCCCTGAGCTTTCCAGAGGAGGAGATCTTTGAGCTGAGCTGTTCTCCGGAGCCCCCTGACACGTCTGGTTCCCAGTGCGAATACGATGGCGATTTGGAGGACCCGCTATCCCTGCATGAAGGTAGCCTCTGTTTCCGGTTTCTCGATTTGTGGGTCGTGTTCCCCGGTGGGTGCTGTGACTCTTTAGGGGTCGCTGGCTGATTTGTTTTTCTCCTCTGTGCTGGTTTATCTAACTTAATCAATCGTTTGCTTTTCAGTTATGGCTTTTCCAGCATGTCGATACAAAGTCTGAATTTGGGGGTGATAATCTGTGTGGTGCAGGGAGAGATGTTGGGCGCGTATCTGGTATCTGAGGGCAGAAGCAGTGACTATTTGTGGTTATTACTGCTCACTTCTCGTATTGGCGTTTGATTTTATCTGTGGTGTAATAATGGCCGTGTCAGCAGCCCGGGAATGCAGTCTCTCCCGCTTCAGTGCTTTCGCGCTCTGTGGTGTCCCTGCACGACGACACGGCCGCCGCTCGCTGGCTGTCATGACTCTATACCCTTCTACTCCTCCTCCTCCTCCTCCTCGATCCCCCGTGTCGTTCTTCAAACAGACGCACTGCACAGCAGTGTCACAGTTGCACATGGCCTGCTGTTGTGCTGACGTGCCTGGGGGAGACTGGGGGAGCATGACACAAAGAGTTAATTTTCGCCACCTAGCCGTTCGTTGTTTCTGCGATGAATCGTCCAGTAAAGTTCAATATGTTAATGATCTACTTATTAATGGTGTGTTTGCTAGTCATGGTAAAAACGGCGTCCTCCCTCTGAACCTAACCAGAGTCTCTCCTGATATCAGTGTGCTTATTTATATTTAATAAGGGCTCGGCTTGGGTTCTGGCAGGAGACTCCTTACTGTGGCTGGCACGGGTTCGACTGTGCACTGTTTGCTGTGTAGTGCAATGTAGTTCTATTATAAATGATAATCCGTGCCTTTAAGATCCGTGTAAGGTGTCACTGCACTGAGCTTAATTACAGTGACGGCACATCCTCAGCATGTAGGGCCCTTTCAAAGAGCCCCGTGTGTTTGTGTCGTTACTGAGTTACGGGGTGAGATACGGCCCCAGCAAACACGCCCTGTGATTACAGCATTCCTTCTGACCCTGTGTATAGCGAAGTGGACTGTGACCCTGCTGTTCTGCTGGGTGGTGACCTTCTGGCAGCTCCTGTGGGCGTGCCCTCCTCAGTGTTTATAAGTTAACCCATGGGAGCTCCTGTGCTGGAATGAGAAATTGATGCTCGGTTGGGTCTGTTTTGGATGTGCGATGTTTTCCGGGGGGGGCTGTGGGGTGCCTCGTGTCGGAAGGATGCAGCAGTGAGAGTGGGGTGGGTCGTCACATTGAACCACCTTCTCTCTCTCAGCGGCTGCTGTTTGACACTGTAACTCGGGGGGGGGGGGGTGAGCAGGCCGTGGGGTGTTTTGTGTTCAGTGTCAGAGTGGCAGTGCGTGTTTGTGTGGGAGCCGCTCTGCACCTGGGTGTGAGGACACCCCCTTGTGGTCAGACACCGCAAGCACCGCTGCAATTTCTCAGTGACCAGATCACCGGCTTAGTTCATCGGTGGTTTGTATCCAGTTAATGACTGCTTAGCTTGTCATCTGTTATGATCACATGCTGCAGAAGGTTGGCGTTTCATCTTCCTGGGAGGAGATGTTGGGTCTGCGCCTCAATAGAGTTAAAGGGAGATCTTGCAGTTAATGTTCTCTGTATTTAATAAGTGAAATTCCTTGAGTAAACTGACAGCATGAAGATAATGGGGGCGGCATGCTGATCAGCAGGTTAGGGTACTGTAAGGGGAGAGATCCAGGTTCTAATCCCAGTGTCGGCAGAGTGATAACACCATTGGGCCCATGAGCAAGACTCATAATCCCAGCTGCCCTGGGGACTGGCTGACCCTGCTTTGGATGATGCGGATGATGCCGCAGAACTGGCAGCTGGCTGATTTTACTATGCGGCGGAGCAGCCGCGCAGCATTTCATGCGAAAGCCGCAGTCTGACCATCCTCACATGAGTGAATTATTTTTTTTATTTTTTTATTTATTTTTTCCCCACTGGCAATGTCACCCGGATGAGAGCGAGTCACCAGCTGGTGTCCCTGTCTGATTCAGTGCCTTTATCTCTGAGGCACCTCTCTCTCTTTTTTTTTTTTTTTTTTAAATTATTCCTGAGATATATTATATACCGTGTGAAGAAAACAGTCGTCATCACTCCTGGAAACAGGGCCTCTTGCCAATTGGGGGCACTGACTGTACAGGGTGGGTGTGTGTGGCGGGGGTCAGGCTGTCTGCCCTGTCACATGAATGCTTTCTGTCCCTAACCCCCCTCCGCACTCGCCCACAGTCCTCTGTGCTGAACGTGTGGGCCAGATGACCAAGACATACAATGACATCGACGCCGTGACACGATTGCTTGAGGAGGTGAGTCACTGTTCACCATCATGCACTTTAATTTGGGGGCGAAAAAGTTGCTAAGAAATCCCGTTAACTGCTTCAGTAGCCGGGATGAGGAACTGTCGCACCTGAGGTTTGGGACAGGAGGCTGGTCACCGCTTGCGACTACGTGCCTAACAAACCATGTTCTTACCCATCCAGCTGTCCAAAGCAGAGGCATACCCGCGACACACAGACACACACACACACACACACACACACACACACACACACACTCTGTAGGCAGCTTAGACACACATCTCTGAAATGCAAGAGAGAACCAGTTCAACGCAATTAGAGCATTGTGGGTAATCTCATAACTGCTCATGCTGCTGTACCCCAGATAAAGGTGCCTGGCGGTCTGAAGTCTACTGGTTACTCTGGATTGGGGCTTTTCAAATCACGGTCCTCCAGCTTTCCTTCACCTGAGAGCCAGTTGTGAAGCCTCTGGCCATTTAGAGCCTGAAATTATTAAGCTAACTACCTGGTAGAGTTGAAAACAAGGCCTGGATTTGGAATGGAGGGCCAGATTTGAATAGGGTGGCTCTAGATTACTGCCCTGTTGTAGGAAGGCTAGAGGCTGCGGGTAACTCAGGAAGAGCTTCTATTTTCTACTCCTGAAGGCGTGACCGCAAATGAAAGGGGGGGGGTACGGACACTGGGTCGGGTCCTCGGTCTACACGCCTTCGCAGACTCGAACTTTAACCCCGCAGAAAGAACGTGATCTGGAGTTGGCGGCCCGCATCGGCCAGTCTCTGCTGAAGAAGAACAAGACCCTGAGTGAGCGAAATGAATCCCTGGAGGAGCAGGTGGAGATCATCCGCGAGGAGGTGAGGGCTGTGCCTGAGGTGCGCAGTTACCCAGAGTGTGCGGTTACCCGGTCCCCACCCCCACCCCCACTGACACCCCCGCTCCTGTGACCTGGCCCGCAGGTATCGCAGCTGCGGCACGAGCTCTCCATGAAGGACGAACTGCTACAGTTCTACACTAGCGCAGCGGAGGAGAGCGAGGGCGAGTCCACCACCTCCACACCGTGAGTCTGACACCCGTCTGCGGCCTCCTGCCGGTACCTGCCACATTTGCCCCCGGGACACCTTCTCCCACCGTCGGCCAGCAGGTGGCATTGTGGTTAAGGAACTGTCTGGTTCAAATTTACATAAAACATAAAATGGACTTGCTTCAGCACAGTCCACCATGAAGAGCCTGTCAACGTGAGCTGGGGAATTTCCCCGGGGCACAGCCTACGTGATCTTGCAATCCTGTTTGTTCCTTCCAGTGATTGTCCTCCCGGGATCGTCACTCGCTTCCTGCTTGGGGGGGGGGTTATTGTCTTTAATTGGCAGACATGAACCGGCCGTATCCAAGCCGTACCAGAGAGTCACTGCGCAGTTCCAACTTCAGGTTTTGCGATGCAGAAGGGTCTGCTCGATAAAGGCATTGGGTTTGGAGAGCGACAGCGGCGAAAAAAAACCGAAGAGACGCTTATTTACTGTTTGCACAGCGCACATCACGGTGTACCACAGTTGACCACAGTTGACCCCAAATGGCTCTGTTTGGTCACACTTTCAGTGTATGCAGGACCACGTTAGTGCGGTTTCCAGCTAGTATACTTGACAATGGGAAACAGCCATTTTGTCGTACGGCTTGGTTCTTGGTAATCCTGTACTGGGTTAACTCCCTAGATTTAACACTCCAGTGTGTTGTGTGTGACGCCCCCCCTACTTCCCGGCTCTGACTCTGTGCCGCAGTATATTGGGCTTCCATCCTCCATGAACACTTGATCAAAGCTCTGTCATGTTGTTTGTTTCTTCTGTGGTCTGCTCCGTGTAACATAATACAGATACAAAGTGCCGGGCAGGGCCCCGCCCCCGCTGTCATGTGACCAACAGCAGGCGTAATTCGCGCTCGTCACTGTGAAGCTGCTCCCTTAAGCCAGTTATGTGTCCAGCTGTGATGCGTCTCTCACATGACACCCTGGGAGTCAGCACTAATCAGCAGGCAGTCTGTGGCCATGTACCCTCACACGCAGTCTCTGGTGCTTCCCCCTCCCCCCCCCCCGCTAGGTTACGCCGTAACGACTCGTCATCCTCTGTGCCGAGCTACTTTCCACTTGACTCGCTGCAAAAGAAGCTGAAGGACCTCGAGGAGGAGAACATCGTGCTGCGGTCGGAGGTAAAGGTGGCCGGGGAAGCGGAGGAGGGGTCAGGCTGGGTGGCTGCCGTGGCGACAGGGATGTAACTCCGCCCGCCGTCTCGCTGCCAGGCGTGCCACCTGGAGACGGAAACCATCTCGTACGAGGAGAAGGAGCAGCAGCTGGTGAATGACTGTGTTAAAGAGCTGCGTAAGTACTCGTGGTTTTGGGCCACGTTAGAGAGCCCTGTGAGTGCACGCTAAGTTTGGGCTGTAAAAACAAAGTGCATGATGGGCCACTTTCCTTTTGTCTGCACGTGGGGTGAAGTAAACTGGTTACCTGATACCAAACACACATACACACACACAGGGCATTAAGAGCCTGTTTGCATAATGCTGCTGCTATGTGAGTGCTGGTATTTATACTACAGTGTTGCCACTTGACTAGTCATACTGCTGTTGAGTATCTCAGCCCGACAGACCATATGAAGGGCAGTGGTTCTTTGGGAGTAACTCCTCAATCCCGGAGACTCGTGACGTGAGTGTTGATCCCATCTTGGCCGTGACGTGACCTCCTTCCTCCTTCCCCCTCTCCGTAGGAGATGCCAACCTCCAGATCACATCCATCGCGGAGGAGCTGGCAAAAAAGACGGAGGATGCCTCCCGGCAGCAGGAGGAGATCACGCATCTCCTGTCCCAGATCGTGGACCTGCAGAAGAAGTCCAAATCTGTGAGTGGCAGCCGGCATACATCTCCCAGAGGTCCATTTAGGCATCCTGGGTCGCGTCCATAACGCAGTCGTCTGCTTCCGTTTCTCGTAGTACGCCATCGAGAACGAGGAGCTCAACCAGCATTTGGCGGCGGCGAAGGACGCCCAGCGGCAGCTGACCGCGGAGGTAAGGAGCGTGGAGCCCCACCTCCGGCCACAGCATCCAATGACAGAGCCTGCCGTCTGCATTTCGCTCCCTCACTGGCTAATGACACGGCGTGCCGTCTCTCCCTCCCTCCCTACTTCTGGGCAGCTGCGCGAACTGGAGGACAAGTATGCTGAGTGCATGGAGATGCTACGGGAGGCGCAGGAGGAGCTGAAGAACCTGAGGAATCGGGCACTTCCCCTGAGCACGCCCCGGCGGTTCCACTCCCTGGGCCTCTTCCCCATGGTCAGTGGGCTGGGGGCCCTGATAAGCTCTATTTTGGGGTGTAATTGAGGTGTCTGTGTTGGGGTTTTGCTGAGACGTGACCTCTGACCCCGCAGGACTCTCTGGCGGCGGAGATAGAGGGGACCATGAGGAAAGAGCTGCAGATGGATGACCCGGAAACGGAGGAGCAGAAGTGAGTCTGTTGGACACCTTGGAGGGCAGCTCAATGGCCAGTGTGATTGTTCCGGCATCACTACTAAGTCCGCGTAGATTCCCGTAGATTCACCAAAGCCTTTCCGTATGCGAGCAGATCCCACCCCCGGCGAGTGTTCGAGACAGTGAAGAACGTCAACCAGACGGTCCGCCAGCGCTCCTGGGGCCCCTCCCCCATGAACATCCCGGGGTCCAACCAGTCGTCAGTGCTCAATTCTGCCCGGTCCAGCTGCAGGAGCACGCCACGCTCCAGCCTGTACGCCGGCGACGTCAGCAACGTCGTCATCGACAACCGCACCAACAGCATCATCCTGGAGACGGGGTCATCTTCTGGGGGCAGGTGAGTAGGATCACAGTATCAGTATGCTGTTACCCCTCCCCGTCCCTATTAATTACCCGAAGAGCTCATTTTTGTCCTTCATTCGTGTCCCACCCTTCTGTAAAATTACAACTACCCCCCCCCACCCCCGGCCAAAACCCTTATAGCTGGATCACAGGAGGTGAATAAGTTCTTAGATTAAATCTAATGGGACTGGACCCAGCGACCTTCAGTTCTTCTGAACTAGCAGCTCATTGGAATCCTGCTGCGTGGTTCCGCTGAGGATCCCAAGCTGCTGTGGGACCATAAACATACAGGCTCATCCTCTGTCTCTCTCCATTATCTGTATGTTCTAGAAGATTCCACTAAGTCTACATGCCAGCTGTCCGGATTTGACGTTTATTTTCGTCTTTCCCTCTTTCTTCCTCTCCAACCGCCCCCCCTGGCTTCTGGGCCGCAGCCCCGTCGACTCCAACAAGAAGCTGGGCACCCCCGGCACGCCGGGGTCACGTGACCTGGAGGTGGCGCTACGGCGCCTGTCCCTGCGGCGAGAAAACTACCTAAGCGAGCGACGCTTCTTCGAGGAGGAGCGGGAGCGGAAGCTGCAGGCGCTGGCGGAGCGGGGCGAGCTGGGCAGCGGCAGCCTGACGCCCACAGACAGCCTGGCATCGCTGGGCACGCAGCACTCGGGCCTGTCACTCTACTCTGTCTACAGCCGCTCCTACCTGCCCGAGAAACTGCAGATCGTCAAGCCTCTGGAAGGTGACCGCGCCGGGTCCCCGCCCCTGCCGCTGCTCGTCCGCGACGCCCTCTGGGCCCTCCTCAACCGTGAGGCTGCTGGCCTCTCCACACTGCACCACTCGTTCTACTTCCGGCACACACAGCCGCGCTGCTGGTTCGAGATCCCCTAGTGAGCGAGAGGGACTCGAACCCCCACAGTGGCTGGGCTCACACTCGCGTGGCATTTGCACTGCATATAAGTTGTTTTTATTTTTGTTGTTCATGTAATTATTTATAGTAATTGTTGTTGTCGTTTTATAGTATTGTATCACATACATACTGCAGATATACTTCTGGTTTCACTGTAACAGGAAGGGTGACAGATATAGCCCCGGCTATAACGCCCAAATCATAATGATGCATAGAGCAGGGCCACCCAGCCCCCTGGGAAATAAGTGTGACGTCACCCGAGGTCTCTAAGCTTGCAAATAATTGAAGTTCCTGCGTAATTGGTGGGCCGAAGCCCTAGAGCATTAAAGGGCCAGTGTTCTTATATTTGCGCCGAGGCGTCTGCTCTGAAGGTTGGGTACAGGATGGACAGACGTTTTCCATTCCTGATGTTGTCCTTCACTTGTGCCGTTTCTGCCCCCCTGCTTGTTTCCACTCCTTTTCATTCTCGTTCTGTCTTTCATTCAGTCTTTGTTTTTATGACCCTTCAATAAAATCCACTGCTCATTCTGGCCCTCCTCTCTTTCTTTGTGCCGTCGGTCGTGTACCTAACCTTTCGAGAGCAGGACGTGCCGCCGTGGGTCTGCCTCTGTGACTAACCCTGTAAGAGGTGTCGTCTGAACCCTGGGGTTTCAGGTCAGCCAGAGGGTGTTTTAGACAGTTGTGATGTACATTATTACGGCAGTGTGACCTAATTGTGAAGATGCAGTCATTCTAATGGCTGTTGTCAGTAATAGGTTCACGCCGAATTCAACTGCAGGTTTGCACCAGGATTGTGATGTTGTAATACGTTACGTGGCACAATACACAGTGCGTCTGTGAGCGGGTCTTCCATTTAACTGCAGCCTCCTAACTGCTGTCTATAGCAGTGTAAATCCCGCCTCTTCTTCTCCATGATTGGCTATGCTGCCAGGGTGGGCAGGACTCCGGCCTAACCCTGCGCTCTCCTCTACTATTCTGTCCACTGCTGCTTCAGGCTCCGTCACCCTGCATCACTGGCAGCAGCTGGCACAACCTCACCTGGGGGGCATCCTGGACTCACGGCCGGGCGTGCTAACCAAGGGCTTCCGGCCGCTGGAGGTCGACGCAGAAGAGGAGGTCTACCAGTTCATGGACTTTGAGGAGGATGAGCCAGGTGACCGTCGTTTTGCGAGCCTCTCTACCTCAGCCCCCACGCGCCCGCCGTGTTCCTCGCGGCCTGGCTCCGCCTCCTCCCATGGACACGACGCTGGTGACCCCCAGGCCTCAGGTGAGAGGCCCACCCCCGGGAGACCAGCTTCTCCCCCGCACAGCACCCAGGATCCTCTGGAGCCGCCAGCCACCAGTGCTGAGGCGTCCGGTGAGGGAGCCCCCTAGAGGACATCCAGCGGCACGCCGGGAACTGCCCCCCCCGCCCCCACGCGCACACACCTGCACCCCCCTCCATCCCAGACGTGTGCGCCTGTGCCATTGAGTATACCCCATTTTTAATTTCACTCCAAAAGCTCTTCGTCTTACAAGAATCTTCAGTTTCCCTCGGTACCATCCGTGTGCTGATAAAGAGCGTTTCTCTGCAGATGTGGTGGGCGCCTGCAGCCGTGTCAAGTACTGTAATCAGTGCTGAACGTACCTGCCCAATGAACAACGTTACTATCCAGGAGAACCCCGGTGTAGACGTTTGTGTGGGGGCCTTGAGGCAGTGTAGATAAGACTGCCCCCGCCTCCCATAACAACCATGTTGAATTAACTGCCTGACAGAAGCCAGATGCATCACTGCAGGGTGTAGAGATGCTCAGAAGCAGGTTATGGTTGGGCTTTGGGTTCAGGTTCAGGGTTAGAGTTTGACATGACTAGTCCTGCTTATACTAAACATTGCTCCGCTTTGTTAAAGATGGGGCCTGTCACTGTCTCCCCAGCCTGTGGGGAACGACGTCCCTGTATTGGTGCTGATGGGGCTGTTCTCATTGTCAGCACATGGTGGTCCCGCTTCCTCTCCAGTCCGTTTTGACCTGCAGATTTAGTTTCCCCATCCTGTCCTGCTCCCTCCTCTTGTCATTTTTTTTTTACTATAATCAGTCTCTATAAACAGTCACGCCTCTTTCTCATATCGACATCCAATTAGGGGCTTTGATTTCAGCTGCTTTTGGGGCGGGGGGGGAGCTGTAATTCAGAGCCATGAAATTCCTGGCCCGGTGGGACGTGCAGCCTGGTCAGGGTGTTGCTTCTGCAGATGCACTGTGGAATTGTTCATGTGACAGTGTGGTGATACTGTCCCGAAGGTCATTTGCACGTATGCATGTCACATACGCAGCGGCGTGCCGCGGCGCCCCCGGTGGACAGCACGAGTGTGTGCGACCCGCACGGCACCTGGCAGCAGGTCTCGCCAGCATAGCCAGCCTTCGGATCTAATGACCTAATGTATTTTTAAAGCGGCCCCATTGAAGAAGGGGTGCTCTAACCGCACAGCCAGTGCCCTCCTCTCAAGCCTCATACCTCCATTCTCTAGTCTTTCATACTTTTATCTGGCTGCCTGTCTCTTTAATGACAAATTCTTCTTGTATATCTGCATCAAGTCAAAGGCCATAATTACCTGTATTCAGAGCAAGTGAAATCATGCCATGGGCTCTGGGGAGCATGATCCACAGGAATAAATTATACAGGTGCTTATTTACTATGCTATACGACTGTGGTAATGTAATGAAATGGCTCTCTGTGCCCTGTGAATGGGATTTCTTGTTCGTAACCGCATGCTGCTATGAATACAGGCTTGATGCAGCTTTACACTTTTTCTCTTGATTTCTTGGTCTGTGTTCTGATCTACACCATGTCTCCTGTGCTAAATGCTGACCTGGCGCCCCCTCTCGCCCGCATTCTGCAGTACATTTCCCCGGCAAATGCATGTCCCACACGAGCTCCACCTATACCTTCACCACCTGCCGCATCCTGCACCCCTCAGATGAGCTGACGCAGGTCACGCCCAGGTGAGCAGTCAACCTCGCGGACCTACTCACTGCTTCCACCAGGTGGCGACACACCAGCCTTCTTTCCACTCCTATCCTTTGAATGGCGTATTTACACATCTATGCATCTCAAGTACTGTTTCACTTTGAAACACCTGAAAACATGGCTTTGTTGACAAAGGAAGGCCCTTTTAAAAGCTCATCAGTAGCGCGTGTACAATTGTTCTCAAACCAGTAGCTCGCGTCTACAAATCAGGACTTATAATAGTAATGTTCACCACCTGACTGCATTAGTGGCATTTTAATATAATTCTTATTTTATAATTGTAAATACAGGGTAAAAATGATGGACTGACAGTTCCACCACAAGCTTTATGGAGTGTTTCCATCTTGCTGGAGGGGGGGGGGAGGGTAGGAGGACTGTCTGAACACTCTTGGGATCTTTCCAGGTCATGTGACGAGGAGGAGGAGTCTACACAGTATCACGTTGTTCTGAGGGCAGGCTTAGAGCACGCCCACTGACCCTGCTAGGGGTGAGCCTCTGTGTCATGTGACCTCCGCCTCCCCTTTAACGCTGTGTGCTGAGATAACAGCCTGTCTGTGCCCTAACAGTGCACTGACGCTCAGTCTGACCCCGGGTCCAGACCCCCCTGACTCTGGGGAATAATGACTAAGGAGAAACCTGAGTTTGAGAGAGTTTGCCTGTGACGTCCTGTCAGTCAGCCGGGGGAGGGGGGTCTGTATGCTTTTTACATTTACCCCCCCCGTGCTTTTAAAATGGGATGCACTCAGTTTGCTGAAACAGGGGAGGTGGGCATTACTCTCTAAATGGACAGATATTTGTTTCCTTAATAATGACACTACCTGTGTATGCGTAACCTGTCAGTTGTTGTTCAACATTTTTAAAAGGTGTTTTTTTTTTGCGTGAGTGGGATTGGGTACTAACCCGTAAAACTAAAACTGCATGTGATTGGTCTCAAAACTCGTGATTTGCAAGTCCACACGATCAGCCTGACAGTAGGCGGTCGATGGCTGATCTTATCTTAAGTGTGCATTGCGATGTGTAAGCTAATCTTAATACATGGCAGCATTTGTGCAAACGTTTTTTTTATTTTGAACATGCAACAAGATAACAAGATGCAATAAGATTTCCAATAGGTGTAAGATTTGGATATTTTCTGTGATGGGTTTGTGCCCCGTTCTGGATTGTTTCCTGTCTTGCGCCCATAGCTTCTAGGATAGGCTCCGGACCCCCTGTGACCCTGGATATGACAAGTGGTTACAGAAGATGGATGGATGGATGGATGGGGCATTTTCTTATCTAGATCAAATTAGCAGGAGTGAGATGGTATTGCAGATTGATTACACATTTATCTGTACTCAAGTCTGTCACATGTTCCCCATTCATGTAGCTGGATATCTCCATGGAGAAGGTAAACCTTGGTAGAAGTGAAACTTCCTTCCTGGCTTTGCTTGCCTCCGGTTGTAATGCACGTGTCACTTCCTGTCCCTGCAGCCTTAACACTGGCCCTGCGGCTGCGTGCGTCATTTCCAGCTGTATCAAATCCACGCCGGCCTCCACACCGTGTACCCCGCGTCGGCTCAGCTTGGCAGAATCCTTCACCAACCTGCGGGACTCCACTAAGACCATGAGTACCTCACTTGGGCTGGTACGCCTCCTGCAGGAGAGGGGCATCTCTGCGGCTGTCTACAACCCGCAGAGCTGGAACCGGGCAGACTTCGGCGCTGTGGTCGCCTCCGCCAGGACCCCCCGTGCTCGACCCTCCACACCCCCCAACTCACCCACCAGCCAGACTCAGCCCACCCTCCCCTCACCCCC
>JAABNX020000151.1:5861397-5886242 GCA_015163995.2 Mormyrus lacerda
CTCACCCCCCTCGCCCCCCTTCGAGTTCAGTGCCCCCCGCACCCCCTACGACAATTTCCTTGCCTCGCGTCCCGCCAGCTCCATCTTGAAGGAGGTGCAAGCGGATGCTCTGAGCCGCTTGGACAACGAGAGCCAGACGGACGTCAGCATCCACAACCTGAAGCTCGTGGACAAACTGCGACACTTTGGTGTGGCCCATCCGGACAGCCCCGGGGCCATGGCCCCCGCACCACTGCTGACACCCCTCGGGGGGCTGCACCCGCATGGGGCCCCCTTCGGGCCACCGGTGGTAACCAGCGCCATCGGCGGCCTTCCTGCCCTCAACGCTGGCATGCGGCGCAACCGCAGCTACCCGGCCATGGTTGGGGCCAGCATGGCGATGAAGGGCCCAGGGCCACAGGGCCCCCACATGCTGCTGGACTCCCAGCTGCCCAAGCAGACCAGCCTCAAATGACGGACGGATGGATGGATGGACGGACGGATGGATGGATGGATGGTTACTGGCTGACTGTTTTTCCCTTGTGACCCTTTATCTCGCCATGTGTACAGACTGTTTTAGTGACAGATCAACCATATGCCTGTAAGAAGAACTTTGTACAGCCTTTTCATTTGTAACTGTAAATATGAAATAATCTTCCATGCTCGTACAGTGTATAGCAACATAACGTGTTCTTAGGTGTCGATGGACTCGCTGTGACTGTAAAGGGGTTTGCTGGCGCCCCCCCCAGGCTCATACTGTAAGTAGCACAGTTCCGTTAGGGACGTCCTTGCTGGCTGCTGAGTGTTGAAGAAAATGCCAGCCCAGCAGAAGCACTTTTTCATTGAATCCCTGGGCTTGTTTGGGGGTTTTGCTGTCATTTCTCCTCCATCACTGTGCACTGCACCCCTTCTTCCGTTAATGCACCTTAAAGCCCCCCTCCCTTCTGTAAGCAGTGATGGTTAGTGCAGTGTCCTGTTACTCAAGCGAATGTATGCTCTGTGTGTGAGTGCGATAGTCGTGGTCAAAGACTTACGACTTGATAAACAGACTTGAATTTCTGAAAAGTGGCAGTCATTGATTTCATGTCGTATTTCCCCTCCTGCATGACCTCCTCCCAAAGATCGGAGACCAGGCAGGTTAGCGAGAATCCGACTGCATATGCATTGAAACCATTTATAAGTTGAGTTATTATGAGAACGGTGCCTGACTGGCACGGGTGTGGCTCCCCTGGCCCAGGACGCAGTGCCAACCCCAGTGTAACATTAGTGTTTTTACCTGAGTGTGACTGCAGGGGGCGCACACCGATCACACTGATGTCCATGCAGAGAAGCATATTTATTCACCGCCTTTTTGTGCGGCTTAAACTCATCATTTATGTGCTCACCTGTGTTTTTGTAACTTGAACCTCTCCTCTTGAATGTATTTAATGGCAGCAGACGTGTCCCTAACCATGCACCATCGCTTTAAATGGCGCTTTTTACCATGGTTCTCCACAAAGGGAAGTATGATATCTGTACATTGTAAACGGTGACTATGCCATATGTTTAGCTGATTAACTTTTTAGTAGAAAGAAAAAAAAAAGTCAAACACACTGGTACCAAACTTTGAGTTGTACTATCGGGAGTTTGAAATGCTGTCCTTTGCAAAAAAATAAAAAAATAAAAAAAGGTTATTAATAAAGAGATTGATATGACCCGGTTCTGTTTTGGTTAATGTTCCGGAGCGTGAACGGTGGCGCAGTGGTTGGCGCTGCTGCCTCACAGCACCAAGGTCCTGGGTCCTTTCTGTGTGGAGTTTGCAGGCTCACCCCGTGTTCATGGGGGTTACCACCAGGAGCTCTGGTTTCCTCCCACAGTCCAAAAGCGTGTCAGGTAGGTTGGTTGGCGAGTCTAAATTGGCCCTGTGGTGTGTTGGAGACTGCCTAGGGTTGGTTCCTGCCTGCGCCACTTATTTCCGGTCCCCCCCCCCCCCCCGGGTTACGGTGATGGATGGAATTTAATGGACAAAACTTGCAATCACGAGTGTTCACCACCAGGTGGCAGAAGATCATTTCTGAGCCCCGAGTAAGTGGTTTAGAGTGAGTGCCTTTTTAGGCATTTAAGTAAGAAGGTTCAATGCATTTTTTGTTTACTTTTTTTGTTACGTCAAATTACCAACTATGCAATAAAAGGTCGTGTCAAAAATTTTGAAGTGCTTGTGACTCTGAGAACGAACGATTTCATTTACAGCTGTCTCACTCTTTAAGTAACTGGCTTAATTTAGCAGTAAGCTACCAAAGAATAATTGAGTTAACATGGTCTATAACAATGTTGATAAAGCATAATTATTAAGAATTAACCATGACCCAGTCATCTACAGCTCATGCAGTTGTATTGTACCAAAGAATATGTTTGGCTCTGTTGTTGCATGCTCTTGTATATGTATCAACCTAGCTTGTACTTGTGTGTGTGTGTACCGCGGCTACGTAATTGGACCTTGACAGTGTGGGTCACATGGCGACTGGAGGAATCCCACAGACTGAATTACCTCTCCTACCAGACGATCTCCTTTCCATTCTACTTTCACTGCTGCTAAATGTCTCGCCAAGATCCCATTGGTCAGGTACCAGTCCATATGGCTAGATCAGACTCCAGTGTTAGTGCTGCTGATCTCCTGATATGCCACCATCACCTTTTCATCGACATTCTTATTTTATGAAGGAGTCTTGTTGGTTTTTTCGAGCACAGGTGAGCGTCATTTGATTAGACTGAATGCTGCCCCCTATTGGTACTTGAGGGAACAGCGGTAAGCTGCACCACCGTCAGCCATGGATGTCGGAGTCGTGTCTCTAATCCCAGGCCCAATACCTTCCTCCTGAAGTCAATCACATCCCACCACATTCACCGCATTTGCCGATCTGTATGAGCACAGCTTTGTAATGTTTCTCGGAAGTTATGTTTAAATAATGAGTGTGTGCGGTTCCCATTGTGGCTCTTCAGCACAAATATTACTCACTCTAGGTCCAATATGCGTCTGCCAGACAGCGATGTGCCCAGGGCGGACGTGAGCTTCTTCGGTGGACTAAATGTGATGGAGCGGGGGGGGCTTTTATCACTGGAAATGAAGTATGCACATGTCCAAGGCCATCAGACAACACTGGTGGGATGCAAACATTGAATGCATACTGCATTTGTGGTCAATGCCACACGCTGGACTCATTTATTCTCATACACACAACACTCTCTGATCACAGCACAATATTTGATATATGTGTCCAGTATCAATAGAATGGTATCTCTATGTAGAATTAACAGTGTGGAAAAACTCAAGGAAAACAAGAAAAAAGCCTTATTTTTTCTGTTGTGTTTGTATATCTTATTAGTACTACAAACAGATCATCGGACGGGTTGATGATAAATGTGTCGTAGATTCCAACGTTGGGGACGTGGGATGAAAGTGATCTCCATTTCTCCGAGTACTCTGAGTACCAATACACTCATGACGAGTACTCATACTCCTCAGCGCTCCGACGCCCAAAGTCCATCCAGCCCAGGTAGTCTCTGTCTTGTATTCTGTGGCCGACCCTCGGGCCGGTGGTTCTACTGAATGCTTTGGAGCTTCTGCGGCTGGGGCCTGGAAGACAGAGACCGTCACAGTATCAGAAAAGCTGGTGAAACAGTTCTGAGGCTCCCTGCTGGTGGCCATTGCTGCCTACTGTCCCCAGGGCATGACTCTGCAAGTCTGTGCTCCTCAGCAACTGGACCACCTACTGACCGAGAAAAGTTTTGATTCTTCGCTCTGTGACTCATCTCTCTTGACCACCTAGCTTTAAAACAATTCCATAGAAGCATCTAGGAATAAAAGCCCCTTAACGTTCTCAACATGCTCACGCCAGAGTCAAAACAATGAAAGTCACGCTGATCTGCTGCTTTAAAACAAAGGCGATGTCCATCCTTCGTGTTCTTTTTGGTTTTTAGTAGTTTTATCGATCCTGGGAAAGGACCACAGAAAAAACAAAACAACTACTCATCGCTCTTATACGCTGTTATAGGAAACCTCAAGCGTGCAAGTGCTGTTTAATGACGCCTCAGAGTTTGGAGAAAGAGGCGTGGTATAGATGGTTTTGGTCTGAGACAAACCCACAAGCAGAGGAGTGCAGGTGGGCGTGGGAGGCTACCGGCACACATCTTTGAAACCAGAGGAACCATGTTGTGCTAAAGTGGTGTTTTAACAACCTGGACCGCGGGGGCTGTGGTACCCGCCTCCGTGGACACCTCCCACACGGGTCCTGGCAGGTAGAGCTGCCATAACAGCCACAAGCTCTCTGCTATTAACGGGGAACACTGCTCTGCCCAGTCTCGGGCCGGCGACAGTCTGAGGACAGGAGATGCTGTGAAGTCGTCCTGTCCACAACCAGGCTGCCTCAAGGCTAATTGTCACCCCCTCCTGCTTCAATAGAGGAGCACAGCACTCCATCTGCGAGGAGGAGAAATGGCTGGCAGACCCACCCCAGCTGCAATTTCTCGTGAATAATTCACAAAGTACTCCAGAGTCTAGATCCTCTAAAGGCGAGTTGGCGTCTCCAGTGAGTATATTATGTTCTGGCTTGCGGCCATGGTGTTCTCGCCACGCCTCCGGGCTCTGGATTTCTGAGCAGGCGTTACCACGTGACGAGCTCCCTCGTCTCATTCTTCAGCCTTCTGATTTTCTCCTTAATTGACAACCCTCACATCTTCCCCTGCCGACGCGGGTCAGATTCTGAATTTTAAAATCCCCTTGTTAGCGGTAAGTCCTTATCCGGCAGAGAGACTGGAGGTCTTATTATAATCTCTCCGTTTCACATTGATCGGGGCGTCGCAAAGGGACGCATCGCTGCACAGTCACGGTCCGAACAGCACATTAGACCAAGAGTAAAGGAAAGGATTTTAATTTGCTAATTAGCCTGGGGGTTAATTATATGGTCAAAGGCAGACTGAGAATTTGGGCAAAGTAGCTGGCGTAATCTGTAGTGCTTCATAGTACTGAAACTAAATCTCTGGGACACAAATAACTCATGTAAAGCATTGTTTTACACTATATACCATACATACTGTATCACTTCTGCACCACTGTATCACTTGTATATACTAACCTTAATATACCATACTGATTATATACCATATTGCTTATATGTTGTATGGATTATATACTGTATCAATTACACTTGATATCACTTATAAATTATTTCAATTATACACTGTATTGCTTTTATACTATATCGGTTAAACACTGTATCACTTATATACCGTATCCCTTATATAACGTATTGGGAATATACCCTAACTCTTATATATCACATTGATTATACATTATATTGCTTATATACTATATGACTTCTGTACCCTAACCTTTCTATACCTTGTTGGTTATTCCGTAACCGTTATACTTTGTATCGCTGAATATAACTAATCCTTCAAACACTCCCCTACCAGCAACACTCGATCCAAGACACTCGTAAGATCAAATCAGGCAGAAGCTGTATCTCTATGGTCTGTAACTACCTCAGCGCACACTGGGTTACATGGTCATTTTTTTTTTTTTTTTATATGTGTGCCTTCTGGCTCTGCTGTGGTTCCAGAATCCAGCTGACAAAGTAGATATCAGATATCAGAGATTTTCAGCTGTTAGAGAAATAATTCTTAAACATTTGATAATAAATGCATAGACATTTAGCTTAAGCTGATAATGTCTAGTAGGATTGCTGTGTGAATACATATAATATAATATAATATAATATAATATAAGAGGATGCAAGAATGAACACGTGTGAAACAGCCATGGAACATCAGCAGGTGCCACATCACCATGCTGGAAAAAAGGCCCCCACCAGCCCTGGTCTGCTCCTGCACATCGAGGAGTGACATGGCTCATTTACACACAGAGCCTCCGGTTATGGGATTGACGTGATCAGCAGAAGGGTGGGTTCTTTGGGGTTCTTTGGTCGTGAAAAGGCCATTGTGCTGATCCACGCCGCACGGCATGCTTGGAGAAGTTGCAGATGGTTCCTTGTGAGTGACGGTCATGTGGCGCCAAGCACACGCATCCCACGATTTATAGCCCTGACATTGTACTGACCTTCTCAGCATCACCTTCCATGCAATGTCATGTATGGTCGGGTTGATGGCCTGCTTTTCGCTGGTACTTGTGACTAGTGACATGGTGAATTGCAACAGCATTAAAGGGAATCAATGTCTGAAGCTGTATTAACTACTTAACCAATAGCAGACAATATATAGTAGTATGATGCATGATTTTGATTAGTAAATATATTAATAAACTGCCACAATCCTGTCCTGGAGAAGCGATTCCGGAAGAAGAACTGATGGATAAATTAAATGAACTTTCCTTTGGGTTTGGAAACTGTTACAATACTTTTCAGTATTTTAGCACCAGTAAGTCAGACACTCAGATGGAAAATCAGTGAGTTTTCAGTCTGGTGGGGTAAATATCAGCACTGCTGCTGAGTTACTTGCTTATGCGATATTATTCTTGTCCATTTGCAAACGCTTTCAGCACC
This sequence comes from Mormyrus lacerda, assembly GCA_015163995.2. Taxonomy (NCBI): domain Eukaryota; kingdom Metazoa; phylum Chordata; class Actinopteri; order Osteoglossiformes; family Mormyridae; genus Mormyrus; species Mormyrus lacerda. The sequence goes on from JAABNX020000151.1 coordinate 5,867,913, forward strand.
CAATCAGAGGATCGGTGGACAGGAAATGTAGGATAATATACGTATCTGTACATCTTTGCTTCTTTAATCGTTTCTCTATACTCTACTACAAACCGGTCATTTGTCTTGAAATTGTCATATGTAAGTTTTCTTTTTTCTACTTATAAGTAGGCCTACTTAATTGAATAACGTGCGGAGGTCGATTGCAGTTGAAACGGAGCTGGGATTCGTGAACACCCTCTTCATCTATTATTAAACAAGCTGTCCACTATGGAGGGTTGTTAATAAAAACGGATAACGATGGGCTATAATTATGCCTATATATAACAATGTCCAAAAGGCTTTACCATAAAGCGGAGGTTCCTCACCTTTTCTTGAGAGATACTGGGCGAGCAGCTGACCCAGGCTGGGCTCATCCAACGCCTTCAGCGTGTCGCCCAGCGGCGCCGAGCGTACCTGGCGGCCGCGCCCCGCCACAGAGGGCTCGCTTCGCGGGGCGGGTCCGAACACTGCCCCGGCCTGGGCGGGGTGTCCGGCAGGTTGTCCGACCCCGGCGCTGGACAAAGCGGCCAGCAGCATGCACACGCAGATGCCTCTGTTCATGGCTGCGGGGGCGCACATGGGGGCTGTCACTGTCATCGTGTCACCGCGGAGTGACAAGAAGCGCAGAGCCGTTATAAAAGGCAGCACTAAAGAAAATCGGTCCCTGCCTGATCCTAATGGCTGATTACATTGAAATGGGTGACATTTCAGTTAGGATGTCTGTTAATGAAAATCAGCAAACACAGAAGATTTAAACGACAGCACGAATTGCTTTGAAATAATCTTTATGTGTACAAAGAGATGAATGACTACCAAAGTGTAAAAATGACCAAATATTATTATACCACACCATCTGATTACAACACTATTAACAGCACTTGGAACAGGAGGATCAACCACGAGCATCGTTAAATAAATTTGACTCAGCTCCTGATTTTTTCCATAGCAGAAACTCCCCTGTCATCAACTAAACATAAGTAATATAGTAAAACATAATTAACACTGAACACAGTAGGCTGTTATTAAACTCACACATCGGACAAACCAGTAATTAGGTAAAAAAAATCCGCTTTTCTTCATTTATGTGAAAATTCTCTCCGATATACGCAGAAAAACGCTTAGCTGCTAAAACTTCAGTCAGATTAAATATATTAATATATTTGTTATCGGTAACAAACTCTTCTAAAAAGAGCTTCAACAGTAATAAGATACAGAGCATCGACATACGGAGAACAGAAACTAAATCTTTTTTATGATCTTGTTTGCATAGGGAAAATATCCACTCCTACTTTAGTAGCCTACCTAATGAGATCCCAGCTATACTATTTGTTTCACGTACTATGCATACGTCAGCTACAGGATTTACTAATATTCGAATTCATGAATACTGTTAATTGTTAAAAAATTAAAACTTAACAGAGATTACCCCCAGCCACACCAAATACCATCTTAAGTTTCCTTAAATCATTTGCACGTGGTCCGTGAATACAGATTCAATATAGAAAAATAGCAAAATAACTCCTCTGCGAAAGTAAGTCAATTTCTTCAAAATTCATAGTTTAAACTTTCATTTGTGAACACGGTAAATATATAATAAATATCGTACATTTACGTGTGCCGGTGGTTAATGCCATGCTTGATTAGATCTTAAATGTACAAAGTTGCCTGATTACAGTGGTCATTGTCCAGATAAAGGGTATTTGGAAAAAAGACAGATGTAGCTACATGTAGGTCCTTACCTCCAGGACAGACCTTGATGCCCACAGTCAGGGAAGTTGCGTTTTTAAAAACTGAATGAGGACGACTTGTTGAAGCTGGCAGAAGCCCTTATATACCGGTGAATCCTACTCTTTGCACAGGGCTAACGATGGAGAGGGAGGCGCCGATAAAAGGAAACTGTGCCGGCAGCCCCCTCCCTCATCATCCCAAAGCAACCCCCGCCACACCATCCGAGAAGCGGGGCACGCAGCCCTCTCCCTCATCGTCCCAGAGCGAAACTGTCGTTTTAAGTGTTTTTCTCGATTTTCTGAGTAGCTCATAAAAGAGCATTTTTAATACGGACAATAATGAAAAATAGATTACTCAGTCAGATGCGTTATTTCTGAGGACAGCTTAACACACTGTGCGCTTATGGGGTGTTAAGGCTCAGTGAGGGTTTTATACAGTACTGGGGACGTCGGACCGAGGCTTCCTCTTGAGTAAGGAGCTGCAGCTTCGTAGCAGCTCAGGCTCTTTCCTAGTATCTTAGGTCAGACTGCTGTGTTGCCGGTTTAAACCCGAGGTGCCGTTTGACTCCCTTTCTGCTCCATGAGACTCGCAGCGTGATACGTGGGCAAATTCCAGGAGCGCACCCCACCTTCATTGTCAGACATGCAAATGCATGATACACAATTAAACTAGTATCTGGATGGTTATCAGGGAACAGAACAAACAAAGCAGGAGGCGCACCTGCGGTTTTGTATTCTGTTTTAGTATGTTCTGCATTTCTAATTACTTTTTTGTGCGCATTTTTTTAAATGTTGCATTACATTTAAATACATTTAAAACCAAAGCATTAACAAGCAGAGAATCAACATTCAGTTTTCAGTGACACGAAAAGGCGGTGAGGTAGAAAGGGGCAGCTGTGAGCGTGGTGGTGAGGGCGGGAGCTCTTAACAAGAGTGATTCTCCTGCAGGAGGGGCCCGAATCCCCTTAGCTCAGTCGCCATTACAAACCTAGGACAGGTACTTAAAACAGTGTGGTGAGTTACAAATGATTAAAAGTGACACTTGGGGAACATTTTATTTATAGTGTTATTTTTATGGTTCACTGGGATTCAGGAACAAAATAAGACCAAAACAATGCATAGATTGTGCGGGATAGTAAAAAGATTTGCCAAACGCTAGGCGAATTGTTACTGATCTCTCAGAAACTGGCTCTGGAGGTTGTTATTATTATTGTTTATTTTTCTTTTAAGACGGCAAGGTCAGAATGCCACGAAAAACCATTCACCGTTTTCCTCGGCTCTCAATGATTGCTTGTTAATGAGAACGACCTTCTGTGAGAACGAATGAAGAGCTGTTCGGTGAATCATTACAACACATCGTCAAACTATCTAAACGACAGTCATTTGCATGGTGATGATGTAAGCGTGTGACGGGACCATGTCGGAATCAGTCATGCGTGTTACGCACAGTAAAAAGGCTGGAGATTTGATGCAATCACTTGATTGTTGATTTTTTTTGAAAAGTGATCAAGTAGTTCGGCACTGCTTGACAAAAATGCAACGTGAATAGCGTATCTGAAGTACATAAGAGGGACATTTGTACGCTGTATTTTGCACTTTTGTCTGCAGACCTGATTAGCGCTGCTAGATCCATATATTATACGGAACTTATGAAGGTGCCATGTAATGGATTTTTTTTCTGGTTATGTAAATGGCAGGTGTTTATAGGTACATGCTGACAAATGGACAGTTCTACAAGTCTGCATACCTATTATCTAAGCAAACAGGGGTATAACTTCATAAAAGTCTCAGTCATTGATGTGACAAAATACAAGTCGATGTGGAGGTCCGGTCCCCGAGGCGTCCTGGCCCGGCAGACAGAGCTGGAGAGCAGCCTGCACTGAAGATTCACATGATAATCCATGCAAGATATATAACTGATCTCTTCCTTCTTTCGCTAGGAACTGTCTTTTGGTCCATGGCGACGGCAGAAATCATTCTGCTAATTTATTATAAAAATAAAAGTAAATATAAAGCTTCGTAGCTCCCCCCCCCCATCCAGGGAGGAAATCGGATGGATTACCATAGACATAAAACATAATGAAAGCCCTGGAGCATGTTCCGGATCGCCCCTTAGCTGAGCAGCGCGTTTAAGCTTTACATGGGGAGCCGAGGCCAGAGATCACAGCCGACATAATTCATGATCTCACTCATCTGTCTGGTTATGTCACCGTGATGTACAAGATGTACACATGCATCCTCGCTTCACCGCTATTACTCGTATAAGTAGGGTGCTGTGCAGCTTGCAAAAACGATGTTTGTTTGTATATTTATTTATGTTACCAAAGAATGGCCAGCTTTCTTACATGTTTCATCGGTATTCATACATATTTACCCTTTGATTTCCACTGTCAGGTTAATAGGAAAATGTCTCAAATGGGCCTATCTGTTCCCCATCTCTAGTACGCTCATTCTCTTCTGTACATTAGTGCAAAAATTGGGAGAAAGTAATCCCCCCCCCCTTAAATTGGTTTCAAATGTCAAACGGGATCAGCTTGAACTCTGATCCATTAAACCGTTACGCTTGTTAGAAAAAAAGTTTAATCAGGCAACTTGTCTGACAGCAGAAAGAGATGCAGATTTATTTTCCCAGCTATTTGTGTGTGTGCTTAAGGCTGATGAATATTTCATGTTTGGCTCCCCTGTAAGTGAGGAGCAGATGCCCTCTCCTTTGGCTACGCTTCTCCTGGACCACAGCACCATCACCCGTTTGTCCGCGCTTTTCTGGGCTTCATTTTTCTTCTTGTCATGAAATCGCATTCTTTCGCCTGTCTGCTGTGTTTAATGCTGACTTTTGTGTGGGCTGTAGTCCCTTTTCCTCCAAGAACATACCATTTTAGGTATTTAGAACATACCAGGTGATATGGGGCATGTACACCACGTTCAGTGATGCTGAGCATGTACCCCATGTTCAGTAAGAGATTTGGGGAACGTAGACCACAATCGGTTGGTGATGAGGCGGTGTGTACATCATGTTCAGTAGGTGTTGTGGGGTATGTACACTATGCTCAGTAGGTCATGTGGGGTGTATACACCATGCTCAGTAGGTCATGTGGGGTGTATACACTATGCTCAGTAGGTCATGTGGGGTATATACACCATGCTCAGTAGGTCATGTGGGGTGTATACACCATGTTCAGTAGGGAATTTGGGGTATATAGAGCATGTTCAATTGGTGATGGGGCAGTATTTACACTGCGTTTAGTAGGTGACGTTGGGCATGCACACTATGTTCAGTTGGGGTTTGGGGAATGTAGACCATGTTCAGTCGATGATGAGGCAGTATGTACACCACGTTCAGCAGGCGAGGTGGGGCATGTACACCATGTTCAGTAAGTGACGTTGAGCATGTACACCATGTTCAGTAAGAGATTTGGGGAATGTAGGTCACATTCAGTTATTGATGAGGCGATGTGTACACCATGTTCAGGAGGTGATGTGGGGTATGTGTACCACATTCTCTGTCACTTTGTTACATCACTCTTCTTTTATTGTTCTCCTAGCAGAAAGAGTGTCACCCTTTTGTTTACTGTTGTGTCTGACTCATGTCATCATTTCTGATGGATCTTCGCAAAGCTGTTAAGCTACAGAACAGTTTCCCTGCTCTTGTCTCTCTGGTTTAAAATAACTCTGCTATGATGCTGTCATGCTAAATCCTTAAAGAAAGTCCCCGGACACATCTTTTTTTATCCAAGCATGTTTTATTCAATATGTATAAGACACCCTTATTTCACTAAGGCCATATTGCCTGCTGAACGCACACGGCGAGCCATCGCTGTGGTACCCTGCGGCTGTGTTTATATTGCATGTCATTTGAAACCTGGTGGATAATCCTAGCAGTGACATGAAAGTGTATGCGGTTCCCGGACGCGTAAGGCGATTCATGGAGTTTGTGAATAGAGGGCGCGCATCAGCGCTTCTCTAAAAGCCGGCGCAGGAATCCAGTAGCACAAATGATGTAAGTTTCTGTGAAGCATGGGGTTTTCTGGAAGGTTCGCTGGAATCACATTTCTCCGTACTGCATATCCTTCAAACAGAAAAAAACGCAGTTGTTCTCCGACACTCTGCGGAGTTTGCACGCTCTCTTTTGCATAAGTGACTGTGTGTATGAGGGTGTTGACATCCTCTGATGGACGGGGGTAACGTTCAGGGCATCCGCTGATCTCCGTCTGTAACGGAGCAAATCTGAGATTCACCGGAGCCCTACGTTACGCCCCTGTCCACAGTCGCGACCAAGTTCTTCTCCCGTTATATCGTATAATTCAGGGGAGACTCGGTAACATGAGGGTGAACTTCAGGACAGGCATAGGTCAAAACAACAAAGAACACAGATGAGGTAAGCCAGTGAGAGTGTATCATACCTACCCTAAACCAAAACAAAACTGAAACAAAAAAGCTAACCGCTACCCCACCTCCCTAAATAAAAACAGAGACAAAACAACATACAGGACATGCAAAATAAGTGGCAATCACGGATGAAATATTTATATAATATAAATTGACTAAGCACCCTATCCAAATCAATATCCAAAAGGGGTGGTCAATAGCCAAAATTGGGTCACAATACAAATACATATTAAACTCACAAAACAACTAAGCCAAAAGGAAATATAAAAGAAGTAGACAACAGACAAATATTGAGGTCACAATGCATAGAATAACCAATCACAATCAATCGCTAACAGAGACTAGAGCATAAAAAGCTCCCTAAAGGGGCTTTATGGTCCTCTTTTATTTCGTAGGAGAACAAAGAGAGATGATAAACTGCTTTTTTATATATATTTTTTAGCAATTCTGGCACAGTGTACACATGGAAAACATGGAACTGGAACCTCTGGAACATGGATCCTCAAATGCCCGACAGACACATTGAGTGTGAATGGTACTCGATAATTGCCTACGTAAGATAGATAGATGATGTGTATTTTGTTTCCACTAAATGGCTTTTGGCGAAATCTTACAATTTAATAAATGATGTCAACTGTAGTGTTGAAGGGCAAAGGAAATAAATAGAAAGTTTAGCTGCCTCTAATATATGCATGCAATATAATACAGTGAATTTCACACTACATATCACACCCTTAAGATCTACAAGTATCATATATGAATATTTACATTACATAAATAAAATTAAAGCTTATATAATCGCGTAAGTTTCTCCTCCCTCATGTGCACATACTCAGCAGCATGCATGGCTTATTTATTCAATCAGTCAGCAGTTCCCAAAATGGATGGAAAATTTCACTTTAAAACAGAATTTCGACACATCTTTGGATAAAACCAAATTATATGTACCGCAGTGATGAGCCGTTCCCTCCGCAGAATACTTAGTGTACGGGATTCCGATTGTGTACACTTTGAAATAATGACTTACTTACGCCCTCAGGAGTCTCACCTTGGCGTGAACCCCCCCTCCCTCTTTATCAGGTTATGGTCTGAGCGGTTTGATTTCCGACTCTCTTGTTTCATGTTCCCCAGTCCAGTCTTTAGGGACCATCGCACAGACCACAATTTTCCTCCCTCTCAGTTTCCTGCATACCTGAATTAAACAATGAAACAACCAAGACCAAAATACCCGGAACAGGTGTGTTGGGCACTAGGAGACAGCAGAAAAGTGAATTGAGGGGGTCCCAAGGACTGTGTTGAGAAACACTGCTCTAGTGTGGCTTTTTGAATTAAACTTTGCTACTGGACTCTCACTTGCAAGTTTCTCATTATTGCGACCTTAGCTGACTTGACGGGTATTATCATTACATGGATCGCCATAGAGCGTGATGAAACTCTGTAAATCCCTCCTGGCATTTCGAACATGGAGCGCGGATTCCTACTTTCAAATGTTTGCAGAAATATGTATAATGTTAAACAAAGTTTCTGGCAAGAGTATATAACTGGTACTGTATACTCAAATCAATCCATCGGCCCGTTTTGACCTTATAAACATAAATGAAGTCATAATTAGTAACAGTTGTATACAACAACAACAACAAAACAACAACAATAATTATTCATTCGTTTTCCATGTCCATGCACGGGACTCGAGATCACCGCCTGCCTGGAAAGGGCGATGGGTGGGATGCCAGCCAATCACAGAGGGCTCTGTTACACACAAAAACACAATGGCCAGTTTAGAGAGAGCGATGCACATGTGCACAGGGCTGTGGGAGTCAATCAGGAAGCACAGTGGAAGCCCACAGAGCTGGGGGTGGGAGTCAAGCTCACTAAACTGGAGGTGTGAAGGCCTGCCCACATACGCCTCCACGCTGCCGCTTACTGGGATATTTTTAAGACTGTATATATTGAAGCTATTGAAATTCCATAAAACTGACTTTAAACTGAAATAACGTAGCATCGTTGGAGGATTTTATTCTTTCTGCAATGCCTAAATACACTACAGACAGAAGTATTGGGACACCTGACCGACACGTTTACAACATCCCATTATAAATCATTAGGCATCAATATGGAGTCGGTCCCCCCTTTGCAGCTAAAGATGTGGTTCCATTTGCAGCTTAGCATTATGCTTGGAGATGTGAGGCTTGCATGCAGCTGCTCGGCCATGGAAGCCCATTCCATGAAGCTTCCGGTGCAGTTTTTGTGTTGGGGTTAATGCCAGTGGAAGTTTGAAACTCTGCATTTATTGAGTCAACAGAGCTTTGGCGGCTTTTACACACTATGTGCCTTGGCAACCCCCCCCCCCCACTCTGTTACTTTACAGAGTCAGTGAGTCCTGCGTTTCTGTTGTTCCTAAACAGTTCCACTTACAGTTGACGACATTTTACAAACTGACTTATTGCAAAGGTGGCATCCTATGACAGTACCACGCTTGAATTCACACAGCTTTTCAGAATGACCCATTCTTTCACAAATATCTGAACCTGACTGCATGGCTAGGTACTTTACTTTATACACCTGCAGCAATGGATCTGAATTAAATGACTGAATTCAACGATTAAGAGGTGAGTCCCAATATTTTTGTCCACATAATGTATCTGTCACAGGGTGACTGTAATAAAAGTCTTCTGGATGTGGATACACACCTGGAGAATCACATCTCAGGTTTCTTCAAAGTCAGCCGCAGCCGGGAGTCCTGCGTTGTTCAGGCCGGTCACAAACAGAGCCAACTTTTTCATTTGTGTTTCTTGTTCCCTTAAACTCACGGGTGTCAAACTCCAGTCCTGGAGGGCCGGAGCCCTGCTGATTTTTGGGTTTCCCCTCATTTAACACACCTGATTCAACTCTTTGCAGCTCCTTGTGCTAATTACCACACAGCTCTTGGGTTGAATCATTTGTGGTGGAACAGGGAAAGAACTAAGCTACACAGGGCTCTGCCCCCCCAGGACTGGAGTTTGACACCCCTGCCATAACTCTTTAAGAAAGTACCACTTTGATTGCCTAGCAACTCTGATAGAGTGGAGGCTGTATGGACAGGTTTTACCAGCTAACTGCTGAACACAACTGCTTGGTACAACAGTGGTGAGAAAAGAGCTTTATTCTAAAAGAACGGGCAGTTCACGGGTGTCCTTTAATATATAAATGAGGAAATGTTATTCTTTCGAGCACCAAAAATGCAATCATTTTACTTTTTTCCTCAAAATTAGAAATAAAATATTTAAGATATTTTTCTCTTGTAGCATCAAGCGTTATGAGTGTACACCTGTACTTAGTGTGAGTTTATATATGTTCAACCATTGCAACCCCTCCTCAGTCCCCCACTGTGGCCCTGACTAGGATAAGTGCTTGGTAGATGGATGCATAGACATTCAGTATATTTAGGGAGGCAATTTTAGCGATAACATGCTGTTTGCACTATATCCTCCTCAGATCTAGCAGGTGCATTTTTGATTGCATAACGTTTTTGCTAGTGTCTCCCATACTATGCATGCTCTATTAAGTCCTGTCTTTATTTAAAAGAGGGTAGTTTGGGCTTTAAGATGACATCACATGTGTGGGGGTGTGAGCTGGACAACTTCCGCTTCCTGTTGTCATGGTCCCGGGCGGGTCTGGACGTGGCATGACACAGGCAAAAAAGGATGAACGACCCATTTTATTAAACAAAACAGAATACACTAAGAAAGCAACAAAATCAAAAGACCTCGAGGGGTCAAAAACTAAAGGGGATTAACAAACCAAATATACATCTAACACTGAAACTCTCTAACCTCACAAACAACAGCCAACAGCAACGATGAACCACTAGCGACTAAAACCTAGACAGGAACTTAAGTACAGAAACTGAACAGGGTAATGACAAGAAGGAGTGAAACAGACAATTAACCAATAGGGGAAGGTGCAGGAAAACGACCAATCAGGAAAACACACAAGGGCAGGAACAAGAACGGGCAACAGGTGAAACTAAATAACTCACAGAACTGAACAGGGAAACAAAGAACTAGACCAAGGAACAGGGAAACAGAAACTAACACTGGGGAATAACAGAGAGGTAGAAACACAAACATAGGCACAAAGAAATTAACCAAACCCAAATACAAATTAGAAGACACAGGAACTAGAAAAACTCATACAATGAAACAATATACAAGAACAGAGGAGGAAGGATTCAAACACATGACGAAAGAGATTTTTTTTAGGTAGCCGCATGCTCAACATGTTGCGCCATGCGGCTGGCAGGAAACAGGGGAAATCACAGACTGACAACACGAGGGGCGGGATGACCAGCAACGCCAAATGGGGAAGGGACACAGAGTGGGACAACAGGGACCGACCCTGACAGTACCCCCTACCTAACGCGCGGACACTGCCAGGGCCACAGAGAACGGGCGGACAGGACACGATGTGGAACAGGACAGAGAACCCATTAATGAGAACCAAGGAATTGGACAGACAAAACCAAGAACTCAGACAAGAGGGGAACAGAAACATACAGGGCAGACACCAGGAGCTGGGGCAAGAACACTTGATGAGGAATCACAATAGGGGGCAGAACTTGGGGACCAGGAACAAACAGACAAACGGGAACAATTGGACCTGGAGACTGAGGAACAGAACCTGGGGCATAAGGTGGAAAACAAAATGGTGTAGGGGAACCAGAAGGGAAAGGAACAAAAGGAACAGGGCGAGGGAAAGGACCAGGGACATGAGACTGGGATTGAAATGGAGCAGATGAACTGAAAGGGAAGGGCAGAAATGGGACTTGTTGGGGCAACTGGCCAGGAAACAGAAAAGGGAAACGTTGGGTAAATGTGGGCTTGGTGGCCGACAGGAGGGTAATGAGGAAGGGAGTGCAGGACTGGGGAATGACGAGGAGGAGTCTGTAAGATGGGAACTGGAAGGTGACAATGGAGTGACTGTAGGATGGGAACTGGAAGGTGACAATGGAGTGACTGTAGGATGGGAACTGGGGAGCGACGAGGAGAAGCACAGGAAAGGAACTGGAACTGAAGGGTAACGATGATGAGATGATGGCAGGAACGGAACTGGGACTATAGGATAACAAGGAGGAGACGGGATAGTGACGGGAACTGGAAGGCGATGAGGAAGGGACTGGGTCTGGACGGTTGGTCCTCCTGGTGTGTCTCCATCTTCCCTTTTGGGAGACAGAGAACCGGCCTGGCAATCTGCTGGACCTCCACCAGCACCATGCAAGGTCTGCTTGGGTGGAGGCGGAGACAGCAGCCCTCTGTGGGCCGGGCGCAGGCGGCCCCCTGACCCTGACACCTGATATAAAAATTTTTTCAATATTAAAAAAAAACATTTGGATGTTTTTCATATATCTAGATATATCTAATGCAATATTTTCACATTTCCCTATGCTTTTAAGTTATATATCTTCATTGTTTAGGTACTTTGTGGAGATATACGTATACTTCAAAGTGTCTTTTTGAAAAACGTAGACAAAAGAATTATAATGGAATGCAGTAACAGTATCAACATTTTCATTTGAAAATATTAAAAAAATATCTGAAGTTAGTATTTGCTAAATCGGCACCTATAGTTGCATGGATTTAGAACAATATACCAAGTCCCCCTTTGAAACACCGTTGCTGTGGAAACTTGACCAAAAGCAGCCAACCTAAACACCAATTCAGGCATATATAAATAGTTTCCCTGATAACACCTTCTGGGGACAGGAACAACACATATATTGCACCGGGGAGGCTTCCTGTCTAGCACTGCTGCTCCACCACATCGGAGGTACCTGTATTTATTTGTTTGGAACATTCATATTGAGATTTCAACCACGCATAATCGTCTTAATTCAGTGCAGCTATAGAATACAATTCAGACTGAACGGTGCGTCTTGCAGAAATTAACACACATCCTGCTGTCCTTCCCTTCACAGGCAACTCATATTCTTTAAGCTCACAAAGACCTATCATGCTCCAGGGATCGACAGGACGTCTTACACTCAGAGAGATTGATGATAGAAATTATCCACCTTGCTGATTCGGGCCTAGTGACTGTGCCACTGATTTACCACCTATTATCATCTTGTGGCTGCAGTTGCCCTGTGGGAGTTCGGGAAGTGCTCAGTGTTCGATACTGTGCCGCGTGATAGGAGAGGCGACTATTGAATGTCGTCTCCTCTGGTGAAGGCCGAACAGGAGACTGACAAGTGGTTACCTAGTGTGATGGTGGGCGGCGTCACGGAGCACGAGCCAATAACGGGTCAACAAAAACACGCCAAGTGGGCGCACTGCACATCAACAAATCAACAGCAAATCTACGTAGCTGAGAGTCCTCAAACTATAAGTGTCCTCAAATTAGTGACTCACTTCTATTGTGTATGAATTTTCTATTTTGACAAGGGCAAGTTTAAGACTATCTATGTTTACAAATAAGTCAATCCATCCATCCATCCATCCATCCATTTTCTATACACACTTGTCCTAAACCAAATAATCTCTCTATATTAGCATTTCTATGACATATGGCTATAGAATAGTGAATTTGAAGTGATTTTGAACCGAGCATGTATCCAAAGCCTAGATGCTCACAGCACTTAAGATGAACACATCTTATGGGTTAAACAGGAGCATTTCTCACTGAACAAAGTAGAGATTTGAAGTGCTACTGAATACCACATGGTCTCCTGAAGTGCTCCGGAGGCAATTTCACACAATGCTGTTTCGCAGAAGCTATAATATCTCATTCCTTCTCAGAAATCAAAATCAAACACGGGAATGCAGAGTCATTGTCAGCCCTAAGCCGGCAGCTTTGGGGCAGGTTGCTCACTCATGTGATGGCTTTGTATTCAGTCTGCAGCAGGACCACACGGTATCGGAAATCTGCTACACTGATAGACTGTGAAAGAGGTCAAATGCTGAAATGCTCAATATCCTCAGTCACTAAGTGCAGACTTGAAGTTCACAGAATGTGTGCGCTGCTGTATATCGGCACTACATGGGCACTACATGGGCACTACATGGGCACTACATGGGCACCGCATGGATGTTGCACAGACACATGTATGCATAGTACACAGACACTACATATACACAGGGTCCCCCGTTTAACAGCTATTATTGCTGACCATTATAGACACAATTTAAATTGCAAATCAGTTTGACAAGTTAAAAGAATTTACAAATGACAAATACAGAAACATTAAAATGTAAAATGTTTAACAGCAACACTTTAATTTCAATGCATAATTTCTGCATTTGCTTTTAGATTGTAACAGTTTTATCTTGAATCGTATCCATGGGAACAGATCCTTCATCCAACACATTCCCATTCTGTAATTTTGTCTCTTTTGGCTGAATTTGAAGCTGCAGAATTACATTGCAGACTTTGATCTCCTGAGCTTGTAGACAGTTTTGAAAAAGAGGTTTTGATTCCACTGTGAGCCTTTTTCAATTGACTATGTATGTTTGTCAAAACTATGGAATGAGAACTGAAGTTTCCAGAAGACCTAAATAAATCCTTACCAGCTATTATGAATCAGTCTTCCCAGAAATAATGGAAAATCAATAAAATAAATGAGCATTTCTGTGCATTTAGGTTACTTGCATGTTCTAACCATGGAATGGAGTTAGTTTTCTAGTTAGTCTAAATAGTTATCAGAGGTTAACTAGGTATATTGTTGTCCGTATTTCTATGGGATCTGTCCATTGACCTAATCCTATTTTTATTAATTAGATTTTGTATATTTGAAAGAATTTATGAAGATCTGTATCTGTAAATGGAGTCAGTGATGTCACTGCACATTTTCCATTGTGTGCTGTTGCTACAAGCTATAATGTTTTACTGCATGCAATACAAAGTGTGCAGTGCGGTCAGCAATACCCATTGTATAGCTTGCTATATTCTTTTCACTGTAGATATTCTGCTAGTATCTAGTTTTATGTAAGGTAGCACTCTGTATTCTAAGCATGAATGCAGGCTTTTGCAGTGTTTGCCAGTAGAAAGTACTTTACTGGACGGTAACCCAGTTTGAATGTTTTGTGTTCAAGCAGGACAATTGCATTTATTTTCAGACAAAGGGAACTTATGTTTATTGAAAACGCTAACAGGAGGGTCAATGATATTACAGTAGTTCAACAGATGCATCACAATAGCCTTCAGAAAGTTGTTGACGCTGTTTTGACTATCAAGCAGCAAGGAGAGGTGTGGATGAAACAGCATTTGGATGAGTCTGCTGGTTCCATCTGGAATCAGAAGGTCCAGTCTTGGTGCTTCAGGTGTCAGAAGCGTAGCGTTGGATCAGCATGGAGGCCTCCGTTTTCACGGTAAACGAGACAGATGGGGAAGTGGGTGGCTACATGCTAAGATGGTTCTGGAAGAGATCGCTCTGCAGGCCGGCAGTGACAGAGAGGGTCTCTTCTAAAACCCAGGTGCCGTTTGCACATTTTTAAAATTAGAGAGCTGACACTACATTATTTATCAGACCTGGTCCATGGTTCAGATCCAGGGTTACAAAACATTATCAGACTAGATAGATTTATACTCTGACTATATATGATGATGATATGACTATAGCATCAATATCATTACTAGAAAATACAGGATTTCTAAAAGGAAAGACACAAAGACTGTTGTTTAATTTTTTCTCGTGGGAACTAAATGTTTCTAATTTTTTCTTCTACTAAGATTCTGTAGTGGCCGTTCACATTAACGAGATGCATTCACACACATCTAGTTAGGGATTAGTGTTCGAGACTAGTATTATATTCCTGCAGGTACAATTTTCATGCGTTCGCTGCAGCCTTGTCAGCGCAGTCGGTAGCGCGTCAGTCTCATGATCTGAAGGGCGTGAGTTCGATCCTCACACGAGGCACCGTGATGCTTTTACACTTACGACTGTGTAGCCACAGATTCCTTCGTGCTGACGACACAGTAGTGCTCGACCTCATCTCTAACGATGATGAGTCGGCCTACTTGAAGAAAGCGGTGGC
The DNA here is from genome assembly GCA_015163995.2 of Mormyrus lacerda. NCBI lineage: Eukaryota > Metazoa > Chordata > Actinopteri > Osteoglossiformes > Mormyridae > Mormyrus > Mormyrus lacerda. The sequence continues at coordinate 5,883,055 of JAABNX020000151.1, forward strand.
AGGATAACGAACGGCCTCCAACTGAAAGTTCAAAGCGAAAGCATCTCGCACATTATGTTTATATTCGTATTAATATGTCGCCTACGTTTAGATTATGTACAGCTGAATATAGTTGATATATTTCTTATTTTATATTGTTATCTTTATATTTTATTATTCTCTTATTAAGCACAGCTGGTGCACAGCTGGGTTACATTTCACTACATTTTTTTATGTGTACAACTAAGTATGTGATGAATAAACCTCTTGAATTTTGGAATCTGAAATAATTGGCCGTGATCAAATGGGGTAAAACTGGTTTATGGGCAGTGTTTACGACACAGCTTATCCTGTAATGCTTTAATCGTTGCCGTATAGGATAGAAGCTCAGCTTTCACCGTTCTGTCTTGCCCCTTGCTTGTATGCATCTTCAGGTATGAGAAGTTACATTTCATAGAGTAATCTGGAAACTTCTGGGGTAAGTGGCACTTTCAGTGGCCTGACCCCTGAATAAAACAATGCAGAAAGTAAACATTTCTGATATTATGGAGGTTATATAAGTTCTTGTGCGCTTGCTCCACTGCAGAATAGCCCTCATTAGAGGATCAGGCAGTTTTCCAGCCGGCAGAGCGGTGAAATGTCAGAATGGTGAGTCCAAGTGGAGCACGAATTTCACCTGAGCAGGTTGGTATCTCTATGCGCTCCAGTGGGTTGAAGTACAGATGATTCTGTGGTGTCAAAAGGTGCACTTTTGTGTTTATTACTGGCCTTCTGATGTTTTTAGAGCTTTTAGGAAGTTACTAAAATAATATAATACTTTAAATAATAAATCAGTTGATAATCAGTCCTTCCACTCATCCACCCATCCATCAACCTTCTGCCCACTTCGCAGCACAAGCATGTTGTGAGCTGAATGCTTATCCCAGGAGGCACCCTGGACAGGATGCCAGTGTAATCCAGGGTGCACACACTTCCCATAAGCTGCTGGTGGTTTAGAGACACTAGTTTGCCTACCCTTATGTGTGATAGACTTTGGTGGAAACCAGTGTACCCATGAGAAACCCACACATGCAGGCGCAGAACCTGCAAACACACACAAAACCCAGGGGTGCTGCTTCACCCCCAATGCCAACGGTGTTACACCATCCACTGAATCACCCGCACGCACTGCATGGCAAAACATCTTTCAAAGATTGCTCATCTGACTGCTTGGCTATTCTTGGTGTTTGGGTGTATCTTAGAAGCATGTAACTTTTCAGTTATATGTACCAACAGGGTGATGCCCCCCCCCCAGGGGATTCACAGCTGGGCCAGAGCCAGGGTTAAGATGACTATTGGCTCAGTGTCACACTGGTGAGATATTGCTGTGACATGTATGGTACTGCACAATATTGCCACAATCAGGCTAGAGTCCCATCCCGCTGTATCACACACTGAGCCTGGGATGAACAACCCTTCCACTTTGCAGGCCTCAGAGATGGCACATTTCTCAGGGACATGATTGAAAATATTTTTTCTCAGTAATGGCTCACAACCAGCACAATAAATGATATTACGATAAATTTGCTACAGTTTCATTCATGTGCTCTTTATTGCATGCAAATGAAAATGACATGCACAAACTTCTGTCATCTCACAGCAATTAAGAATCAACCATCTTTTGACAACCACAAAAATCACCCCTAACTCTTTTTCCAACAGTTCAATTTCTAAACTAATTTTTCTTTTTAAAAGACTAATACACTCTAGTCTGGAGATCATATTTTTTCATTTTCTTCTCCAGATGAACCTTAGCAGGCAGTTTCATTCTTTCACTTATACACAGAACATTAGGAAATAAAAGTTCATAATGGCCTTAGCAGTGCTGTGCTTAGCTGTCAAGATAAGTGGGGCCTCATTATCTGGGAATGGCTCAACCAAACTCTGTTAGAGGACGATAAACAAATGCATATAATCATATGTGAAGTTGTATTTCTTTGAAACCTTGAAAGCTCTGAAAACCTTTATTGTCATTGCATGTTTGTACAACGTAATTTAGTGTGCAAGACCCCTCCATGGTTTGACAGCATAGAAAGAATGAAAGAAATAGACATATAAACAATAACATAATCAATAAAAACTTGATGCAAAACCAAATAAAACATAAAATAAACCTAGATTTAAAAAAAAAACTTCATATGAACCTAAAGCTCTCCAACACATTGCTTATAAATGATCTCAGATCGCAGTCCAGAATGCACTGTAACAGAATTAGAATAATAATAAAAAAATAAAATACAAAGACAGAATGTCAGTCTTATTCGTGCTCCACTTGGACTCACCATTCTGACAGAGAAATTGTAATAGATAGGGACAGACATAGAGTTCAGTTCAATTATCGCTCTTGGGTAAAAACTGTTCTGTTCTCCTCCCTGTATGTTCCATCACTGAATAAGCTCATACGGGGTCTCGTTTTCGTCCTTTAATAAGTGCTTTCATTTGTGTGATGTATTCTGCTCTATCAGGCAAAATATGCAGGATATTCAATCACCTACAAAAGCAATGGGATTCGACCAATAACACCATTACACACTGGGAAGAGACTGATGATAATTTTTAAAAGCCATTGTCAATCGTTAAAAGTACTAAGGGATGATCCTCAGCAACCCCTACCCCACTGCAAAAAAGGAAAACTTGAATCTGAAGAGTTAGCACTGACAGCACTGATAGGGGGAGAGGAAGCGGCCCTCCACCTGTTAAAAAGACCACAATTGTATTCCTCTTGCCTACAGAATGAAAGTTACCCATTAGCCTACATTAGTCTCCATTAGACAAATGTTGGGAATCATTCTAAATAAGCAGTAATATTTTTAAGCAGTAAATTTTCTACCGTTTTGAATTATATTTTTATATGGCAGGTGCTTTATTTGCACCAAGGTGTCAGTCACGAATAATGCAATTTGTATCGGGGGTGGATAGCCAGTGTGGCTATTTGCAGCCTGGTATATATAGCAGGCAGACGCTATTTGTACCCGGGGTGGATAGCCAGTGCGGCTATTTGCAGCCAGGTATATATAGCAGGCAGACGCTATTTGTACCTGGGGTGGATAGCCAGTGTGGCAATTTGCAGCCAGGTATATATATCAGGCAGATGCTATTTGTACCCGGGGTGGATAGCCAGTGCGGCTATTTGCAGCCTGGTGTATAAAGCAGGCAGATGCTATTTGCAC
>JAABNX020000151.1:5900176-5912022 GCA_015163995.2 Mormyrus lacerda
AAATACGGGGGGGTTTGGGGGGGTTGTAGCTCCCCCAATAAATCAAAACCAGCTAATACAACCCCCCCCAAATAATCATGTTTCCCCCGTAATGGGTGGAGACCTCAACCCCCCCTATGTTCCAGCCAAATTTACGCCCTCGTCATTGTGTACCTTGCCATCTGTAGGATATTGCTCATTTATGCTGGACTTTATTCAATAAACATGTATTGATTTATAGGTTTCCAATTCAAATATCAGGTATTAGAATCTTGGAAACATATTTCAATCGCCATTGGCTTCTACCAGACACAATCTTGTCTGTGCTGTGAAACCATTATTACCATAGTTACAACAGGTAATTCTGTTCATAAGCATCTGTTGTTTTAGACATTTCCTAATAAATGGCGCCCAAAACAATGCATAGATCAATAATGGCTTAGACCTCGGAGAACAAGGAGAGCCTTTATCCAGTGTGTCTGTGTCACCAGCGTGAATCATCTACAACCACCTTAAAGGCATAAATTAGCCTAACTGTGTATCTTTCTACATAGGGAGGAAACATATATGACACAGGGAAATGAGAAGTGGACCTCAGAGCCTTCTGAGATGTGCAGCAGCACTACCCAATGAGCCACAGCAGCTTTCAGATAGAGCACAAACAAATTCCTGACATTAACAGACTTATTAATACATATCTGTGCACCAGACACAGAGTCCGTTCCTCATTAGATGTTGCACAGTGAGATAAACCAGAGGGTAGCTGAAAGCACAATAAGAAATGATGGTTTCAATGACTTCCACGCTGTCTTTGCTATTAACGAGACTTGGGAAAAACTCACCACTGGAAAACTTCCCATAAGGCCTTGTTCTGAATCCTTTCAATATGGCGTATACTGAAGCCCAGCATAGTTTTCCTGAACAGAGCCAGGATTTCCTTGTACTCACTCGAGGAAGGGAGCAGAGTAACCTTCTTCAAAGAGCATAACAAACCAAAGTGTAAAATAGTTACAGGCAATTCAAAATATTAAAGTGCATTTTCATGACCAACCTTTGCTTTCATACTGATTTGGTAAAATCAGCTGATACATAAAATGCCGTCACACAAAAGAAAACTGTACCTTGTATCCTGTGTCTGTGACCTGGGACTTATCCCAGTGTGCTGGTAAGGCTTTGGAATTGGGTAGCCTGTATATTGTTTTGTTGCTGAAGTAAAAACAGAGAAACAGAACCATAGGAAAATGGAGTGGAAGGCCACAGTAATGGAGCGCCCATTAATCTTTCACATTTCAGCTAACATCCCTCCATGAATCACCACCTTTGCGGGCCTCTGTGATTCTAGGAGCTATGCTGTTGGGGCCAATTACCCCTGGTAGGGTCTCCCCAGGCATATTGGTCCTAGGTGAGCGGCCAGACTAAGAGTAATTCCAGATTGGGGAGGCTGTGGCACCGCCCTGGAGGAAGGCTGGCAAAAAGCACCGATGCGAGTGCCTGGCAACCAGCTCTGGTAGGGTACAGCCCAAAGGAATTGCAAGGGTCTGCCCTAGACGCACCGATAGCAGCTGCTAAATCTGGCTTTAGGAACATGAAATGAATTTCCAGCTAACGTTTCTACCTACAAACCAGATAAAGCTACAGGTCACTCCTTTGCTCTGCATTACCTTGTTTTGATTTTCTGTACGTCCGCAGAAGACATAAAAACAGGTCGCCTTTGGACCAGTCTTTTGGTGCCATATCGTTTGTTTGTCTGGATCATGTCTGAAAAGCGAAAGAGATTAAACAAATTCTGAAATTAGCATTGCTGTTTCTATTATTATCAGACATGTCATTGTAGTGTAAATCAGGTCAAGAATCCTACACTCGAAAGCCACAGTTTGCCTTTACTGATGGAAATTAGAGACATGAACATTTGAGTAAAAAAAGAAAATGGGGTATGGACTCTTTAAGACAAACAATGATTACAGAAACCCAAACAAACTAAGCAAAAAAAAAAAACGAAACTAAAGAATCTCCAGCCTACAAGAACGTATGACTAACTGTGAGGACAACGTCTCCTGCAGCTTGTGTGGACCATCTGCACCAAGAACATACCTCGGAAATGAAGTTGATATGACTGTGAGCCTGCAGTAAACTCCACAACGGTAGAGCTGTCCTTCAGATACTCCTGTTCTATAACTTCACTAGTAATCGAAGCGGGTTTGTACCCTCCATTCTAAAAGAGAGAGGAAATGCATGGCAGGGAGGAACCTTTTAATAGTTTTCTATACCTCTATCCAAGTGCAGATGTACCATAAGGCGAAGGGCAGGGAGCCGTCTGGGCCCCCGAAAATTACATTACAGCAACATGTCTGCTGTTTGCGTTTTTACCGACTACTTCCAGGATACACATAGTCCCCCCCCCCCCCATCCCAGCCGAAATGGACTAATCCTACTCTGAGACTTCATGCTGCCCAGCATTCTTTTCACACTGGATTCTGGGGCTAGTTTACTGGTCATTTCACTGCCAAGTGAACTGGCACAAACTAGCCCAATAAAAGAGAAGATGGCTCAAATCATACACTAACTAACAGTACATTTCCCGTATCTGTGATACTATCCCGCTAAAGTGGTAGACAAATTGTGACAGACATTGCGGGAGCTCAGTTAAAGACCATAAGAACAAATTGAAGAATAATCTTAAATTAAGGAGCACAATAAGTTATACGCTATAGTACTGCAGCCTAGGGCCAGAGCTAGAGAGGGAACGGTTAACTTCTTAGATTTGGCCGACTGATCCACTGGTACAATACTCTGCTGCCCCTGACTGGTGATCGGCCAGTTTTAGCACTGGAAGCCTGTGCTTCAATTAGCATGTTATTAATATTCCATCATTTTTAATTCCCTCTCCATTTCTGTTTCTGATCCAAAAAACAGCTCAGATACTGTAGCTGACTTAGGGGCCCCCCACCCATGTCAGTCACGGCCCCCCACAGATAGTTCAACCTCGCCTCCATCATAAGGTCAGTAAAAGTCAGATTGACAAGGGGCTCACCGACAATGCGTACTTGATCCAGTTCCCATACTCGTCCTCCCAGTACCAGGCCCATTCGGTAGTAAGAAAGAGGGTGGGTTCTAGCACAGAGGACACAGTAGACAGACGCCTTACTTTGGACAGTCCTCGCGTCATTGTGTCGAAACACACAGGCTCAATCCCCCGACTGAAACAGAAGAGGCAACATTGTGAACAGAGATGCATTTATCACTCTAACAGATTACAGCTTAACTAATCAAGTCACTAACAAGTCAGTAGACAACAAGTTGATATATATGAGCTGTACTGACACACTCTACTGTAGGGGAATGGACCAAATGAAACCATGTGTGACCTGCAGAAAGACCCATACAGACACCCATACAGACACCCTTACAGACACCCTTACAGACACCAATACAGACACCAATACATGCATCACTACCTGTACAAACACTAATATGGTACCATGCAAAAGTCTTAGGCAGTCAAAAGAAATGTTTAAAGCTATTTATCTTGCGCATTTCCTCAGAACATATCACGCAATTGAACATTAGAAAAATGCAAATTAAATCTAACACAAATACTAGCAAAAAATTCTTCTGTTCTCCAAAAAGTTACTGATACCTTGCTGGTTGACTAGATGAACACCACTTCAGTTCCCAAATCTCTCCTCAGGGGCACCTCAGCCATTCCATATATTACTACTATTATTATAATAATAATTATTATTATTATTATTAGTTCACCAGCTCACTTAATTAATTAACTTATTCAATGAGATATTGATTAGCTAAATGAGGTGTGGTAGTGGTTGAGTCAAAAAATACATGGGTCTATTGTATGGTTGCTGCAATTACTGTGGTGATATTAGCAGAGGTTGTGAAATGGCTAAGCTAACACACTTTAACAGGCATAATAACAACACAGTTTTACAGAAACATAACGATCATTTAACATAATTTTCTTTGGTGAACTAAGACTGTACATACTGTACAGAAACACCTGCACCTTCATACAACCTCAAAAATCTGTACAAACACCTGTAAAAGCAGAAAAATCTACACACACTTGTACAATCACACATGCACAAAAGTCCAGTTCATACATGCATAAATGCCTGTACAGTCATACACATTAAACACCTGTACATTCATCCATTCATAAATATGCAAACATCTGCACTAACACTCATACACGCACAAACACCAACACAAAATCATACATGCAAAACACCTGCACATTCATTTGCACATAGGCACATTCATACTTGCGCAAAGATCTGTACAAAAACTCAAGAACACTCACACAATCACTCATACAGACACAAGTACTTTTACAAACACGCACAAACCCATAAAACCTCATACATGCAAAAAACACCTGCACAGTCAACTGACCACAAAGTAAAGTTTATGTTATGGTACAGGAATAAAAAATGACAAAAATTATGGAGAAAATTAAGTGTCGGGGAATACAGAATACAAACAACCATAAGAAACATGACACTCATTACAGGGACCTCAAACAACAAAAATTATAACAACAACAATGTCAACAATAACAATGATAATATTAATGATAATAATAATTCCTATATATATAACGTATAATAATAATAATAATGGTACTGATCGCTCAACCTCATATTTGCCCATTCCTGTATGTGTATGTATTGATGCAAACTGATTTGTCATTGGATCTGGTTGTGATAGGGCTCTGGTTTTTCTTAATGACCGTGTCATCCAAGTGAATTTACAGTAGTAATCCTGGTTGCTGTTTATATGCTGCCACGAGTTAATGCTAAGTTAGCACTTACGATTCCATACTGCGTCATCGGTAAACAATAACAAATTGCTCTCTGTTACTGTGCTCTAGGCAGAAAGGGTCCATATTTTTCTTGCTTAAAAAAGACAGCTAGGTTGGTCAAGATCAATCGTCTCACCAAGACCAATTTCCTGATTTCAGGGGACACTGTTTACACTCTCAGGTGTGCATCCTCATCAGGCTTATTAAGCATTGTCAGTTTTAATCAGCCAGATGGTAATGCATCTTGTATGAATGGAAATCATTCTTACTACATTAGTTACTATATTAAGTTAGGGTTCAGAGAATATAGTATAATTATATCTGAGCTGAATTTGTAATATTATGAAAATAGCCTACAGGTCAGCTTTCATAATATACAGATAATGGCTAATGTGTGAAGTGTAATTTGGTGCGGCAAGCCTCCTGGTGGTAGAACAGATTAGCAATGTTCCTTTGAGAGTAACTGGAATGGAGGGATTCATAGGCTGGGGATTCCCAGGTGGCCGCTGCTTCAATGACCAAGGGAATGTAGGTCCTCCTGGGTGCATCGGCAGAGGGTCTGTATTATTTTGGCATAGTACTGGTTTAGTAGGATTTGTTTGTTGTACAGGAATAGCCTCTCCTCTGCAAATAACAAAACCATGACACAATAACCGTGATATATAATGTCTGGGAATGCCATAAGAAGCATAGAAGAACTTCATCTTCAGAATAATGCTCCACATCACACCCTTGGTCTGGCATCGATTGCTTGGATGAAATTAATCCCCTTTTTCCTTTTCAGCTGGGTTTAAATGATATCATTCATCTCCAAGCAGACTTTATTTATGGGACCCTTTTATCCTAAAGGCCACAGAACATTGGGCACCGTTCCCGTAGCCTGTGTATCTCTTTGAACCAAATGCCCTCTGAGCCCTATAAAGACATTCTCTCTTCATTTAATGACTTCCTGGTTTAATGTGAATCGGAGTCATTTAATGTTATGCTTTACACTCTAAATGTTCTCTGGCAGAGACTCGCTGAATGTTTCTTTTCAAATTTTACAAAACGGAATGAATTATTTATAACTGTCATTGTATTATTTTTAAAATGTATATATTTGATTGACTCCACATATTTTAAGTGTGACTGCAAGAATATACAGTACAAAGAAGTAACCATTAGAGTATTAACTCATTTCCCTGGTTTAAAATGAAATCAGTAATTCAAATCAACACCTGTCACACACATTTAAAAAGCCACATGCACATACAAACAGTCCACCAGAGTCCCCTGACTTATGCCAAGTGACACAGAACCAGGCGGAGAGCTTTCCGTCCACGATGTGGAAATGATCATCATGCCGCAGCCAGACCCTTCAAAACATTTCACAAGTGTGTCAGTCTGTTTATGAAGTGTTACATTATCCTACCATTAAAGCTTAATGCCCACGTCTGGGATTTCAAGCCAAGATGGAGAAGACAATAAGCCAAGTCAGACGGCCGTAGCTACGCAGAGAAGGCCGACACAGACACTTAACTTGGCACTATGACACCATTTTGCTTTGGAATCATAGCGACATTGGATAAATTCCTGAAAACAGCATGATTTGGGCAGGAATACAAAGACATTTTCAGTTCCTTACATTTTATTTAATTCATATTAGACAACATTCCTAAAAACACATTTATTTTCCATTAGGTGCATTCAGCATTCATTGTATAGTTAATTCACTGTTATAAACCAGAAAGCAGAAGTCAATAAATGAGGGCAATGAATGTAGAGACTATTTTATTAATAACACTGCTGACTACAGGTATTGTGTCTATCCGGCTTTCCAGGATTCCTGCTTCATTTCAAAAATGAAATTGTTGGACAAAAGTATTGAGACTCACCTTTTGATTACTGAATTCAGTTGAATTTCATTCAGACCCATTGCCACAGGTGTATAAGATATTGTATCTAGCCATGCAGTTAGGATTACAAACCATTTGTGGAAGAATGGGTTGTTCTGAAGAAAGGGAAGCTGGAGCCAATCCCAGCATCTTCGGGCGCAGGGAAAGGCAGGGAAAACTATATTATATTAAATTAAATTTAAAAATAAAATAAGACTATTTTGGATATATGTGTTTATTATGGAATAAATATTTTAAATGAAATGAATGAATTAATTAATTGTAATTCTTTAATGCTCACTTTTAAAATCAGGGTAGTCATTACATTGGCCCAGAACTACCAATCTAACACTGGGCCAATGAGGGACCTCCTGACTTTCGACTGAAATCGGGTTGCCTTCAATTAACCCATTGTGGGCCACTGCTGTAATATTTATGTGGGCCCCCACTAGCAACTCCCACATGGGGCCACTGTGGTATCTAAATGGGTTGCCCTAGCCCACGTTGCCCTTAGTCTGCCCACATGGGGCCAATGTCTGCATGTTTGCTGGGGTCAGTAAATTCATGCGTGGTCATACGATGCCACCTTTCCAATAAGTCAGTACATGAAATTTCTTCCTTGCTAGATATTCCACAGTAAGTGTTATACCAGTAATAAAACTAGAAAGTGGTATTATTGCAAAATGGAAGCATTTAAAAACAATAAAAATTCAACCACAAAGTGGTAGACCATGTAAAGCAGCGGTCACTAACAGGCGGACCGCGGTCCGGGTCCGGACCCAGAAGCTGTCCCATACGGACCCTGACTGATAGCCAAAACAGAAAGTTGTGATTTAAAACCTGGCGGGATGCTTCTATTTTAACTGGCGTAGGGTTTGTAGTCTTTTAGGTAGTGGTTTAGCAATAGAACCACCGCTTCCCACGCCAATGAATGTCAAACGCCTTTAACTGCGAAGTGTAGGTCGCCGTATGCAGCCCTTAGTCTGCGTTAAAGTGCCGTTAGTGTTAATAGCAGCAATGAAGCGACCAAAAAGCCGCAATGTTCCTAACAGAGTGGCTGATCTGTCCTGAAATCATACAGCTGAAAAGTTTTCAAACACAATATATATATTATATAACATGTTGGATAAATAAACATAGTCTATTGGTGATTTCATGTTCGTGGAAGTTTCCGCTTTTTAACAACTGCATAAAGTAATATTATTACTTTAATCATATTTAAAGTATATTTACTTTTATAAATCAACTCAGGTGAAAAAAATGCACATTTTCAGCATCTGGCATGCCACTCACGATTTCACACACTCGCACAGGAAATCTTAAAGCAAATCTATATTGTTCCATTATAAACCTAAAATAAGGTATGTATTTACACAGTTAAATACAAAAGCAGACTATTTACAAGGTAAGAACTGTTACATATGTAACAATTGAATTGAATTGTACTGAATTAACTTGATTTGACAGTGAGGTACTGATTATATGCAATGTTGATACAACTGATAGGCTACTTGAATATGCATCACACTAAATAGACATTATGATCTTCCGGACCTTTGCTTCAAGACTTTTTCAGTAACTGGACCTGTTTAAATTTTAATTGAATACCCCTGATGTAAAGTAACAGAGTGGGGTCACCATAGGGCGTAAAAGTCGCCAAAGCTCTGTTGACTGCAGAGTTGCAAAATTCCTCTGGCATTAACCCCAACACAAAAACCGTGCACCGGAAGCTTCATGGAATGGGCTTCCATGGCTGAGCAGCTGCATACAAGCCTCACATCAGCAAGCGCAATAATAAGCATCGGATGAAGTGATGTATTGTATGCTACCATGGGACTCTGGAGCAGTGGAAACGTACCCAGTGAGGTACCAAATCATGCTTCTCTGTCTGGCAGTCTGATGGACAAGTCTAAGTTTGACTGCATTGTGCCAACTGTAAAATTTGGTGGAGGAGGGATCACGGTATGGGGTAGTTTTTCAGAGGTTGGGTTAGACCCCTAAGAACCAGTGTAGGGAACTCTTAAAGCTTCAACACACTAAGACATTTTGATCAATTCCATTTTTCGAGCTTTGTGGGAACAATTTGAGGAAGGTCCTTTCCTTTTCCTAAGAAAAGGGGGAACACATTCCATATTGATGCCTATGGTTTTAGAATGGGATGTAGTGTAACAGCCAGCAGTCCTAATACTTTCGTCCATATAATGTAGCCCTTGCTACATTGGTTCCATTTAGTCCCGCCTTAAAAGATAGCCGAGCCAATGAATAGAGATGTAGCTCCATCCAATGTGAAGCCCCGCCCTATTCCCCAGGCTGCAGCTGGCTGTACTAGGAGCTACCTGCTCTGTTTGTACCATCCACATCTGCGCATACACAGCATTACACTTCACTTGTCGCTGTAACTTGTCAGCTTTAAGGCACCTCAGTTTAAATGGACTTTACCTTCATTCACTTATATTTAGCCTAGGCTACCTTAATTTCGAAAAGTTATCCAGCTTAGTTTACTGCAAATGTACAGAATATGGTTTGTGTGAAATGGCACGATGAATGAATGGATGTTGAGTACGAATTTCAAGAACATTTATAAACAGCCCACTATACTTTTGAAATCACACACCCCAGTCATGACTCAGAAATGTTTGAACCAAATCAGTCGACATAGCTGTTCCTTTTTGTATTTTTCAAGGCAAAGAAAATGACCAACCCAAACATACGTCAAGTTACGCTTATGTTTACCCTGCCTGAGACATGGATTTCTCAGCAATTGGCTTATGTGGGCTGTCATCCTTGCTGTCAGATATATCAAACTGTTATGAAATCATTTTATGTTTAGCTAACTGCAAGGCACTGACACTAGGTAAGGCTTTTACCATGGAATTATGTTAAGAAAAAGTCACTCCTCCCAATTTATTGACAGTATTCATTTATATTTTAAAAAAGACATCAAGAAAATCTTTATATGCACCCAAGTATCACTGGCATCACTGGTCAGAGCAGTCAGCAGTGGTGGGGGCCCTGCACTTCCAGCCCCCAGCATTAAATGGTTCCTGCAATCCCCAAAATATTCCGGATAATATATAAAAATATCTAACATATTCTTATGTAGTCTTACAATACCTATACGATTAACCAGAGAAGATATGTTAAAACTAAGAATCAATGTTGAAGCTTAAATTGAGAGTCATAAATGTTTTTTTTTATCCTATTAAAATCAAGAGATTTAGGCGGAATATATATCTAGTAAAGTTAATAAAGTTTTCAATGTTCCCTTTTCAGGATAATTGAGCCGTTGCCAGGTGTCCATTGTTGGTCAGGTGCTTCCTGTTGTGTAATCAGGGATCCATAAAAAGCTGCCATGAGGAGCATCTGGGTAATGCTGTGCTGAACAAGACCAGGAAGTCTTTAAAATTAGTGTCTCAAGCAGCATGATTGCCTTTTATAGCTTAGCGGCTGAGGACATCCACAGTGAGGTCTGAGCTTCTGTCTACTAACAGCTGTCTATTTCATCAGTTAAAAAAGGCTTAGAAAAGCACTCAACATGCAAAAGGACAGCTGGCAGGAGGCAGTGGCTGCCTTCACAATTGAGGGCTCATAGTAGAGGCATCAGTCTGTAGACAGATTGTTGGTTTGCCCAAGCAAAACTTCACTCTCCAACTCTCCCCAACCCCAAACAGGTTTTCTTTTTTCTCAGATTGACACGAGCCAGGAAAATGCTGCACCATTTGATGGCCTGAAGAGCTAAAAACAAGAAAGTAGAAAAACCAGTGTAGATGAGAGGAAGCAAGACAAGCTCAGTGGGCTGTAGACCTGCATTTATCAGAGCGGTTTATTCATAGGCTGTAAGTGGCGGCTGGCGAAGGGCAACAGCAAAAGCTTATCTGGAAAATCACGCAGCTATTGCTTCAACACCCCATTCGACCAAATGCTGACCCTTAGCATGTCACACAAACCACTAACAGAGATCAATTTGACTGAAAGTAGAAGTAAGACCTTCACTTGACTGTCCACTAAGCCAAACTGTACTTTTGACTTTAAATACCTTTCTGAACTGTTTTCTAAATTTTTAATTTTTTTTTTGCTCAGAGACCAGGGTACTGTTTAGTCTTTTAATAACACATACAATGCTATTTACTAATTAGCAATTCCGTTATCTGCTCCTGTGGTGAACAATGGTAAAACACTGGGTCAAGCATACAAAATATTTTATGGATCCCGAAACACACAATTATGTGATTGCAATATGCTTGTAAGGAGTTCCAAGTGGAAGTTCAGCGAATCAACACAATTCTTTATGCAATTGCTATTCATCCAAAGTAACTCTGCCTGCCCACTTTTAAGCATTTGTATGCTGCACACTGCGTCAGTGACATCCATTTCCTGTTAAACTGACTGAGTTTTAATTTCGGTCGGTTTGTAGGTAATAAGTTTGATTTATCCAATCATCTTCAGCCTCTTCCCCTGGTTGGGGTTAAGGTGGGTGGAGCCCATCCCCCCACAGGAGAAGGCTGAGATTCACCCTGGACAGCATGTCAGTACAATGTGCCACCTCCGAATAGATACTTATTCTTTGATTATTTTGAATACAGACTGTGTGCTCTCTCGCCGTCTTCACCACTTTGTAGACTGTGTGCTCTCTTGCCGTCTTCACCACATTTTGTGGCGCGTCTGAGTGTCTGTGTCTTTATGCTTTCTACAGCCCTGCTTTGGGAACCTGCAGTGTTCTAAAAGCACTGGATTTTAATTTCCCCAAGGAAACACCTCATTTTTCCACCAGACAGAGGGTGGTTTATTAAATCTATGAAAATTGGCTCTCCTTTTATTATTCTGTGTAACAGCCATGAGAGCAAAGCTGTTCCCGAACCTCAAGCCATCCAGCATTTCCCGTATAGCGTCTCTCTCTGCATTTTTCAGGTTCTTTGTACAGTGATTGTCCTCCCCTGGTGTACAGACTGCCGAGACGGCTGCACAGCACTGTACAGCGCAGGTTTTCTCAGTGTCCGGGTGGTTTCACACCTTCACAGTAAAATGTTTTTTTTCTTTATAAACCAACTGCAGCAAGACGGTGCTTGAAAATAAAAATGGGTAATGTGGGCAAAAAAATCTTATATTGCTTATATAATTAAAATGACTTGCCATCAAATACAAAATGGGGGTAAAAGTGGAACATTGGGGTGGGG
>JAABNX020000151.1:5914566-5938246 GCA_015163995.2 Mormyrus lacerda
AGATTGAGGCAAAGGTGGAGATGAAGGCAGTGGTGGTGCAGCTGGAAGTGGAGGATGAAGCAGTGGATGAGCAGATTGAGGCAAAGGTGGAGATGAAGGCAGTGGTGGAGGAGGTTGAATATATTGATCATGAGTAATACTTAAACATATCAAAATGTTAAAACAATACCATGAAAAAGCTAACGCAGATAATTTTGCTCAATGATAATCATGATATTAAACTCCCAGCAGAACAGCCTAGATGGATGGATAGTGCTAAATCCCCTCTAAAAATCTTTTTTTTCAGTTTGGTGGTAAATACATTCAATAAGACAGTGTTATTGCATTTTAGCGATGTTTTTGAACTGCTTCATAAGTCAATATTTGCAAGTACTCAATTTTCATACCGTTTCAGATTTGAATTATAATTAAAGCCGTGTTTTTGTACCGCACTTTGAGAAACTCATGTTAAATACTGATCAGCATCAAACCAAAGTTGGCGACCATCTCCCAGAGACAGGTGCAGAGGTGCAGCAGGCGGGTTTGTTTCGTCAGTAAAAACAAGGCGGAAGGCAATGACAGCGCTTCAGTGATTTCTAATGCTGACGTACATTTGATATGGGTTTCATGCGTATGCATAAGGATTTGGCAATGTTATTTTAATGTTTATGCCAACAAAAAGTGCATAGCAGTGATGGGCCGATGAGGATTCATGAAGCATCCATCATGCCGAAATGTGCTTCAGACCTTCCTTTGAATAAATAATGTTGCTGGTATCAGAGTACAATTGTGTTTTACGAAATATAATCTTAAAGAAATACTAAAAGTGTGTCTTTCAGTTCACTTGATACTTAATGTATTTCTAGTCATGTACATACAATAAAATATTGGGCTGTAGCTTAGTTATTATTTGGAGGCAAGAGGTCCTCTGGATGGCATGGCCAATAACCACCAACCAGAGGTGGAGAAATCAAATATAAATATAAATATAAATCCAGACCAAGATTTTGTTTCATCCAACCAGTCGAGAGGGCCCTTTTCTTAGTTTTTGTGTGATTTAGCTTTAGATTTAGCTACAAATGGTGATGCGTACACTCAGTGTACCAAATCCAATGTTCTGTGGCACATGAATTGTACTGCACAAAAGTCCCAGAAGGCTAATAAAGCCCTTGACATATGAGCCAAAAATTCTACCTGCTCATTAGCTGTAAGAGCCTCAGGATTTCGGTTAACTCAGAATGTATATTTGCCAGTGTTTTACTGAGACATATTGTACGTGTAATGTATGTGTAACGTGTAACCTCCTTCATTAGGCAACTGGAAAATTGCTGACATCATTTGATGAATACTGCCCTTTCACATTCGAATAAAAACACCATTCTTTCCATTTTTATACTTTATTCATAAGTTATAAGTATTACTGCTAGTTAATATGTTAAGTCTCCTCCACTACTGCCTTCATCACATGCTACATCATCTCCACCATTAGATTTATCTCATTCTCAATCACCACGGCCTTCAGGCCATGCTGCTTGTCCTACAGTCTTTAGCACCTCTCATCTCCTCCAGAGTGCCTAGATCCGTGCCATGATCTGGTGCGTTTTGTTTTCCATCCCTTGTATCTCCTCCAGCATCGCCTGAATCTTAGTCCTTAGCTGCTGCAGGTCTTCATTTACCCTTAGCTCTCTCACTTCCAGAGATGCCTTTTTGAGGTTTATCTCTATCTTTTTGCTCTCGCATCTTCATCACATTTTCCATCCACCACAGCATGGTTTTCCTCTCTGGGCCTCACTTCACTTTTTTGTTGTTTCACATCTTTTCCTTTGATTTTTTCAGCAAAGTAAAATTATTTTTTGTCTCCTTTGCTTTGATAAAAAAACAACATTGCAGCACTTAGCAAAACGTGTCACTCTGGAAATTACTCTATGAGTAATTTCTAGAGAGAAATGGAGTACTCTAGTGAGTACTCCAATGTAAATGTGATGTGTCATTATGTCGGGTGCAGTCCCCCACCTTGGTGCAGACATGGTGCCCCTCCAGCATGACAGTGGCTGCCGGCAGCAGAGAATGAGGAAGACCACTCTCCGTGGGGAGGGGGCGGCTCGCAGCACCCAGAAAAAGAGCAACACCAACACAGTCCCAAGCCCTACCCTGATTGCGGAACACAGCGACATCACGTCTCTCGAGACGGTGCAAGCTGTACAGGTACTGGGGGTCGATGTGGTTCAGCACCCTGGACCTCTGTAGTGGCTACTGGCAGGTCAAACTGGCTCCTGAAGCTCACCACGAGACCGATTCGCCATCGGCTACGGACTATGGCATTTCCGGTCAATGCCATTCGGCTTGTGTAACGCCCCGGCCACGTTCGAGAGGCTCATGGAGCAAGTCCTATCCCACGTCTCCCAAACCAAGTGCGTCGTCTACCTCGATGATCTACTGGTCCACACCGCTGGCTTCGCTGGGGCAATCCGGAACTGAGGCAGTCACCAAGATCTGCCGGGGAAGGCTTGGCCACCGATCAGACAGCAGCAGTGCAGGGCTGGCCAAACCTGCGTAATGGGAAAGAGATACATCACTTCCTGGGGCTGCCGTCTTATTACAGACGTTTTCTAAAAGACTTCTCCAGTATCGCGAAACTGCTGCACCATTTTACAGAGAAGGTAAGTGGTTTCGCATGGACGGATGCCTGTGCTGCAGCTTTTAACCAGCCTCACACGGTGCTCGCCGGTGCCCCCGTGCAAGCGTATCCGGATCCGTGCCTCCCTTTCATCTTGGATATGGATGCTAGTAACGTGGGGTGCTGTGCTATCACAGGCGGGACCCAAAGGGGAGTGCCTAGTTGCATACTTCAGCTGGACACTTAGCCGACAGGAGCACAACTACTGCGTGACCCGACGGGAACTGCTGGCTATGGTGCAGGCATGTAAACACTTCTGTCCCTACTTCTGTGGCTGGTGGTTCCAGTTGCAGACAGACCATGCGTCACTAGTGAGGCTCCTAAATTTCCACAACCCAGAGGGACAGCTGGCCCGCTGGTTGGAGATGCTGGCAGAGTATGACTTTGAGATCCAGCACTGCCCCGGGAAGCTGCAGGGAAACACGGACGCCCTTTCCCGCTATCCCAACACCACCAAGAGCTGCTGTCACTGTAACAGGGCAGAGGAGCGCAATCACTCTGCCGGGGTAGTAGCAGCATGACACCTGGCAACGAGGCTCATCAGGAGGTAGATTGCCAGCAGCTCACCATAGAGCACCACAGAGTGCCTTTGAGGCATAGGTGTTCCATAAGGTTTGCCGGCGGCTGGGGATTGTGAAAACCCGCACCACCCCACTTCACTCTCAGAGTGATGGGCTGGTGGAGCGGTTTCACCGTATCCTAGCTACACAGCCGGCGGTTCTCATGGACGATTGTACAGCGTATCGTACAGCAGTGCAAGAGAGCACCAGCTGTATGCCCCCATTGTTAAAATGAATTTGGATGAGGGTCTCTGTACTTTCGTTCGATACTATCACAGATTACGACAGTATTGAGACACTTTTGTTATCGTGATATCATGAAATTGACAATACCTTTACATCTATATTATCCATAACACGGGCTATGCGAGGAGCTGAATGCTGGACTGACCACTGATTAATTAGATCTCAGTTTAAGCTGAAGCTGTGGTCACCACACAAAAAGCAGCAGCCTAGGAAATAACTCAACCGATGTCTAGAATCTCGGGACTGTGTGAGTGTGAGTGTGAGTGTGTCCTGCGATGGACTGGCGCACCGTCCTGGATTGTTCCCTGAACAGGATAAGCGGTTTCAGAAAATGGATGGATGAATTTTGGGAATCGGTCTAAAGATCTGCATGCAATAAATGGAGCACCATATATGTTACAGTTCTGCTTGGGAAAAGGCATCAGTCCCATTGATCATCACCAGTTGTGTACTTTGTGAATGTTACTCTTTATACTCAACTGGTTGGTTGAAACAAAATCTTGGTCTGGATTTGTACGTCAACCTGAACTTTCAACCACTGTAATTTATCAAGCAATTTAACTATATTTTGTAATAGCTTGCTGGTAGTTCTGCTACATGAATATTTGCATAGTGGCTCAAGCAGTTAAACTACATTTTTGCCGTTTTTGTATAGTTAACTACTGAAATTAAAAACCATAAAAGGAAAAGCATGACTTTTATTTCCAACCCAGAAAAGCGGTTATGTCATGCCTTGATCATCCGATCCTCCCATGTGCCACACCCTCTCATTTACCTTGGAATCCCGATGTTCTCAGTGTGTCCGCTATTAAATCCAATGTTTACCCAACTTCCCGACTCCTGCGCCTTATTCCCCGGTCCGTGCCCCCAATTTTCATAACAGGTAGAAAATGGATGGATGGATTTGCACTTCCTCAACCTGAACTTTCTACCTCTGCTTAAATTACATGTAGATCAGTTACATGTAGATCCTCCCAGCACTACGCACAGGATCAAGGTGCTAGAAATGTGAAATCAGAAGCTTTGCAGGCAGGGGCGCTGTAAAGGGGGGGTAAACGATGATGATTCTCTGGGCCCATGCCCTTTAGGGGCCCCCAGAGATCTGCTTTATTAATAATAACACAGGTAGGGGGGCCCAACCTCATATTTTGTCATAGGGCCCAAAATTGCTAGCGGCGCCCCTGTTTGCAGGGCATACTAAAACTGCTGCAACAATTCATGTGTGTGCAGCACACATCAAAATCTTTTGAAAAATCACTGACCGATTTATGATCCTCAGATTTTCAATATATTATCTGAAAAGCTATCAAATCTCTTGAAATCAGTACGGGCACCCTGACGACGATTTCTTGTTTCCTCGCCGGATTGGTTGAGTCGTTCCTGCAGGTTTTCTGATGAACCACCTGGAGAATGCAGTGAGGTCAGGACCAGGCCGGACAATGGGCTGGGCTGCTTGTCCTGCAGATGGGGGAATGGGGGGTTACCAGGGCAGGGGGATTTTAGCATGAGAAAGGAAAGGGATTCTGGGGAGGAGGGGCAGGACCACACACACAGCAAGGCCAGGCTGGAGCACTTGTCATATTCATCTCACCAGCGGTACTGACAGAGGGAACCACATTCCAAGAATGAGAATTATAAAAATAAAGAAAATTCTGATTTGTGGCAATAAGCAAAGATTCCCATCAATGTAATACTCTAAATAGGTGATTAGTCACTTACTTCACAAGTATAAGCAGACATTAGAGGCTTTAAATGTATTAAATTTGTTCCACCATAATTAATTTTAAAATAATATTGAGGTGTGACCATTAATGGGGAAGTCGCTGCACTTGTGGAGATGGTAATTGACACAGTTCAGTCTTTGTGTGTCCTCTATAATGGATAGTGGTCTTAAGCTAGATTCCTGAATGAGTAGGAACCCTTGACTGACCTTGCCACACCCTCTTGACGCTTTGTAGAGATGGCGAATGGTACATACTATTGCTGCCACTCTCAAAGGCCATTTGTGGCTTTATGGTGCTCCTGCAGGGGGCCGGACTCTCAGAATGGAAAAAGGATGACAGCCACATAGACCTCTTTTAGGGGATTTGTGGGCTGTTATTAATTCATGACTCTGAAGGGTCATATGATATAATGGTCTTTTTTCATGCGTAATATTCTTTCATACAACAGAACAATGCTTATCACTGTGAAGTCGTACTTTTTCCTTATAGCCCAGTGTAACACTCAGAAATAACCCATAAAGATATGGGTGCCATTGTTCAAAAGTGCATTCACTATATGGAGACAGATTTATGTCTTGAGTAATGGTGCATTAATGTTACAATGATATCGTAAGTTTGTGAAACGCAAATCCATATTTAGAGTTGCAAATGTGTGCCTATGCCCACTGCTTTCAGTAGTTTCACAAGTACAATCCCCATATTACATTTACAAATCCTAAATTATAAGTTGATGTTCAGGTTGTTACAAATTACTAGTTATGTGGGAAGTTACATTGCCAGTGGATAATGGGTCTTAATGAAAAATCAGACTGTCATAAAGTTTCTGATGAGCGTAAGCCAAATGGAGACCTCCAGAGACCTGAGGGGGCTGAGCTGAAAGTGGAGGAAGATTTACATCTGAAGTAAATGTACACTATATTGCCAAAAGTATTGGGACACCCCTCCAGATCATTGAATTTAGGTGTTCCAATCACTTCCATAGCCACAAATATATAAAATCATACTGGATTGTACCAAGTGTAAAGCTTGGTGGAGGGGGGATTATGGTGTGGGGTTGTTTTTGGTCCCTTAGCTCCAGTCAAACAAATTCTTAATGCTGCAGCATACACAGCCATTTTGGACAATTTTATGCTCCCTGCTTTGTGGGGACAGTTTGGGGACGGCCCCTTCCTGTAATTGCGCACCAGTGCACAAAGCAAGGTCCATAGGGACATGGATGAGCGAGTCTGGTGAACTAGTGATTCATCAATGTAGTACTGAAGTTTCGAATGCATAACCTGTGATTCGTAATCGCAACTTGAACACTGCAAACTGGTAAATTGCGATTCATAATTGTAAAATGAGGATTGTACTTGCGACATTTTGCAACCCTGAATGTAGATTTGCGTTTCATAAAATTAGATTGCTGTGAAATTTAAGTAATCACAGTATAGACATTGAAGCCGTATAATGCATCAATGACATTAACTTTAATTGAAATGTAAAGAAAGACTAGAGACAGTCACACAACAAGACAACTGCAGGAAACTAAAATGTTTAGCCGTTTCCTCAGAGCCAGTTTAGACAGATGTGGCCCCCAGCTGCCGACATAATGCAGAACATCTCAGGGAAGCTTTCGGAACCTCATGGAAAGTTTATGCTCTCGGCTGGTGGTTTTGTGGCAAAGGACATTGATTTGTTTAAAATCATCTGTCATTATTATAAACAATGGAAAATACTTCAGATGCTTTTTTTATCTATGTGATTTCTAAGAGCAATCTTTGACCATTTGGTACCTGCAAAATCCAACAAAATTCAAAGACCCAGTCAAAAGAAAACGCATTTTTTTTAATGATCACATTTGGCCATTTTCACTTTACTTAATTTGAATGAATGGCTGAAACAGAAAATGTATACAAAAAATGTATCAGTTTAAATGCAATATGGGCACAAAATTCACTTTATCACAATATGAACATTAATTTTCAGTTAACGTCCCAAATTTCATGGTGTGTTGTTGTTTCCATGTTTCTTTTCCTTTTTGACAGACAGACATACCAGAACTCTATAATCCTCGTTTATTTTTTTTTCCTTTGACTTAACAAATTTTACACAAAAGTAAGATCACACATAATATTATCATCTTGAATAATTGAAAGACAATCAAGAAATTAAGGCATTTATTCATCGGTCAGGAGTCGTGTTTGACTGATTGTAGGATACACAAAAAACGGTGAGGAACTTTGAGCACCTGAGGTCAGGCAAGATGCTGACACACTTTCTCTCATTCCTCACTGAGGCCAAACACCATATATTTGCAAAAAGGTGCAGTAATAATTTGTTTAAATTGCTTGGGAAGCTACTGGCCTTTTAAATGGCCATTAAATATCAAAATATTCTCAAGTGTAGCTGACAGAGGTGAGGCCATCAGATTTTATTTTTACCCAAATGCTGGGCTCCCATTTCCGCAGTTATTCTGTGAAGATAAAATGATTTACTGTACAAAAATTAAGTAATAAAGGTGAGAGTCTCATACAACTAAGTGAGGATTAAGATGAGGACCTGAATTGCAAAAAAAAAAAAAAAACAGACCATGACATTTGAGTCTCATCATTCAGACGTTTCTTTGCTCCTCTTTGGCACCTGAAGCTCACATTACATTTTGGTTTATTGTATACATCTATGTTTGCTGTTGCTATGGTTACCAAAAGGCGCAGACTACGCTACAGATTAAGACACAAGAGGGTTCTGGTTTTGTAAACTGGCTGCCATGAATTCCTGTATCACGCTTTTATATAAATTGTCGGTTTTGAAATAGGCAGCAGTAGATTCTCCGGCAAAATTACTCTTGCCGCATCATTGACTGTAGAAGAATAAGAAATTCCCCTGGAGTTGGCATCTGTGCATTGGGGTGTTTTTGAGAAAGATGTTCCTGTGATGTCACTGTAGCTGGCGGTGTTCCTGTGGCTGGGATACTATATAGTCTAGTCACTGGCCCATATCACATACAATATGCCATGGATGATTGGTATTAAGATTAATTCTCAAAATAATCCAATCTAAGAAACCATACATTGTTAAACAAAGACAAACTTGCCCATGACACTGGACATAATGATCCTTTCATTCATTTTTTTAACTGCTGGGATTATATATATCAGTCGGAGGGCAAATGTCATAGACCCTCACATACTGTACAGTACAGAGGTGCCAGTTCACCTGACCTGCATGTTTTTAAATGTTAGGTAACTTGCCTGACAGGGAGAACCTGCAAACTCAACATGCAGAATGGGGATAGGAATCAGGGCCCCAGTCCTGGGGTGTGACCGCGCACCCCAGCCAATGATAAATTACATGACATTAAAGCTCACAGTCTTGTTCCAATAGAGGGTAGGCAAGCCCTCCCCCCGAGAAAAACCTGACTCTTGTAAATGACTCAGTGTGTCGCTCTCAAACCTCTGGTGCATGAAGTATACAATAAAGTATTAACTGGCTTTGCAGGGTGGCCCTGAGCACAGAGGGTGTGTGTGTGTGTGTGTGTGCACTCATTGTGGGGTCCCTGAAAGGTGCCATACGCATCTCTTTACAGAATATGAAACTGATATTAATGCTAATTAATAATAAATTAAAATGTATTTAAGTTCTAAATCCTAAAAAACAACGCAAATAAAAGGCTGTTTTCTTCCAGTGAAATCGAGATTCTTCAAAACGGAACGAAAGCACTTTCTCCCAGTTTATGGCCATTACAGGCCCATGGACCTTCCCATTTGAAACCTGGCCCTAGAACAAAGCTTCCCCTACCATAAAAATTGGGGGGTGGGTGGGGATAGGAGATTAGCCTTCTAAATGATGGCTCCCAACATGTACTTTTCAACTTTGGTTTTTGAGCAAGACCTTTTTTTTCTCTCAGAATTTAGCTCTGTATTATATTAAATATCAATAAATATAACCCTTTGCAGCTATAGCAGATTGGTTTAAAAGTTTTAAAATGCTTGACCATTGACCTGAGTGCTTCTACATGTCATTTCCCAAATTCACTGAGCT
This sequence comes from Mormyrus lacerda, assembly GCA_015163995.2. Classification (NCBI taxonomy): domain Eukaryota; kingdom Metazoa; phylum Chordata; class Actinopteri; order Osteoglossiformes; family Mormyridae; genus Mormyrus; species Mormyrus lacerda. The sequence goes on from JAABNX020000151.1 coordinate 5,923,776, forward strand.
GCAGTTCAACCACACATTAGTAAGCCAACCACAGCGATACAGACATCATTATATTTAAATGGCAAAGTATAACAATCCACTCTAAGTAGAAGATAAAAAAATCAATTATTAAATAACGTTTTAAGACAGCCTGCATTTTGTTACATTCAGTACAAGTTTCCCATTTTCATCCTGATTTGCAGAGCCATAAAACCAGTTTAAGGACAAAGACCATTCAATATCTGTGCTCTTTCCTTATATACCCTATTGCTGTAGGATATGAATACTATATATGAATTAAACTTTTTGAATCGTTGAATCCTTTCAGCAAGGATTTAGCTGCTTTAAACTACAATTTACAGTAACAGTTCAGTCTACCATTGCGAGCTGTGCAAATATCAACCAAACGTTTATTTTGATATGGGAAAACACTGAGGTAGAATTCTTTTCCTTCCTTATAAGCTATCATTACACGCCTTCATGACAACGGAAATACATTCATAAGTGGGCGGGGTGAGGTAGGCATCATACAGAGATCAAAATTCCTGAAGGTTCTCCCTGAGAAATTTTGCAAAATCATGTTTAGGAAACACTTTGATGGCAAATCAGCCCTACATGTGGAAAGTACCCCAAGACGTTAGTCATTTCAATACATTTTCTTTTTCCGAAATACAGAGTTAAATTTTGAATCTTCATTTACCCCTAACAAACATTTATGAATATATAATAATTTCTCAAATCGTAGGAAACTCCCCTAATCAAACGTCCTTCCATTGATATATACCATTAAAAAATAACTTTCATTACTACTAATCTTTGAAAGATTCAGTTGATTTCTGGCTCAAGAATATTGAGATTTGTTTCAGCTGGGGTGACTGTCAGGAGAGGCAGATGATCACATGTCATTCCAACTGACCAATCACCTGTGGTTACAGGCAACTAGTTGGCCCAGGTTGTGCTATTGGGATCTTACAGGTTGAGATCTGAGAGGAGCTTCAGAGGAGATCAGGATGAGGTGTGGGTGAAGGCTTCTCCACAGGTGGAGCATTTTTGGTTTTGCTATGTTTATTATGTTTATTAGACCCTGGCCTTTCTATTCCCCTGTTTTTTTCATATTTTGACTGAAAATGTGGTTTAAAACATGAGGATTCGGTTATTCCCAAAGTCAACCACAACAATAATTCCATCGGGCGTAACAGCTATTCCAGATGGCCGGTCCATTTGCCCGAAGCCATCTCCATGACTCCCAAACTTGCATAAGAAGCTACCATTAGCCTCAAACACCTGGATGCGATGGTTTCGTGAATCGGCCACGATAATTCGGTTTTCCTGGTCCACGGCGACCCCCTGTGGCCGAAAGAATTCCCCATCACCCAATCCCTCCGAGCCCAGAAAGCGTGCCGACTGGCAATCCGGCTGGATGACCAGCAGCCGATGATTGTTAAAGTCTGTGACCACTAGGTGACCCTCGTGGTTGAAGGCAACACCTCTGGGTGAATCAAAGTGCTTCCAGAGGGCACCTTCAAAGCCGTACTTGTTCAAGAATGCCCCATCGGGCCCAAAGAGCTGGATGCGGTGGTTGCGGGTATCAGAGACTAAGATCTTGCCTTCCGAATTAACAGCGACGTCCCACGGGTAGCTGAACTGGCCATTCTTGGCTCCCCTCTCTCCGAACTTCAGGAGGAACTGCCCGTCGAAGGTGAATATCTGAATACGGTGGTTATCTTTATCTGCCACGATTATCCTCCTCTGGCTGTCGCAGGCCACCCCAGCTGGCCTGTCGAACTGACCCGGCCGTGAGCCCAACGTACCAAACTTGTGATGGAAAGCACCGTTGGGCTTGAAGATCTGGATGCGGTTGTTGCTGCGGTCAGCCACCACAACGTAGCCTTCCTTATCCACGCAGATGCCCCAAGGTCGGCACAGCTGGCCGTCGCCATCGCCCTCCCCCCCAAAGGAGCCGACAGGAATCCCCATGCTCCTGTAGCTGCGGCCAGATCTGACCTTGACTTTGAAGGGACTGCTGGCGATGTGCTGGTGGTAGACGAGCACGGAGAGGAGGTGGTCCCCTTCCAGTCTGGGTACGTAGCTCACCGTGTAGGTGCCATTCTCATGGTCGGTCACCTCTGCAGTGAAGATCTTCCCATCTGGGCCCACCAGCAGGGCGGTAATGTCATCCCCGCCTGACCTTCTAGGCTCGCTGTTGTGGTCGTAGGCCACAACATCGACAGATGTCAGCTTGCCCTTGAGGGCCCTCTTCAGACCGTCTCCTGTGGCTTTGGAGACGGAGGCAAAGGCCCCCCCGCTGACAAAGCCCATGGACCGGATGGAGATCAGCAGGTTCTGGTCAGGCGGTGTGAACATGATGCGCTCATCCTCCTGGGGCTGCAGGCCACTGCTGCAAAGGGTCTTCAGCTCCTCGATCTGTGCCAGCATGCATTGGCGGGTCAGCAGGGCTTCCAGGCCACGGCTCTGCTCCACAGCCTGCTGCACTGCTGAGATGCCACTGTCCAGCCTGCTCAGCTTCTGATGCAGCTTCTCCACCTGCAGATACAGTGTGTTCACCTTGACTTGCCGGATCTTCTCCACCTGCAAAAAGATGCATCAGTACAAACCAGAGGAGCATTGCTTTTCAACTGCTGCAGGACAGAATGCGACTGTGGTCTCCAACAGCCCATCCATCATTCCGACGCCCTGACAGTGTGGAGCCCCCCATGGCTCAGACCAGTGGTCACCCACCTTCCACAGCAGCTCACACTCTCTCTCCTCCAGCGCCTTCTTGTGCTGCAGGGTGATGGTTTTCACTTCGGCCTGGACCACTTTGGCCTTTATGTCCAGCTGCTCTGCGATGGCCTGGGCCTTCTCGATGCTCAGCTGCAGACACACAGACAGACAGGCTATTAGGCACATGGGGATGCAGACACCCACAGTATTACCCCGCAGACACCCACTGCAGATACCCGCAGTGTTACCCCATAGACACCCACTGCAGTATCCCGCAGACACCCATCGCAGACACTCGCAGTATCCAGCAGACACCCATAGTATCCTGCTGCAGACACCACCAGTTTGTGCCGCAGACAACTACATTATCCCACAGCTATCCACAGTATCCTAAACATACCTTCAGTTTCACGCAGACACCTGCAATGTTCCTCTGTTATCTGCGCTCTCTCGTGGACAATCTGCTGTTCACTAGACCTGAAGACAACAGCTCCACTGGTAAGCCTTAATCTGGCTACCAGGACAATTGCGATGAGAATCACCTACAAACATCTGCCATGAGTTGGTTTATTCTCACCAGGCTCTTCTTAGCTCAGTTGTGATGACTTATATCGGAACCAGCCTTTACAACGATCTTTGGAAAGCCAGTACAACTACCGGACATAAAACCAGTGGCCTCTTTCGAATGAACAAAGATGCCAACTTCAGCATAAACATTTAATATGATAAATGATGAAATGATAAATTCTTTAATGTGCCATTTTTACGAGTACAGGTACATTGGGATGCTTCTCTTTGCCTACCCCATACAGCTCTCCATAGCTTGGGGGTCACAGCACAGGGTCAGCTAACATGCCGCGCCCCTGGAGCGGCAATTTTCCAATCACAGGCTACCACTGAGCCTCTGACAGTCCCTGTTTATTCAAGTAGCTGATTTTAATTGTTTAATATTTGTAATACCTATAGTGAAATAGCAGCAATAATATTCAATATATCCATTTCGGGTGTGAGGGCAGGGGTCCCTTCCCCCACACTCACACACCCCTCCCATACACACACCCACCCACACATGGCCTCACACCCCAATTCACCCCCAAATCCACTGGCATCACTTAGCAGCTAGGTGCCTCTTATCTATGTTCAAGCAAGTTCATGCGGGGTCATATCTGAGCTGGATAAAAGCGGCCTGTTTACAGGCCCAGGCCCCGGCCTCCGCTCTCTGGGCCCCTTCTCCCTGGGGCCCCTCCCTCCTGGCCCCTGGCCTTTGATGTTCCGGGATGAGAGAAACATTTCCACTGTGTTTCACTAATGACCCGTCTTGCTCCGGCCATCCCTTCCCTGAATGTGACGTGTCAGGGCCACTGAGCATTGGCAATGGGGGCGGGGCAGGGGTTAGGGTGGGCCTGGGTGGGGGAGGGGCTTGTCAACCAGCGCCATTAGGAATCGCCTTAGCGCCATATAACCTTGGGGTACATCATTCTGGTTTATCAAGGCTGGGGGGTGGCGGGGGGGTCCTGGTTACTCAGGTCTCCTCACACACAATCAAATCCATATATACCGGACACACTCAACGCTTAAAAAAGAAACGGATGCCACAATAGAACATCTACAAAAAGCAATTAAATTTTTTTAGGAGGTTAAAATTGTTATTAACTTTTTAAGAATTCTTTATCCTTGCCTGTTTTATAAGATGTTAGTGTACAGTAACATATCTGAAAATGACCCTTTTACACCATACATCCCCATGCACACAGAGCACAAGGCAGGGGCACATCCTGGAAGGGATGCCAACCCATCGCAGGGAATATACACTCAGACACAATCATACAGTACAGAAAATTTAGAGAGGCCAATTAAAAATGTGGTGGTTATGACATGGTTTTGCGAGTAGATGAAAAGCAAACAATAGCAGTAAGTGTAATGCTCTGTGACAGACGTGGGTTTGGGATTTTAGTGCAGGAGCCTCACCTGTACAGCCCGTCTACCCTGCTGGGCGTCTGCCAGGAGCTGCACCGTCACTGCTCGCCAGTCCCGCATGGCGTCGTGGAGGTAGATGAGGTGGTGGTCCCCATGGCGACCAGTGCCGCACGCTTGGCAGATGGGCAGGGAGCATGTGGTACAGAAAAGGCACAGCACCTGTGGGGTTGCGGATAGCATTAGTGTTGGGGTTAGCAAAGGGTCAGCTTTGCTGTTAGTGTTGGGACTAGGGTTAGCATTAGCATATAGATTAGGCTTAGCATTAGCATTGGTGTTGATTTAAAGTGTTTATTTTATTAGGGGTACAATTTTATGATTCTTCAGATATGAGAATCATTTCAAACAGAAGAAATAAACTGGCCAACGAGACTTTGATCAAATCTCACCCTAACGACCATCCTACATATTCACAGCAATCTGTGTCTTCTAAAACATGGAAGGAAAAAATTATTTTAGCGGTCAGTGGTTTTCAGCTTTTTCTGCCAGCCTTTGCGATGCAGAGATGTTGTAAATTTATGGGGTACAGCTGACGATGCAGTTTGTCGGTCCCCAAACCGAGCATCAAACCCATTACACACAACGCGCGACAAAGCCTTTCCAGACGGCATCTTCTCACGCAAACATGTGACCGGTGCTCTTGATCACGTATGCAAGGAAACCAATCCAAGTGAAATAAACGTCTTTTTTCCTCCACCCAAACGTTTCTCATTCAATCTAATGACAAAGACGTGGCCTGAAACGCCCTCCAGTGTGAAGGCCCCCAGATATTTCAATGGTCTCTGCCAGGAACAAAAGTGAGGAATGTGGATTGCATTGTGGGGTAAGCAGTTAACAGACAAAACATCACAGGGTGATGCCTGAGTTAAAGCAGATGTCTGTTTCTCACTGACAGAGAGTTAACAGTACCATTGCCTCAATGATAAATCGCCTCACCATGTTTTTGGCAGATTACGAGAATCAAGTCTCTGATTTAGAAACCGAGATGGCTTAAGCTAAGAGGTAAAGCATACTTCATGTTGCTCACCTATATAAAAAATCAATTACATATCAATTCAAAAGTAATATACAATAATCTATCGATGTTTTGCATTTTGAGTAGATGTCAATGCTAATGCACAAAAGGTGTATGGAAAGATTCCAGCAGTAAAGGAAATTCTGACTGCCAGTGCGCAGTCTCCGTGGGGAACTAGCCGGGGTAGGATTTCTTCTGGAACACTGAAAACTGCCGCAGGTCCATGCGGGTTGGTTTGGCCTCCAACCACACGCCATGGAAACACGGATGCGCATGTGACAGATGGAATGACCAGCTACATAATTCTCCTGACAGCCCTCTCAGGGTCCCGGACGTCTCGCTTACTGAGTAAACTGACAGCAGCTTTCAGGCCGAGTAGGTTCCCATCACTGCCAGGCTGCCGGTTAAGTTTTCAGTTGCCGGACGCCAAATATCTTTTTGCTCTCGACATGAATCATTTATGGGGCCGTTCTCTCTCTCTCTCTTCGGCTCAGCTCTGGATCTCCATTGATCAGCAGAAAACCCTCCCCCCCCTTCACCAAACTCAAGTTAAAGTGTCTTAACAGGTGTCTAAGGATTGGGTTTCTTAAATAGGACCCATGTTGTAAAATGTATTGTTTTACTAGTCATATGGTGAACCCTCGCTCCCTATAGGATTTCAGTAACCCTCTCTCCTGCATTATCAGGGGTAATGAGAGCATGATATGTAGGGTAGGGCGCAATGGAGCTCTTTCTGAAAACACTTTCTAGTCAGGATCTTTGCTCAGGCCTTACCTGAAGATTCTATAGAAAGGGAGATGTGGAGCAGGATCGCTGGCACCCCCGATGGTCTGATTATTAATTAGCGGTTAAAGCAGTGTGACAGTAAGGTACACTGCAGGATGCAGATCTACATACACAATTAACTTGTCTTTTAAAACATGGAAACAATAATTTGCAGTCTTGACATCTTTGGCCTTGAGTAAAACATGGACCGTCAGCGAAGAATCTATTCTTTGTCGTGTAACTATCAAATAGATTAGTGGAAATGTATTTAACATAAGCTGAAATGGTGCCAATGTCAGCCAAATGACAGTCTACTTGAGGGCGACCTCAGGGTCACAGCTCCCAAGAACACAAATCTATCTGCAGGTCTGTAATTGGTCCACCTAAGCGTGACATTAATGAGGCAGGAGATCCACAAATCAGCGGCCAAGAATGCTTTCTACTCGTCTGACAGGGAGGGAACGGCGGCGGTCTGGAAACCACATGTACATTCGGCTGCTCTGGAGTCCTACTGGCAGCTACGCTGAGAACGTGTCCGCTCGCTCCGGGAACCCCGTTAGGAGCTGGGGCCCGTAGAGGGCCATGTGTGACAGACTTCCAGAACCATACATAGGCCCAGTGGATCCAGAATGGTGACAGAGAGTCCCCCCACTAACTGTTCCCAAACCCCAACACGGGAACCCGCTCAGCGCTGCTCTGTACCCCCCCCAGAAAAGAGCTGCTTTGATAGTACACCAGAGGGAACTCATGTTACATGATTTAAGATGCCGCATGTTGCCTTGGTGTGTTTCGTATCTGTCCCTCCCTCATCTGCTACAGTCGCTCACGCTACCCCCTCAAGTACGCAGGAGGGCTGTTCGGCTCTGATGAACCCAGGGTGAATGTGAAATGAGACTAGTGCATTCTGGGAAAAAAATGCCCAATGGTGAAACCATTGTGTTTTAAGTGTACCTATTTTACGGCATCTAACATTACCGAAGACCAGCTCCAATAGTCAAGAACAGGAATACAGTGGACAGTAAAAATTTCTGGATGTCGCTTTTTGCTATGCCCCAAATATCAAGGATACATCAATTGCGACGAGACCAATCCCATGATTCATTGCACCTCAAGTTTGTTCTTGGGAAGTCAGCAAGACTGGTCTTGCCAAGACCACAAGTATGATCTTCATGTTCTTGGTACTGACAAACACCTCAAGTCTAAGAATAGAAGTTAAGTGCATCATTTCAGTGGAACCTCATTTCACAATGCTTACAAGATGTACTGTCTGAATCTAAAACTGCATGACTTATACATTTCAGCTAATTGCCTGCAGCTAATCTGATCAACTGATTACGCTCTCTGATGTCTGGGAGATAGCCTTTCATGAAAAGAATATCTATTGTCAGACAAAGAAGGTTTGACGGCCTGTTAACCAGATGCCAAGTATCACACTGGTTGTCATTTTGTACTTTATAACAACGTATGGTCTTTACAAAAAAGACTATTTCGCCTTTGTTCCAGCAGCCTTTGAAGTTCTGAACCCTTGCTAATGTACAAGGCAGCTGTGTCACGTGACTCGGTTTTGAGATAAAGTTTGAGGGAAATCCAAGAGAGAGAAACTCCAGTGACTAAGTGGGTAATGAAAGGAACGTCAACATACTCCAAGAGGGAATAATTTCCTGCAAGAATCTGATAATTATACGCGGAGGAAAGCTGTAACATTGTCTTGTCTGGGATGGTATGATCCAATCTAAAACCTGCAGTTGGAAGATCTAAATTTAAACACCAGTCGTCCAAAGAATAGTGTTCAAAGATGTAATGGGTCTGCAAGTCAGAAAGGCCTGTCCGCATCCTGCATCACTTTCAACACCCCAGCTATTTCCCCCAACATATCCAAGCCTGATTGAAAGCCACCCCCGCCTGCACTTCCTTGAGGATTCTGCCTGGGTAACTGCTTATTTAAGGTGAGAAGCGGGACCTGCAGTAAATGAGGAGCTAAAAGCTGCTCACTAAAATACTCCTTTAGATGCTCCTCTGATAGTGCCATAAAAACATCACCCACTGTGCAGAGGTGATTGATCAGAGACTCAAAGCCAGAGCAGATGCTGTGCATTCAGTCTGTGAAAGCCGGACCCTCCATCTTCAGGGTTAGACAGCTGACAAGCACGCATGCACACACACACAGAGATCAGGCATCTATATCATTGTGAGGACTCTCCATTCATCCATTCGTTTCTATGGCCATAATCCCAACAATGACGACCTTAACCCCAACCCAGCCCTAACCATCACCATAAGTAACCAAACAAAATACAGGACGTTTGGCACTTTTAGTTTTTTGATTGAATTCACATTTCAATTTTTATAAAAATAAGGTTTATATTGCAGTAACTTGAAAAATGTCCCCACAAACTAAAAAGTAATAGGGTCAACCACACACACACACACACACAGAGCACTGAGTGTAACACTGAACTGTGGCAATGCTAGAAAAATGTCCCCACAAGCTAAAAGGTAACAGGTTTTACCACAAAAAACACACACACACTGCAGCAATGCTAGATTTCCAGCTAATTTATTTTATGCACTTCAAGTTCATTCATTCATTCATTCAAACTTTTATTACAGACTTGGGGTTGGTTCAGATGAAACACAAAATATATCCGTGTTTGTGGTATTTTTCTGGTTTAATTTTTGTCTTTAAGTAGCTTTGCAAACTCTCCTCCCCTAGTCATTACAGAGGAGACCAGCCGTTAAACCTTAGCGGATACTTTGCCGTATCAAATCATCAGTAACGCGGCTAACTGGTATCTCGTTAAGCCATAATAGCTTTCTAGCTCAAAGGAGGGCTTGCATCATGGAAATCCACGACCCCCCCCCCCCCACTTGGGACTAAATCCCAGATTTCCGCAGAGACAGGATGGCTGCAGTTTGGCTCCATTAGGTCCATGCAGGTTATTAAAGGCCGGGGCGCGAAGTGACTGATTTAGGCCCCCAGATCTGCATGCTGCCCCCGCTATTGCCTGACCTTTCACCCCGAGGATTTCCTTCCCTCCTGTCGTAATGGGAATGTTAGGTTACTGAGCTTCTGAAGCAGGTCTCCTAAGCACGCATTCCAGGTTTAAGGGGGCTGCTTTAAATGAGCCCCTCTGGTCAAGCTGATATTTGGCACCTGGCAGGGGGCCGAATCTATACAGGCAGCGCTTGGGGATCCCACTCGTGCCACCTGTGCCCCACCTGTGCCAGCATCTGAAGCTGATGTGCCAATATTCTATAGATCCTGCCATCTGCACCCCATGCTGCATGAGACCCCTGGCTTCAGGAACATTGACAAAGGCTCAGACACAAGCTGGGCTGGTAAAGGGGCCCCACACACTCACTGTAGATATACACAGTGGTGTCCTGTGTCCGAGCCTTTTTGTCACGTTCTCTTCTCTGAATGCAGCTGGCATGATATGCACGATATCTCAAAGTGTCACTTACGGCGTGTGTGTGTGTGTGTCCGAGCAAGAGCAATGAAAATCAATCAGTATTTATAACGATGTTACGGACAAACACTAAAATAATACAAAGTTGTTATAGGCAACGAAAGAAAGCTCATCACATGCAAAAGACCTCGAGAAATACTGCTTCGTTGTCCTGATACATTTTTATAACTGTGCCTGTGAATGACACCTGAATTAGCTGGTTTGTGTAGTGAAGAAAGACCCGTCGAGACAACTACAGGCAGCACTTAAACTGTCATTCTCTTTTCAAACATGTTACTTACATCCACATTAAATTCCTCGCTTGTTTAACACATGCAAACCTGTGAGGTCATTGCTGAAAAATTGCAGTAGGTATAACCCTAACTCTACTCACCTCATCATGATGCAGGAACCTGTACTGTACTCACCTCATTGTCATGGTCCTGGCAGAAGCTCATCCTGTCCTGAAAAGCAGGCGGTGGTGGATATTTTGGGTGAAAGGAGCGTGACACATTGACTGGGGCGCTGGAATTATTATTCTGGCGGACCAGGCATAAGCTCTCCACCAGCCTCTCCATGAAGTGGTCTTTGGTCAAGCGGACCCGCTGGTGGGCACGGACACAGTTACTGCAGAGGTACTCCTGGCAGTCCAGGCAGCGCGAAGCTGCAGGGTTGCCCTCGTCGCAGGAAAAGCACTGGGGCTCATCTAGGCCATGAGCCCTAAGCACACAACCCTGAGGCTGGCCGTCGTTCCTGCAGCCCGTGCTCCTCTGCTCCTCACAGGAGACTATCGCCTCCAGCAGGTTTCTGAGGAGGAAACTCGGTGACGGCAGGGCGTCCACATCTGAATCAGAGACTGGGGCCTTCTGGTCACACGCTGGGCAGCAGAGCTTAAGAGGATCGCTGTTGTCGCGCTGTCCTTCCAGGCACTGGCTGCAGTAGGAGTGAAAGCAGGGCAGAACATGCAGCCTTCTGGCATTGGAGGTAGAGGAGCCAGATGTCTGGGAAGAGGAGGATGAGGTAGAGGAGCTGCAGGAGATCGCTGCAGAGGACCCACAGAGCTCTTTGCAAAGTGAACATGTTTGCAAATCGCTGTCCGAAAACGAAGCCATTTGCTGAGGAACTTGTCAAAAGCACCATGAGCTTAGGAGATGTTCTGCACTAAGAAATGCATCTGCATTCTTTTGAGAGCTTGATTTACCAAATGTTGTTCACTTACAGTTACGCATAATAAAATATAGTATATCAACATCACATTGCCAACCATCACATTGATCACTTAGTTATAGATATTAAATAAGCGTAAACTAAACATATAAACCATTTCGGAGTATGTAGTGTTAACAGTACCTTAAAAATCTAAATTACCGATTGTCCTTAATGTTCAGATTAATTTAGCATTTTAGTAATTGGTATACCTCCAAAAATGCAGTGTGTTAATCGCAAAAAATCCCAAACTTTGATTCTGGTGTTTGTCTTTTGGCGATGAAAATATATTGCCATGTTAAAGGTTTATTTTATAATTCGCTTTGGCGCCGCAGTAACATTGATACGAAACATAAAATCATCCAGTTTCCAGCTTCGATCCTCCCAAACTAAAGAATGACTATGCACTCTTCGCCAGTCCTCTCTTGCACTTGTCTTTTTAAAAAATACTAAATAGGGTTTTTCCATTCCATGCTAGTTCACCATCGCACTCTCCTTCACAGTAAAAACCCAGAGAAACAGGCTGAGTTCTGAGAGGCAGTTAAATTACCCATCAGTGTGATCAGATCACAATTGCAGTAGCGCCTCCGTGTATCGGTGTCTCTTTAGTTGCGTCCTGCCGCATCCGGACATATCCGGCTCTCCCTTAAATCTCCTGCATTCAGTCCTCATGTCGCGGCAGTGCTTGAGGCATGTTTTTACATAATCACAGGGCAGTCCTTTCTTTCAGCAAATCGCACTATGTTTTCCATTGAGTTCTCAGGGATATCCGAATGATATGTAATATTCCAGTTTGTCATGCCTTATGAAAAAGTAAGAAATGTGTCTGTCATCATGAATTGCTGCGGGAATGTGCGATCAGTTTGCATACTACGCCGGGTCTGCCCTCAAAGCGCCACTGACCGGGGATGCCAGACTGACTTCCGGATTTAAAGCAACAACCCACGTCACAAATACTGTATTTGTGATGTATCTCTGGGCGAAGGTATAACGTGCTTTCTGTCATGAGCAAGTTATGGGCATTTTGTATAAATTAAAATATTTACCAGCCAACGATGAGGTGTTTAAACAATCACAAGCTTTAGCTGACACATAAAACGATCACGAGATTTCAGAGAAATCTAAAAGACGGTAAAGGCGGTTTCGTGGTAGCTGTCGGATACTTTTAGGACGCAAAAGCACCATCATCGTCTCTAAAATTCTCACTTAATTATTTTGCGTCTGGGCAGCCAAACATCGCACCTCGCTGAAAGATTTAATTACTGTGACTGTAATCAACAACATTAATTTACAGTAAGTACCTGTATTTCTGTATGTGTTAAGTGACGTGATTGTTTTTAATATGTAGTAGCCACGCACACAAGATACGTACGTAGCCTACTAGGCTACTTATAAGCATACATACATACATACACTACCAACCAAAAGTTTAGAATCACTTATGACATTGAATAGGCATTTTCCCGTTCATTAAACAGCACAGTGGTTTCAGCTACTCTAATATAATGGGAATGGCCCCTTATTAACAATTTGAAGGATTCAGTAAGGATTAGATAATAAAAAGTGTGGTTAATAGACTTGACCGAAGACTGCTGGATAAGGAGCTTTAAAATAATGTGTAATAGTGCAATTATAGAATTGATTGAGTTATTTCAAACAGCATGGTGCGTATTCGTGGCTTCAACCAAGACTATTCCAGAGACTTGTACTTATATTTTGAATATTCTATGTTTTGTTCTAGGTGTTTATCTGTAAGTATTGAAAGAAAATGTTACGCTGTTGCTGACATGTAGTATGTGTCTGTACTGAACACGTGCAGATTTTGTCTTGTCTATATTTACTAACCAAAAGTATTTATGCAGTTTATATTGTTTTAGGCATAAAGGCACTAATTTTAGGCCATGGTTTAAATATAGACCATGTTCCATTTCAGGCACTAGTAATATAGATAAAATCAGAAGTGAGCTCAGTACAAAACTTAAGCAAGACAGAAAATACATTATGTCATCAACAGTGAGTTGGAGACGCAGGGCGAGTGCAGGATGTTCTTAATGAAAGAGAAAAAAATCTCTAAGAGAACTGGGTAAAAAACAGACCCAAAATTACTGTATGCAAACAACTCAGGAACTCAACTTAATTAGTGCTAAAATGAGCTTGGAAATGACAACCACCACTCAGAAGACACAAACATGACAAAAACACTGGGAAACGGGTTTTATACATAGTCAACGACCGGAAAAACAAGACACAGGTGGAACTGTGAACAATGACAGGAAACTCAAGGCACAGCCAGTGCTATATGACAAACACTAGGAAACAAAATACACATATCAGAGCAGAAAATGGAAAGAGACAAAGGCAAAATGAAGATTTGTCCATTAGAGGGCGACAAGTCGCGATAAGTAACTTTTGCCATTTAGAAGTTTGTGCAAAATTCCAGAAAAAATATGATGGTGCTACATAATATTAATAAATGTTAAATGTACTATTTCCCTGTAAGTCGTTTGACACAAATCTGCATTTTTGAAGTAAATAAGTATCTCATTCCATGCATAGGGACCTTAAAAATTTTAAGGGATACTATAATCAATTTTAAAGCAGGGGATATGAAGATAGAAGGAATGCAGTGTAATTTTGGAAGCAAACAAGTTGTAAAAGCATAATGGAAGCGGACTCCTTATTGACTAGAACACAGACATTTGACATTGGTTTGTCTAGAAGACATTCAGCTATTGGGCAGGGATCATGTAAAGCGCTTTGAGACAATGTAATGTGAAAATGTGCTATACAGACAAAAATTAATTGAATTGAGTTTGACGACTGCTGAACAGCGATGAACAGTTGAATGGAGCTGGAGAAGTGTCCACCCTGACCTCTGTGGACTATGTTCAGGCTCTTTCATTTCATTAATTTACCTGATTAATGGCTTCAAGGTCTTTTCACCCATTAAATCTGGACCAATGGTTGCCAGATCTCTAATTAAAAAAGATTGATGTCCATAACTGTGCATAATAACCTACACCTGAAATCTCATGTCTGTTTTCCTTACAGATCACCCGTTAATCTGAGCTAGTCTGAAGTTGTGTCATGGCTACAGATATTAAACAACACATGTCTACCCCCACGTCCACCTGTGACATATCCAGTCCTGACGAAATGTCCACACATAATGGGGAACTGGTGTGGGTTGGGTTCATAGACGTTCTTCCAGTCATTGGCTCTGTAAAAGAAGCTGTGGAGTTTGTCTTAGCTGTGGCTGGTGGAGATCCTCTACTGGCCAATGAGAAAGAGAGAATGATGAGAGCCAGGCTGGGATTAGAAGAGAAGACACATTCAGGAAGATCCACGGCAAAGTCATC
>JAABNX020000151.1:5942590-5976950 GCA_015163995.2 Mormyrus lacerda
GGAGAGATGGATCTGGTGAGCCTACATATAAGTGGGTGAACTGAAATTTATCTGTGGCAAATGGTCATACTGAAAATATCTCAGTGTAAAATGGCCCTTGGGATCATTTTTCAATTTGAAGCATGTGATCACCATGAAATGCTTGTTTTGAAATTTGCTGTTACTGGTTCTGCAGAAGTGAGAGATGCGACTTTGACACATTGTTTCAGCATTACTCCTTGTGAAATATACGTTGGCAATACTATTTGTACATATAAAAAGAAATCAATGACCTTCATTTCATTACTCCTGGGTTAGTGGCTGGTATTTTAATATTCTGCCATTTAAACTCCTTTGTGCATCTTCCAAGGAAGTCTAAGGAAGGGAAGAATGACTGGATCCAAGTAATTACAATCGCTTTGGTAAAATTTCAACATCCTTCCAATCATTGAGAGTGAATGGTATCCCAGGCGACAAGCTGAATGAGTGACAGACATAGCTGTGTCACTGTGGAGAGGACAGATTATCTGCGTGTGTGGAAAACAAAAAAAAAAGGTCAGAGGACATGCTCAAGATGGCTGTGGGTGACACGGCCAGGATACATGCACTGGGGGCTGTTTCTGTTATTCTTACCCTCCCTCCGAGAATATCAAACAAGGAAGCAAGTCGCTCAGCCCACTTTGACAATAAATTGATTCTTCTTCCTGCTTAAATGTGAGTTCATCTTCCTAGTAGGTTTAATTTGATCAAGGTGTGGGGCCATATCTTCTAACGCAGAATCACCAACATGGCCACAGCTCCTTAATCTGATCTTCAGATGACCATGAGCGTTTTGCTGCCATGGGATGAGTTTTGGCATCATCGGGCACTGCAGGAGTGCGGCGTTCAGAGGAGTGAAAAACCTCGGCGGACCACATGCGTTCACATCCCACATTTTGGTCATGCTACATTATTAATGAAATAATCCAGCATCGCCATCTTCCAGGATGCACCACACGTTATCTTCAGCAATTTCAAGTGTTCAGGAGCCATTATAGAAGCTCATAAATGAGGGAGGAACTCAGTAATACCAATGAAAAAAATATGCAGAAAGACCTCAGTGATTCATGGATAAATATTCAACTGCTGCAGGTGAAGTGAATCATGTTGATTATCTAGTAAATTGCATGTTTGGTCTGCGATATTTCATGGTAAGCTAACGTTCAGTACCTGTAGTCAATATGTTGAATGAAGGAAGAAATGGTCAGAGATAAAGATCTGAGTGACTCTGATAAGGGCCAAATCATTAAGGCCAGACGACTGGGACAGCAAGGCTTGTGGGGCAGTCATAGTCATGGTCATGGTCATGGTCAGCAGCTTCCATGTAATATATTCCATGTTTGACATGCACTATTTTTGCAAGATAGTCAAGATTTTTCACTTCACGTGGGAGTAGTCTGTGTTTTGGTTCATCGGTGTAAATAACAGCCATTACATGCTACTTTTGAAAAATAACTCTGCTTTGAGACCTGGCTTCTGCATTAACAGACATGTTAACTTCTTTATACTTACACTTATATTTACCTCCACAACATGTACCAATACATTTTTAAAAAGTCAAGTTTTATTTTAACACTGACAGTGTTGGACATTGCTGACAAATAAAGTGGCCTGTTATGTGTATAATTTCACCAATTAGATAATTTTTTTGTAAACAAAAAAAAAGTATCTGCCAATTTTAAATGGAAACACGAAAACGTGAAACTCACAAACAAATTCACGTCTTTCGCCTCATACTTATGTTGAGGATGACATAAAAAAGCCAGGTTGACCACAAGGGGGCGCCAATCACTCTGGCTCAGTGAGCGACACGGAGTCAGTCATCACTCCACCTGCCTTAATCCGTATCTGTGCCCAGCCCTGATCACTGGCTGCAACTTGTTTACATAAAGCAGAAATCAAATGCATCCTTTCAGAATGAGAGAGATCTGTGAGCCTTTCTGAACGGACTGCATCGAATGGACAATCGGAAGTAACTAATGCTGCTCCTCCTTCTGGGCTGATGGTGGGGGGGGCGGGGCACAAAGGACACACCCACTGACACCTGATCTGGTCCTGCAGCCTATCCCAGCATGCACTGGACAAATGGCAGTGTACACCCCAGGCAAACCCCCATGCACGCACATATGCACACACACACACACACGCACACACATGCTTAAGGTGCATCGGGTCACTCATGCAGCTAACCGGTGATGGGACCCGACCTGTACGCCCAAAATACTGAGCCTGGTATGAAGCTTATGTGGGTTTAGCAGGGCGAAGACCCGCGATCTGGCGTCAGTACTGAGGTCAGCTGGTTCACTATGGTCTGTGAGCACAGACGTAATACCTACATACTCCTGCTGACTACGCAGGTATAAGGGTGTGCTTCATGTGATTGGGGGAGGAGCTGAAACAGGAAAACAGCAGCATTGAGAGAGCTTAGCCACAGGGAACAGGCCAAGGCACACTCTATTCACACTGACAGACCTCTCTTCAAATGTTAACCAGGATGTGATGAAGGAACAGACTAATGTGCTGAGCATTGCTGACAAATGTCTGTTCCTGCATCCAGCCAAGGCTGTACGTCCATCCTGGTAACAGAGAGGCGACAGGACAGTGTCACCATGGAAACACTGCTGTGGATTTAGCTTCCTATGAACCTATGAACCCTATTCTAAGAGCATCCTTAAATGGCTGGTCCCTCCAGTCTCTGGGGGCCCCCCTCAGCCCCTCCAATCCCAAGGGATGCACAGGTCCCCGTCCTGCATGACGGAGTAGAAGTGAGACACGCAGACGCGCAGACCCTGCAGCTGGGGCAGCCGCTGCTCCATCAGCCGAAGGCAGCAGGGGATCATGCGTCTGCTGCTAATGCTCGGCTCCTTGCGGAGACTGCGCAGCGACAGTGAGCCCAGGCATCGCTGGACCATGTCCCGCTCCTCCGCCTCCAGCCTGCAGGGGGCGACAGAGACCTGGCAATAAGCGCAGTGGTCCCAGGGACCATGGTGCTGACAGGCCGGTGGGTGGGGGTACACTCACAGCTCTCTGTCCCGGACGAGTCTCCGGGCTTCCTGGGCTCGGCCGAGGAGGAAGACCTGCAGCTCATCAGTGTCACATACCGTGGGGATGATGAAATGGCCTAGTTCATGCAGGCGGAGACTGGAGCAGTCACTGCAGAGGGAGGTAGGTTTAAGGGGGAGCTGCGATCCCACAACCTCCTGATACTGATCTGTGCCCCCCCCCAGGCAAAATAGTCGGGGGGGAACTGGGGTCTAATTCACCAGCACTGGGTGTCCCCTACCTTCCAGGTCCCTGGTTCACTTAAGGCCAAAAGCCAAGTGTTGAGAACCTGAGCATTATACAAGATTTCTGGATGAAATTAGAGGGCTGGGCCTCTAGGGGGCGCTCACTTCTCAAGTGTCATGGTGAGGCCCTGTAGGCTGCGGGGGTGCAGGGCTGGTCGCTGCGGCAGTAGCCGCTTGTGGAAGGTGCTGAGGGTGCTGTAGTGGTCCTGCAGGGGTAGCACAGGTCCGAGCCTCTCGATGTGGACCACCTGTATGCCGCCCACCAGTAGGCTAATTCTGTCCTTCAGCCAGTCGGCTTGCTGCAAGAGAGCCTCGTAGCTGGGCAACCGCTCAAAGAGCTGGGGAGGGGGGCGGGAGAAGAACGGGGGCAGTTCAGAGGCTCAGGGATCTTAGCTTGTGGGTTTGAATCTCGAGGTCGGTAGATTGATAATATCACCTTTGGGCCCTTGAGCACGGCCCTCAACAACAAATGCTCCAGGAAGCTGGTTGACCCCGCTCTCTGACACCTGTACCTCATTTTTATGAATAAATAAATATCTGTAAATGCGTGAAGGAAACATAGTCCCTTGTATTGCTTTGGACGTGGAAAAGCTACATACAGAGCACACAGGAAGTCTTGGGACTTAATTCAGTAAATATATTGCAAATCGATTGGTTTATAACAAAATCATTACTTTATTCTTTTGTTTAAAAAATACATATGTCAAAATAGAAACAATCAGTACTTTTAGGTAAAATATTCATTTCAAGTAATAATAAATTATTTTAAAATCATAATTTTAAAAGAGCTGTTCTGATTTTAAAAAAGATTATTGAAAGCAGTCTCATTTGGGTGCTTTTTAATTAGTAACACCTTTGCAGTAACATAAAGCACCAAACATTTGTGTTAAGTATCCCTTTGGGAGTCAGTGACAACTGCAATTAAGAGCAAAACGGCAGCTTAATGAATCAGTCATGAATCAATGATGACACTTAATAAAAAGAAAATGTCTGTGCGGAAGATATGTGCAGATATGTTATAAATGTCTGTCAGTGGACGTTTGTTGTGAAACCACTGAATTTGCAACATTGTTACAAAATTAAGGAAGCGTCCCAAGACTTACTGTGGGCTTACATGAGGAGAGAACCCAGAGCCCCGGCCACAGATCTGAGATGTTTTCACGCGATAAATGCCATGTTAATCTCATGTATATGAAAGTAAAGCAAAATGTGACTCTGATTTTTCACAAGAATAGACGTGTCTCACTTTTGACCACTGGTGATGGACGTCCATGGTTCCCAGCATCACATGTCCAGAAGCGTTCATCCCTGATTGGTCAGCAAATACAAGTGTGTGTCCTATAAGATATAGTTTGAGGGAATATTACACACACTGCTGGTTTTCATATATGCCAGACATTAACTACACAAATTCATTCTAAATCTATTTCCTGACCACAAATAATTCTATAATCATACTATACTAAAAAGTATCACTGAAAATGTGATAGCTTAAAACATGTACATAAAATCTGGATGTAGTTTTCCTGTTTTAAGAGCATCATAAATGTATATCATTTTTACAGCAATCATCGTTTGTTTGGGGAATTGGCGCCCTCTACTGTTACCTTGTAGGTTATGCAACGAGTCAGGATTTTGCTGCGACAGGCGACTTAAACTCTGCAACTGGCAGCATCTATGAGCGACTCCCCAACTTCGCTGCCACCTGCAGGGAAGTGGAGAGTATTGCAGGTGTTGACCACACTTCAAACCCCAACCCAACAAAGGAGTCTTGTGAAGGAGAGGTATTATAAATATCCATCTTGTACGGGGGGGGTCCCTAACTTTTCCTTGTGATCCTTATAAAGTGTTCAGCTCTCACCCAAAACATGTTTAAATTTTGTTGTTTTAAACTGCTTCAAATTATTCTTTCATGTGAACAATCGCAAACTGTGCTCAAGAAATCTTAAGGTTTATTGCAGTCAGCACAGCCCATGACCCTGAGTGTGAGGGTCACCTGATGTTGGTGACAGTTAGAGTGAGCGTTACGTCGCCTGAGCACAGCATGAGGGTCACCTGATGTCGGTGAGGCCCAGCTTCTGGCACAGCGCTTCCCGCAGCCTTTGGAGCTCCTCCCGCCGCGGCTCGCTGTCCTCCTGCTTCCTCGCAGCCGCCGCCTCGTTGTTCCTCAGCCACGTGCTGGAAGGAGACGTGCATCGGAAGAACGATCAAGGAGTGCCACCTGAAATGTCGCTCCGAGCATGAAAGCATGCGGATTTACAGAGGTCCTGGAGAGCACAATCTCCCAGCTAGAGAAATTTAATCTGCTAGGAAAAAAAAACCCAGAAGCTCTTATGTGGAGTTTTCCGCGTCCCCTGCCTGAGCACCTCAGCCTGGTCTCCACCCTCTTGGCCTGTTCCAGCTCCTGCTCCGGGTCCCGGAAGCCCGTGAAGATGTAGTAGCTCTTATCCCACTTAATGGGCCTGTAGAATTGCTCTCCAGCCTTGGGGTAGGACTTGGCCTGTTCCGAGTAGGATTTCAGCTCCTCAAGGTGCTCCACGGACAAGCTGCAGGACCTCAGCACGTCCACAACGGTGCTCAAGACATCCCTGGTGTGCAGGGTGAAGGTCACGGAGCGAAAGCTGGGGCTGTCTGACGGGGAAAACAGACTCAGGTATGAGTAACACAGGAATGTCCATTTTGAAAACCCCCTATAAGTACACTGAAAAAAGTACACCACAGCTGTCATATGTTTAATGTGTTTTTTTTCTCATTCCATTTGTTAAAAAAATATTAATTTGCTCTTTTAAACTAAGCTGTCTAATCTATGCTTATGGGTGAATTGTTTTTTTTTTTTTACTCTACTATATTGCTACTGACATCCGGGAACCAATGAAAAATTTTTCATTTTGACCAAAGCACTTTTATTAGGTTGAGTGTGATTTGCGCATGCCCAGTCTTTAAAACATAGTTTTGGCGGTCTAATTTTACTTCCGCCTCAAACGGGAGCATAACATTGAAACAAGTAAGGAAAGCTATCAGAACCTGTATTTCAGTTAATGTTAGTTAAGCAATGTCTGTTAAACATATTTATATCATCATATCCTTGACTGGAAATTATTTTCAGCCAAAGTAACTTTCAGCCCTTGTGTGGGAAGCAAGTTACAGAACCCAAAATAAAACAAAAATGTACCCATTGCAAACAGTCTTTTAATTTGTGGAAAAATGCAGACATATCTTGGTTGTTCTTTCTCTCAAATACAATTAGCAGTGTTGAATGACTGTTAATGTTTATAGATTTAATTTATATTAGATTTATATTTTGGATAAAAATATATTCATTCCACAATAAATAATGTTTATATAAAGAAATGTGTTCTGAGTGTAAGTCAAAATGTAATTAAGTTTTTTTTGCTTTTATATTTAAATTAAGAATGCCTTGAATCTTTATTTGATGCAATTTAAGAAAGTTAATTTGCTCAAACATTCAAAAGTGGTTTATATTAAGTTTATAATTTCAGGTTAGATTTAGTAGAATATTTACATTAAGTAATATAGCCAACTCATTTATTTTGAAACAACTTTAAATATTTGGTTTGTTTCACTTTCAGAAATTAGTTTACATGAACTTTAAAAATTTAAAGGTTACAGTAAATGGTTTATTTACATTACAGTAATGCTAAAATATTAGGTGTGACAGATTACTTCAATTTTTTTAAGCTGAGCCAGTGTTATATTTCTTTCAGTGTAAGTAAAGCAGCCCGTCAGGGAACAAGGCAAGTTAGTTATCCAAGGCCGCAGTATGTTTCTTTGGTATTAAAGTGTTCAGTATTGGCCAAGACACAGAAGACAGGGCCAATAATTACCTGCCGCATGTGAATCATTCTTATTGTCTGATGTGTCTCTGACGTAGAAAGTCAGCCTGGCAGGTTTCTGCGAGCGGGTACCGGGTTTCTCCAGATTTTCCAAATAGCCATTGAGCCGTTTGAGCGAGTTTTCATTCACTTCCTATAAAAAAAAAATGGAATTTAAATAAAAGAGTGAGGGTGGGCTCAATATGACCCCGCATGGGATACATCATTAATTAAGCAAACTAACATTTAATTTAATTGAAATTACTTTATTACTGAATGATTATTAATTAAATGTAAATTATGATGAATGTTGCACCATCATTTCACTGTTTATTGTAAGCAGCTGAAGTATAAGACAGCATCTTTTTGTTTGAAGTACTTCCAGCTATGCATCATATGAAGTGCTTTACAATACAAAAGTACTAAAAAAAAGATCAGGACATGGCATAAGAGAAACCACAGTTAAACCACAGTAAAACAATAAACAGTTTGAGTAAAAAAAAGAGTCCCACACGCTGGTGTTCAGAAAGTGCTGTAAAGATACAGTATAGTTAAAACAGATACTTCTTCACAGCAAAAATTACTTTAAGATGACATCTCATATTTGGATTGGATTGGGGGGGGGGGGTATACGAACAGAGGAGGGAAATTACAGCCATGTTAGAAAGATGCGGGGGAGACAGACTGTGGAGGCACTTAACTATTTTAAGAATTTGTGTTGTGGATCTTGGCAATATTCTGAAGCCGGTGGCATTATATACCGGAGATGCTGCGGAGAGGCTTCTTAATGCTAAGGCTGCCGTTGAAATTGACTCATTAATTCTTGACATGGTCTTCGGCCTTCAAAAACAGCTCACAGATGACAAGTACACCTTCGCTTTTGGGTGCACCGAGAACATCGTTTTCTCTGTTATCTTTAAGCTGAAGGAAGCTCTCAGACATTGAGACGTTGTGCTGATGGACCTCTGAGACGTGCACAGCTCTGTGTCGTCTGCGCAGCTCTGCGTCGTCTGCGCAGCGATGGAAGCTCATGCTGAATTTATTAACTACGTGGGCCAGAGGGAACTAATAAGGGCAGAATTGCAAAGATCTCAGACTCATGCCCTTAGAGACCCTCAAAAACCCGGTCTGTCTGAGGTCCTCCTGGCTCCCGGATAGAATTTCAGTAGAGAGCACCCTTACCCGTTCCCTGGGGTGCTGGCCAAAAAAATCTGGGTGCACGGCAAAGTAGAAAGGCCGCAGTGCATTGATGGCATCCGCCCCAGAGAACGCCCTCTGCTGGAACATCGGAGTCACAGCAGGAATGCCACACAGCCTGGGAGGGGGGGAGGGAATGCAAGGAATGGTGTTACCTGGAGACAGAGTCACAGAGGGAAAAGCTGCTTATTTCAGCCCCAGTCTGAGCTTTTGGGGATCGGATGTGGTGGAATGATTTAGGTGCCGTCATCACGCAGGTCAATGGATTAGGGCAAAAGCGGTATGTTCACATCCCCAGCTTCAAATTAATCAATAAAACTTTATTTGAGATCTACACTATATACCAAAGATCAGGAAATATAGGCATACTTCATTTTAAATATGACTTTAATGAGAAGCAGTCAGAAATAAATACGTTTAATTTATCTGTTTACCTATTTCATTTAAAACGTAGATGTATGAATCTACAGGTAAAATCAATTCCATTTTGTAGATGAACGATCGGCCTAAGATACGTACCTAAAGGCACGACGTAGAAAGGATATCACAGACATCCCCTCCCCTCCCGCATCTACAGGTGATTGAGCTGCTCTGAAAAAATCAGTGCAGGTTTCCCACCAGCAACGTAGTCCACCGACGGGGCACGGACAGCAGCAGTTTTTCCTGTTTGGGAATGGTGCACGACGATACACTTCGCTGGACTGTTTACACCTTTGAACTTCTGTAAAATGCTGGTACTCAGCCACAGTTTGAATCCCGAGGTCCGATTAAAGCGTGACAGGCGTAGAAACACTGTCAATACTGTAACCTTTGCACCACAACCTTGGAGTACAAGAGCATTGCTCTATCTGTCACATTCCTATAAATACTGGAGATAAACACAGCAGGGAGAGCGGACTCCTCCAGGCAGATAGAAATTAATGCGTTTCCAGAAGCCAGACACCTCCGTACTGTCTCCGTACTCTGTACTGTCTGCCTTGCAGCGCCAGTAAAACTGAGTTTTGACTGTAATGAACGCCCACTACTGCACTACTTACGGCTGCACGTCTGCTTACACACGTTTATTTTAATCAGGCCAAAACAATCGCTCCCCGCATCGGGCCGAGCTCTGGTCGTGTTCATCAGAGTCATACTGCGCAGCTGCTCTGTAAACGTAAACAACTCAACTGCAAACACCGCTACCTTCCGTTTGATCTTTTTTTGTATAGAAAGTGAAATGCTGTTAGATCGCTTGTGTTATTTTTAGCCCGAAGTAATTTATTTAGAAACCCGTAGGGTAAAATCATTGTAAATAGGATGTTATTTCCTCCGGCGCTATTCTTCCCGTTGGCGCTCATACACAGTCATATACGGCTCTGTCATTCGGAATTCGCATGTTTTTTTTTTTTTGTTTTTTTTTATAACAATAATACAACAATGACAATAGCAACAACGAGAACAACAACAAAAGGGGTACATCTACAATAATGATATAAAAGAGGAATTCAGTTCCGCAAATGCATTCATAGTTCTGATTGCTTTCCGGCTTAAAAGTCCTCGTAATGTTCCAAAATAATGTTTCAAATCCACCTTGTAATTTATGTATATAGAATTTACCTAGTAATATTAAAAGATTTAACATGAATGATATTTTTTTATCAAAATAAAATATGACATCTCTTTTACTTATATTAATTTTTGATCCACTCAGTGTAGTAAATAAAGATTCAATATTAATCCAAAAACATTAACATAATTAACGTAAACATATATACATTCAAAAAAAAGATTCCACATACATTCCACAAAAAGAACACAATTCAGAAAGATCAGATTTTTATCTCTTGAGAAATTGGTTAGTTGGATAGATGATGTGTATAATTTTAAAGTATACTTCACTAACTTTGTTATTAACACAGTATTTGTTGTTATACGCCCAAATCAATTTCCAGTCAATATTCTCAAAATTGCTATTCCAAAAGTATTTATGTCGAAATGTTGCAGGGCAATGAATCAAACATCTTAAAAATTTATTACATTTTCTATCTTTGATATCAATACCATTTAAACAAATTTCCTTAATCATTGAATATTTAAAGGAATCACTAGAATCCTGCAAAAGTCTCACAAATCCTGCTGGTATTGCGTCAATTAGGAATTCGCATGGTGTGGGAGCACCTCTTGTTGTCAATTTGTCACCAGCATGGGAATGAACTTCACTCCCTTGGATGTGAAAGGGGTGACTGTACAAGAATAAACTTAAATCTATTAGTGTGAGTGACGTAACTGTATGGGAATGCACCCTGCCCATATCCCGAATGACGAGTTTTAATGAAAATGTAATACACTGGTTTTTGTCGAATATCTAATCATAAAACTACGTTATCCATTGCTCTCAACCTATAGTTCACGTTTAATAGGATATTTTAATTTATCGTGGCGTATTTTACAGGCATCGATAACCGTTGTTGTGGTACAATGACGCCTATAAGGATAAAGGATTTAATCTGTCGTACATGCACGGACATTGCAGCTCCTTCAAGTCTAGAAGTGTTTTAAAATAATTTTTAACTGCGCATGTCTGCTGTGTAAACCGACGTTTGATATTTTTCGCGATTCACGGTAACAGGGCAGGATCCTGATACACCGACATTGAACATGGGTGCAGGGATTATGCAGTCAAGTAAAATAATTAAGATTCACTTAAAACCCACAAAACACACAAACAGGTCATTTGAATATGCTGAAACTGCTTCAATTTTATAATATTTAATACTCAAACGTTACCAAAACAATTACACATATTTAAACAAAGTGTTTAGTTTTAATCTGCAATAATGTCAATCTTTAACAACGCATCTAGTCTGAAATTCTCAGTACTTAAAGAAAAACAACATTAATTACAATTAACATTTACATTATAAATCTAAGTCAACCACTTAACACTTCTTTCTATCTTTATCTAGTCCTTTTTTTCTGAAATAAAGTGCAGTAACTGCACACACATTTAACCCAGCCAGTTAACAGTTGAACTATATACATGAAATCTCTTTTCAAGAGCAACAAGATCCAGTATAAATATCTTGCCGTCTAAAAGAAAACAGGTTGTTAAAAGGTAAACATATTTCTAACCTTTCAATAAATGTAAGTCCAACCTTTTTGATTGAATGAAGCTGCTGAATGTTTCCTAAAAAAATCATTTTATTTTAGGTACATACAAATAATTATGTACACTTCTCCTGTCCTTTCTAAAATGTCGCTAAGCGGAGAGGCAGTCACTAGTTGGCAGGTCATCGCTGGTCTCACGCCAGATGCTGGTCGCCCATTTCATATTCTGGGTCAGCCACTTGCGAACGGACAGCGGGTCCAGCGTGAAGACTTGCTCCTGAGATGGGTTGACGGTGGCGTATTTTATCACCAGCTTGGGGTTGGCTATCTGGGCGGCGAACAGCAGGCGGTTCCCTGCCGCATTGTAGTCGCCGTCGCTGGCCAGCTCCGACCCTTCCTTCCTGGGAGAGATATGGACAAGTGCACAGGCCAGTAACGCCACAGGGAGTCCATCCAAACACCGGGGGGCGCCGCCGACACTCACCTCTTCAACACGACCTGCAGAGGGACCTGCGATGGGCCATGGATCTCGTCGGCGTTGGACACCATGAACATCTCGATGGCTATGGCCATCTCGACCTCGGTCAGCGAATAGGGGATCGGCAGGAGCTTACAGTAGGGGTTTACCTGGGCTGGGGGGTAGCACCCCATGGATAAGGCACCTTGGAGGACAGCAGCATGTGATTCAGGGAAAATTGCTACATTCCCATAGCTTTATTAACCACATTACACAAAGTCAAATGTTAGACATGTAATCGGCATGGATACAGATTACCATGGGAACAAACCACAGTGGGTGGGATTACTGAACACTGTCGACCACTGTTTTCACTCAATGGAACCCAGCCACGACACCCAAAAGGTGGGTTAAATCCCTTGTGACAGGAACTACAGTACAACTATTAGCTGTGGGTTTCAAATCCCCACTTAACCCATCTCTAGCACACCTGTATAATAGTTGTGACTGAACATAGCTTCTAGAATTAGCAATGGAACCCGTGAGCGCCGCGTGGGGCGTCCGATGAGGCTGGTGCCTACATCTGAAGAGGGAACGAGCCTTCAGCCAGACGTTCTGCTTCCCCAGCTTGTGGATGAGCGTCCGCAGTAGACGCATGTCCACGGAAACGCTCTTGGCGAACATGAACTCCACCATGTCAGATGCCACTGTTAAGTTCTGCTTCTCTAGACAGGAGCTGAGGTGTCGACTGAAAAGTTCGCTATGCTGGGATGCGGCGGCCGGGTCTGGAACGGAGGCAGAGGGATCACAGAACGGATGGGAATTGGGCAGCCGCAGGAATGCCAGCGAGAGGCATCACCCAGCGATAACCAGTGAGCAACTGACGCCAAAATAGGCTTTCGGGTATAAAACAGAAACTCCAGGTTCTGCGGGGTTTGAGGGCCTGAGCTGTGGACTTCAAATCCACCATGCTGCTCTATAAACCAGCGTATCACACACCATTAAACATGCTCAGCAATACTCACTATTTGGCAACATCCTTTATTAATAACTTAATTATAATATTTATACAATGCAGTGGCAGTCTATAAAAATCAAGCAGGCATCTTGGTGGCCAGCACATATCCCTCACCTACTTGATCCTGCAGGTCTGGTAACTTGGTCAACACCTCTAGCGCCACCCGGTGGACGCCCTTCTGTAGGCAGCTGTCGGCCAACTGGCACAGTACAGCCTGGCGGATCTGTGTCGTGTTGGCATCACAAGGCCGCGGGGAGGAGCCGCTCAACCAGTCGTTATCTGTGACAACGCAGTTTGAGGAATTTTTTTCTGGAGTTCAATACTCACTAATTCGCCAATGAAGTGGAGAATTAACTAGAGTACAGCTTTCATTACTCTAATAAGCCCATTAACTTATAGTTGCAGTGTCACACCCAGTGACTGACAGAAAGGCAAGAGCTGGTCTGAAAGCCGCACTCTTCCCGTGCGATAAAATCAGGCCGTTGGCATGATGTCACCTTGGGTCTCCGACCTGAATTACATGTCCCCTCAGTAGATTTTGCTGTGGGGGGACATGGCCCCCCCAAATCCGCCAGAGTATCCATGCCCCTCCACTGCCCCTGGATAAAAGCCCCACTCTCTGGACAGATGAGGCTCTACAGGGTTGCCATCCTACCTTTGAGCACCTGAAGAGCGCTCTCCATGCTGCCGCTGTTCAGGAAGAGCTCGACGGCCACGCTGACCGTGCGGCCCTGGGACGCGCCACTCTCGCTGCCAAACAGGCTATTCAGCATGGAGTATTTAATGTTCAAGCTCTTCAGGGTGTCCAACAGCTGCCTGCCCTGTGCGAGAACTCAGAGCACTAAACCTGCACAAGAACTGCATGGAGCGCCCTGAGGACAGACCCGAAGATACCCGAGAGCGAACAAAAGCGGACCGCCGTCGGGGTGGCTCAAAAGAACCATCCGGAAAGGAGCCCCTACTTGGAGCCAGAGCACTGGGTTCTGCTCACCTTGTGCCACTGCTTCGCACTGTAGTACCGGAACATCAAGGAAACCCCGATGCGGCCAATCAGGGTGTTGATAAGGCCGTTGGCGGAGCTGCCCCCGCAGACTGCGGAACCAAATCAGCAGGGTCATCAGCCCAAACTAATCAAGCTTGCAATCTCAGTGAAACTGTGCCTTTTCATCTTCCACATCAGACACTTATAAAATTGGGAAATATTTAAATCATAAAGGAAGTAATTTACATATCAATACACTTTCTCCATACTGACTGTGCAAAATTCCAAAAAGTATAAAATATACAAGACAGACAGAGATGGACTTTTCATGGTAACTTTGGCTCAAAATCATTCATATTGTGAGAAGTGTTGGGAAAGGCAGGCGACAATGCGCGTAGCAGCCGGGGCTGACCGGCCTGCGCGAACTGGGCGAAGGGCAGCGGGGCGGCAGCCGAGTCCTTGAGCAGAGCCAGGGTCACGCGGCCGCTCAGCTGTCGCAGGTCTGCCAGGCTGTGCTGGGACGCACACAGGCTGGAGAAGATGGTGCCCAGCCTGGTCCAGTCCTCTTGCTCCCTGCAGTGCTGGGCACAGACAGACAGACAGAGGGCACGCGTGTGTTGGGGGACAGTCAGAGAGAGAAGCCTGGTCTAAATGGTCTGAAGGTCGCTGTATCACCTCCACCTCTGTTACGGCCAGCTGCACCTCCCCACTGACTTTCCATGCGTCTGTCCCCATGCCTCTATAGATGGAGATGTGAAGTGAATTAGGCCCTGGGTATTTCACGGCTCCCCCCCCTCCCCACAAAGACAGACCGGAGCTTGAAGGCCAGGAAGCTGTTTATCTGCGGAGCCGGTAGGCCGAGCAGCTCCAGGCACTGCCGCATGTGCTGGAACTCGGCGGGTGTGAAGGGCAGTCCGGCGTCCACACACTGCAACGACAGCACAGTCACAGTCAGCACAGGGGCCCCCGGTACGCGAGGGCGTGGGGCCGACATCTGGGAGGCGCACTTGCCATGGACGTGACATCCATGAGGTCTGCAGTCGCGACACGGAGGCAACACTGACTCACGTGATCAAACAGCGCCAGTATGAACTCCGACGGTGGCTGTACAGGGACAAACATCACAGCGCGAGGGTGAGTCGGTTAGACCAAGGCATGGATCATACCTTCACAGAGCTGGGGCCTGTATCACAAAGCTGCGTTTTTCAGCTAGCTAAATAACTTGTCAGATTTAAAGCACCCCAGTTTAAATGGACGTTGCCTTTGTTCAGTTACATTTAGCCCAGACTGCCTTAAATCCATCAAGTAATCTTGCTAGCCCAAAAATTCAGCTTCGTGATGCAGGCCCCTGGACTAATTAAAACTTCATGGGAACATATGAACCAAGTATTACAGTATACAGGAATCACCTGGCTGAATAAGCCGCTATAAAAGTGGTTTTAGGGATTAAGTTTACATCTTAAAGCGTGTCACATATGAGCGCATTTCCTGTTACTGCTGAAGTATCTTACCAGAATTCTGTATGACGTGAGGACCCGCAGAACAGAGAGCACGTCTTTGATTATGCCGTGTTTGAACAGGGCCGACAGGAGAAGTTTCAAAGCTTGCAGGTCAAAATGGATCCCAGGTGGACATTTCTGGTAGTAACTAACAAATACAGCAGCTGGAAAAGGGGAAGAGGGGCGGCAGCTGGACAGCCGGAATAACCAACGTGGCATCAGCACGGCAGCCGGAGCGGATATCTAAGGAGAACCCTTAGCGGGCAGCTTGGTGTAACTCTGCTATGCTAGATAACAGACCTCCCAAGTCGTTTCTGTGTTTTATTCATTACAATTTCACTCACTGATTTTTACATGTCACATATAGAGAAAACAGTGTACTGTTTATTACAGCATACAGTACACTACTGTATAAACATTTATAGATATACTGAAAATGTTATAAATGCTGAAAGGGTGACATTAAAACTATCTAAAGATGGTTGACACAAACCCAGTACCAGTGCAGTATGCTTGACATATCGATAAGGGGCGGCTACTCGCATAATTTGCTTTGCGAGCTAGTAGTAGGAACTGTCGTTAAGCGAGGTGTAGTAGGAACTGTCGTTAAGCGAGGTGTAGTAGGAACTGTCGTTAAGCGAGGTGCATCTGTACTGCAGTTTGTCATGATTTTTCCATTTTCATTTTGAACCTTTGTGTCGATTTTTCTTAAGTTATTGCAGCACCTTTTAAGTCGAATGTTTTACTTCAAACATTTTTTCAGCATTTGCTGATTAAAAATATGCTGCTTGGGTAGCCTATGCCAAGTGCACTACTATGCTGTCAAGTGTCAAACTCAGCAAGAGGTCAAGTACACATGAAATGTTTCTTTTTATGTTTTCCCCAAAATTTGCTGTTTTAAACTAATGTGCAGTTTATGTACAGAGAGAGTAATACATAAATCATGCAACTGGGAGTTGAAGTGTGCAACAGCTGTATTCAGGACACTCATCCTCTGTAATTAAAGGGCGTTTATGCCTGTTTGATTAAATTTGGCCTGTTTTCAATCTATTAGTTCCATTATTTCAATATTGGGGTGTTAATCATCATACAATGGTAATATTGTGATGTCTCGAATCCTAATTCTGCCATAATGAATGTTGCATCTTGGGCTAGTAGGCAATTCACAGCCCAACAACACTTGTGACGGGGCACAAATAATATAGTATTATACTATTACTTATGTATTAATTAACCATAAACATAAATCTTAGTTACGTACCGATCTCTAAAGGAACAAGTAATTAATAACACAAATATGAGATCAGTGTTTCACTTATTAATGAATTGTGATGCATCTTTTATCTCAAGTAGTGATTATATTTGTCCAGGATTTGTTCATAATGTACTTCAGTAGTAACTGAGTTATTACTAAGTATTTGTGCCCTGTGAAGTATTGTTACTCCCCCAGCTCAACTAAACGCCCTATGCATACAGCCCCCAGTAATTCTGAGACCTCATGACCCTCTATGGGGAGTCCTTACCTGCACGCTGTAAGAGGGCCTGATTTGCATCTCTGCTGAATCTGATCATGACTTCAGTACAGAACTGCAAAGACACAGCAATTAACAAGCGATCTGTAAACACAGCTCTGGATCATCATCTATGGTGGTAAAAGACCTTGCGACAATCAGAACACAGCACTTTATATTCTGTCTTATACCTTAAAACTCAAAAAAAAAAATGTAACTAGCCAAGCTTACCTGCTCATCGCCATCTAGAGGCACATGCAGGAACCAGCAGACCTTCCTGAAGCACATGTGCTTGCTGCTGAAGTAATACTTGCAGTAAATGTCACGGTCAGGAGGACCACTTAGCTGCAGGGGTAAGAGACAGAAGCGGAGGTAGCAGAGTGTCCTAACACACCTCGAGTCTGAAGGAATGCCACTAGGACCTACCGTGTTGGGAGTGCTCCCTCTAGTGGTGGAGGTCTCTCTCTCAGCACAGTTCACTGTAGTCATAACGATGATTTAAAAAAAAATAAATCAATCATCAGCTTTTTGTACAATTGTTGAGATATTTATCACAATAGTGCATCAAGAGGGTCAAGATGAAGCCGCCTGCCTGGGAAGCCGCTGCTGGGGACCCCTGGTCCAGTGCAATTCACGGCTCGCTGAGCAAAGGTTTCTGGATGCATCTTCGACTGCTCTTCCTGGAAACTATAAAAAGCAACATACAGAACTTCACGAGGGTAGCTTTAGAGCAGGGGTGCCCAACTGCAGTCCTGGAGGGCCAGAGCTCTGCACATTTTTGGGATTCCCCTCATTTAACACGACTGATTCAACTCCTTGTGCTAATTACCACACAGTCCTTGAGCTGAATCATTTGTGGTGGAACAGGGAAAGAACTAAGCTACACGGGGCTCTGTTCCCCCAGGACTGGAGTTTGGCACCCATGCTTTAGAACAAGGAGACATGACTCCAGGCACATCAAAGACGTTGGTGTATGTACCTGGTCACAAAATCCGTCCATAACCATTCTCCTGCTCCGTCATTGGTGGGGCCCGCTTTGCTCTGTTTGGGGTGGGTTGGGGTGGGCGGTGAGTTGATCGTTCATTGAGATTCACATCAGATTTCCTCCTTACAAGGTGGCCGGACCTCTGTTCATATAAAACTCTACCTTCGCCCATACGGGGATGTGGGGTATCGACAGAGTTAGAGAACCTGACTCGTACGATTAATTAAACTCCACGTAGGAACCTCCAGATAAGCGACAGCTTTATGGATGAGGTGCATAAAGCACGTCATGTAATCAAAACAAAAGCAATATTACTGTAAGAAGGATTTACAGCAGTCAATGAGTAAAGAACCATCAATCACACATCACCGTCGCGTTTTTGTAGGCGTGTTAAACACATTTCATAACTACTTCATTAGTGTTTCCATACAAAATGTATTCTCTATAAACCCATTATTTAACTCTATATACACGTTATCTAACCTCTTCTGGCAGCAGGTGGCGCTCATCACCAGCCGTGGTGTTAGAAGGTTGGCCATCACTTACCACTGTCTCACTGTTAGTTTCTCCTGAAATATTTAAAAAGGCACCTTGTAAGGTAAACATTCACTAATAATGCCATCTATCCATCTCAGTGAGGTTCATGGGCGGGAATTAAACTATTTATTCTGCTACCAGAATGCACTTGGTGGTACTTCTGAAACCAACAATCAGCCTACACTGTTAGTAGCTATAATCTGAGCAGATGTTTAGTTAAGAAGTCTCTTAGCTAAACAGTGCTAAATATAATTAAGGGCTATGTAAAATGTAAAATGCCATTTACCGTTTACATCAAGCATGAAGTCTCCCTTATCTGTGTACTTCTGGGTTGGATCTGGGCCTTTGGTAAAGCTAGACCCAATAAGGATTAACTTTAATAAAAATTCACAACAGCAGTCTCAGCTTCAGTAATCAACCTGGAAGGCATGGAATGAGAAATGGCAGAGACCCACCTCTCCTTCTTATCCCAGATGATTCTCCTCCAGGTTCTTGGAGTGTCTCCCTGGTGACCTTTCTTAGCATGCAGAGGTCTCTCTGGTTTCTTCTGCTGCCCCAACACGGGTTCCTCCGTTATTGTGCCAAACAACTCTGGGTCATCCTGAATCACATCCAGGACGATGGCGTCCTGCTCATATGCTTTGACCACGTCCATTGCATCCTCTGCCCCCCCCTCCACTCTGGAGTTGGATCCCAGGGAAGGAGGCTGTCGGTACGGAGCAGTGTCCTTTATCTCACACATGATGACGCCGTCCAATGGGTGCACGCAGTCCCCAGCCTCATCTTCAGAGAGCAGGCTGGTGTCGCCGTCACTATTGCAGCCAGGAGGAACCTTAAGTGGTGAAGTCTGGCTTCGCTCTGGGGAAGCACGGGGCCTTGACTTCACGCCAGGCGGTCTTCCTGTACATGCTGGCCTAGAGGAAAGCGCTTTGGTGCCAGCTGCCGCTCTGCATGGTGTGACGACACCACCAGGCTGTTTAGAAGGATGGAACTGAGGTCGGTCTGTGTCCATCTTCAGAGGGATCTTGAAACACTGGAGCTTCACCTTCTGTGTGACACTCATCTCCCAGAAAAGTCCACCTGTAATCTTTTCGGGGTCACAGATTCCATTTCTCTGCTCCTTGCCATCCAGGGTGTCGGACTGGTGACCACAGCCTCCAGAACTGCCCTGGGGTTCTGTCTGTAAGGAAATAACCGGCAGGGCCGGTTTTGTTGCCGTTTCATCTAACTTTACCGATTCAGAACCGTCCTCTCCGAGACCCAATTTCGTTTCAGAAAGCATTTCACGTTCCATGCAGACTTCTGTCCCACTAGCTGGGCCTTCTGCTCTTACAGATTCCACAGCTTTAGCAAGGTGAGGAGCTCTGGATTTGGCAGGAACGTCAGTCACAGGAGAGTTCTCGCTTTTCGCATGCATCAGGGGTAGAGTGCTGGTGTCTGTGAATCCCCTTCCAGATCTTTGCAGCTTCTGAAAAGGCCATGAGATATACGTTCGCGCACAAGACAGCAATCCTCGGTATGGGGTCGTTCTTTGGCAAGAGAAAATCTCAGTGATGTCCCTGTCAAGTCCTCCTTCCCCTTCCTGACTGGTATCCCGGTTGCATTCCGCAGACTGATCATGCATAGTCCGTATAGCAAGACCACCACCGCCTATCAACAGATTGCTTTCCTCATCTGCATCTTGTCGATTCGGTGGTGTACCTGGTGAACTTCTCTTCATCACCTCTGCACCAGAGGGTAGACCAGGCTCACGCAGGGCTCCTGGTTCACAGCTGGATGATACAGTTGTGGACTGGATGACTGGCATCATGTCATGAGGCTCTAGAACATCAGTGGGCAGGGAAATCCGAGGACTAAATCCGTTGGACGCTCTCAGTTTCTTGGTCATTTGGTATCCGTGAGCATTAGGGTCTGTATCAACGCAGAAATCATGTCTGTCATACCTCCCTCCTGAAGGAGTCCTTGTGAGGATATCTGCTACATCATTAGGTCTTTGGGCTTGGGATGTAAGAGTGGACTTTGTCTCAACTTGTAACCCTGGCTGGGGTTGGTTAACCCTACCACTCCTACACGATGCTGGATAGAACTCCAATAACATACCTTCACTGCAGTCTCTCTTAAAGCAGTGGATGCTTTTTCGTTTTAGTTCCTCTGGCAAGATGCACCTTGAATGCAAAAAATCAGCAGGGATACTGAAAATGTTTGAAATGTTACAGAGTTTAACAACAGGATTCCTTCCTGTCCTTCTGTCCACTTTTCTTGAGGATTGTTTTTTGGTGGATTCTTTAGCCCTGCTGTCACATGACCTGCCTACGGCCAGACTGTCATATCTGGAGGGGGCAAACTTCACATCACAACATGTGAAACAGGCCGGACTTTTAATAAGCCTTTTTTCCTGCTTCTTGATAGAATAATCTTTTGAGCTCAAGGTGGATTGCTTCTGAATGGTATCATTCCCTTCAGTTTCTGAAAGACAACAGTGCTAAATTAGGGTTTAATGCTTATGAATTATTCAGCAGTTTAAACAATTCGCTAACAGTAAAACTATACTAATTACTCATTTTGAAAAAAATTAATACTAACAGAACATAATTGTTTACATTATTCCTTGGCCCAAACATTACAAAACCGCATAATAAGATGTAGATGAGAACATAGTGAATGTACTTAATATCAATAAACTAATTCTATGATGGAAGTAAACAATTTTTGATTCACCTAATACATAAATCATGTGGCGAAACAAACCTCCTCCAATTTTTATAACTCCACTCCGTGCCTCTAAATACTCTGTGTGGATAATCAGATCTCAATCATAATGTATATGCAGAACAATCTCAAATAGTTACCCTTGGTAACCATCAATCAACATAAGTTACACGCCCGTCTGGCCTGCATTAACTTGCATAAATTAACAGTAATGAGTAAATGCAGCCATTATTAAAATCACCTGTTTTCTCATCTCCACCACTGACAATGTTCATAGCCTGTTCTTACAGAAACACACCTTCTAAAAAAGGCTAAGCGACACTACTCCTCCATGCGTTCATTTAACACACACTTTTGCACCTAACCTTTGTTAGTCGGTATCTTTCTTAAGTTTGTGTTCGAGAGGAATTTTTGCAATGTCAGCTGCCGTCCTTGACGTCCCCCAACTTAACATGCTCCACCCTGGACCAGATCTAAGAAATGGCCGTGAAAACTACTAGCGAATTTGTGGCCAGCCGAGTTGTCACCCCACATCAAAATAATATAGACAAAATATGCATTGTTTTATTTTCTAAGCGGAACCATAGAAGAGACGTCATGAGGCATGGCCCCCCCATCAAAATTACCTACAGGCGCCACTGCGGCCACTTAAGGTTTTTACAGAAATCTTCACCTATTCTATAACATGGTCATATTGTTATTTTGTATCATACATGAGGGGACCTGTATACGGCGATTTCATAACTGCATGTTTCTCCCGTGGCCCTATTTTAATGCAATACAGAGGAGTCACAGTTTAGGTCACTTTCAAGCATTAAAAAGGGTGCTTTAGCTTTCAGTGCTATATGCCCCACGGCTATCACTTAAGCCTTCCTGTACCTGATATGCATCCACCTCCTCTTCCAGCTGTTTCTGGTCCTCCTTCACCAGTACTCCGCAAACTTACGTTCATGTGTTTTGGAGGTGATCCACTCAAAGACTTTGAATCCAGCGGTTTAAGTTGCACAACACACGCGTTAGATACGCGAGCATACCTGGACGTGCACAGGCGTCTTAAATTGGGCTTGTCAGACATTTTCTCTTGCGATGAGCAATGATCACCGCCTGCATTTCTGTGAGATGCACAGTGGTCGCCTTGGATTAGCTTGTTCTCAGCATTATTAACGTTTCCACCAAATGACGACCTCCTCCGCTTGACCGATGTGTTGCTACTGTCTTTAGTAAGAACAGTACGGTTAATTCTTACCCTTCTCGATCCAGATAACTGCATTTTGTTCATGTTTTCTCATTTAAAACCAAATTGCGAATCAAAATTTGGCATAATCAACCACTAACAATGTGAATTATTCTGTTAGGGGAAAACGCAACTACCAGAAACTAAAAAAAAACAGGAATTGTTCATTTTCAACACATTACTTGCAACAGTAAAACGGGAATATGGCATCTTTTTGCATATGCGATATGCAACATTTAGCTCTTACATTACAATACCAAATATCAAATTAGTTTGGACATTTTTTTCAAAAGTATATCTTGATTAACTAACAGTACACAAACTAAACACTGACGAAGCAACTGCGAGTAAGAATCACGCAGATGAATTTTGTAAATAACTATTGAGTAAAGTACACGCTTCAGTTTTAAACGCTGCCTAGACGTGCAGCACGGTGCATGTTGTTTCTAGCCTCACAAACTGCCCGGTATCCCAGACAGACTCAACCGCTCCTACCATTTACCTCCAGTGCAAGTTTCCTTTTATTTCTGCACGTGTCAGGGGGGAAAGATGACATCATGTGACCGCGAGCCTGCACGCAGTAACGCTTAACGTCATTCACGCTACACCGAATTGCACGCGCAAACCAAACGAGCTTGTCTCCCTGTAAGTTAAGGGGATCCGAAAGATAGCTACTTTATTGTTGTACTGCTATTATTTGAGACGTGTGTAGAACACAAAAAGTTTCATCATGTGAGATGTGCGAGGCGTTAAAAATGGCAACCGCTAGATGGCAGCACAGTCACACCAGGTTTGTCGTTGAAAACGAGCAGCATGTCCGAGGAGTAATGTTGAGTAATGAGCAGCAGTGCTTAGTAATGAACAGTAAGATATAAAAACGGGGATATTGATTTTTTTTCCAGTCCAGCAGCGAAATAAATTGACATTAAAAATGGCCACTCTCCCATTCGAATAACAGAATTATCCCGAATCGCGAATGAAAATGTGACTGATGGTGATGCCATTCCAGGTTCAGTTTCGGGGTAGTGAAGAGTGAGTCATTTCCTTCACCCCGATCACTGCTGGGGTGTCTCCTGCAGAAACCGTTTATTTGCAAATCAGAGATCGCCTATCTCTGTTATAAACTTTGTCAGCGTGGCGCCGCAGTGGTCAGAGGAGTCGGATGTTTTAGATGTAAGTTGTTCATTTGAATTTAAAGGAGTGGTAATTGTCATTTTTACTGAGTAATATTTCCAGTCACAATAGCCTCTGGTGGAAAATAAAATTAGTTTAATACGTGCCTCTTTATTCACATGCGCGTGATGTTGAATTTGATGCGTATGATGAAGTTTAAATAAACAGCTGGGCGTTGTTGTGCGAGGGGCGCTTCCATTTGCAGTTCGGGTGAGAGACGGCGCGTGGCATCTCGCGCAGTTCCCAGGACCCCCACGCTTGTGATGAAGGGCGACATTAGCCGCGTGGCGGATCCCATCTGGCCCCTTTTCCCCACTCTTCATAACACAGTTAACAGGTCAGCCCTGTAGCAGTAATACATTCGATTGCAAAATGGCACCGGGAATAATAATAATAATGTTCTCACGTTTGAATGTGCTGTGCATCAACAAAAAGTGTTTAAATTATTAATTGTATGTGTTCACAGATGGTGAGCATTTTCTTAGTAGACCTCATATATATTATTTTGCACCTGTAAAAAGTTAGCTAACAAATTATGATATTTTTTTGGCATTTTATAATTTATTTATTTTTTTTTAAAGTAGAAATGGGGCATTTCTAATTGAGTTATTTTGCTTGGTTTTTAGGAGAGGTGTGTCCCACTGCTCAATCTTATAATAATAATAATAATAATGAAACTTTATTGTTCTCCTTGGGGAAATTCTGTCTTTGTCCACCCCATCTTGCTTTGCATGACACACGAGTCCAAGCTTGGCAGTGAAGGGCAGCCACATGCACCGGCACCTGTGCAGCTGGAGGTTAATATAATAAATATCATACCCATTTCTTACATGTTTTCTTTTCACATACTTCAGTCCATCTGTCTTTCATTTTCTTACCCTGAGCAGGTTTGTGGAGTTTTCTGAAGACCGCCCTTGGCAACACGAGGTACAAAGCAGGGATGCACAGCAGTCAGGATGATATGCCCAATACCGTACTAGTTCTGTTTAACTATAATGGGAAACATCATCATGTTGCATTTCTGCTGATATCTCTCTTGGAAAGAAAAACAACATAAACGTTTTTCTATTAACTAAAGAACCAATTTCCTCAAAACATCACAAGACGTCTCCATTTCTGAAACTCCTTAAATATTTCTCCATGCAATTTTAATACCAGGCTATGATCACACATGAGTTTGTGTGACGCGATTCTCAAATAGCTTTGTGGTGTGTTTGCAGTGTTTGTGAGTTAAAGCACACCATGTGCAGAGGTGGACATTTCAGGTCCAGAAAGTAAAAATCCAAACCAGGATTTTGTTTCAACCAACTAGTTGTGTACACTGTGGCTCTTTATGTTGAACTGGTCGGTTGAAACAAAATCCTGGTTTGGATTGGACTTTCTGGACCTGAAATGTCCACCTCTGACCATGTGTGATTTAAAGCAGGAATGTGAATCTAGGGATGTGTCTTAATCATCATAAGAAAGAGAGGTCTACATTTATTTATGGCTTCACTTATAACTTGTCCTAGAAAAAAAGTTATTTTTATAAATATGACATGGTCTGATTTTTTTGGCTGTATGGAAATGTTCAAAATGATGGACTTGACATTCATCAAAAGGGCAGTGGGGGGGGGGGCGGAGGGTGGCGTTGACTGAGTGACTACATAAAGTCTTTATGACTTCCTCCAGCAGGCCAAAAGATGACACCTGTTGTAGTCAACCAATAAGCACAGTCTTCACAGCTGTGAAACATCAGCTACATTGAGTACGTTAGAATGGACAATGCATTCTCAATTTGACATCTGCCACTTGCATTCACGGTAATGTTCCGAAATGACCCACAGAACAGAAAAAGTACAGAGTCCTTTATTAGCTGGGGACATTTCACAGACCATAATTACAACAATTACAGACATGGATTCAGAATGGCATTGTCTCTATGTCCAGTACAGTGAATTTTATAGTCTGATGACATGCATTATTTACCATTGTTATAGCATCCCATCTGTGGATCTCCAATGATGGTGCCAAGTAGACAGAATGTCTTACTGAAAGCAGTGTACCATGTGCTTTTGATGGTTGAGAATAGCCCACCTTTGGACTTCTGCGGTGCTGAATAATGTCAACAGAAAATTGGTTTTGAGTGAGTCACTAGGCACTCTCCCACCGAAGTTCAGGAACCTACGTCCTGGTTCTCCTATACTGTCTCTACCAGGAACTTTTTTTAGTTCCTGGCCACATTCGTGTGTTGCTTTCCCATCAGGAAATGTGTGTGACTTGTATGCTTAACATACACAGGAGATACTAAAAGTTTGTAGGGTAAACTTCACATGCAGTTGTTTTGTAATATCATGAGGAACTACACTGCAGTCCCAAAACAATGTAGGACGAACTAGTTGTTTTGTTAGTTATTGGGGGGATCAATTGCATGATTCAAAAATATGGAAAAAAAATAAAATTTTATTGATACGGCCCACAGTATGTTTATAATTCATTATTAAATCTGACTATCTTTTGTTTCCACAGAATTAAAAAAATGATGTAACGTTATACTGTTAATAAACATTTGCACATTTCCCTAGTGATATTAGACAGTACCTCAACTAAGACAAGTATGTCAGTTATCGATCAAATTTTCCAGTGCAAGAGACTCAAACAAAAAAGGCATTCATTGATGCATTTAATGCAATTGAGACACATTAAAAATTCCACATGCTAAATTTTTGCTCCACTACATCTATTTCTTTTTACTTCACTTCTGTGTAGCTTCCAAGTTAGTGCTGGTACTTTTGTTCAGCCAATGACTTCATCGCTATAGAGTCCATCGAGTAGTTCTTGGTGGAGTACCTACTCTGAAACAGGGCCTAAAAAAATGTTCAGGAAGTACCTCAGAGGAACTACAACTGGGTTGAGTTCCTGTAGTGGGAACACGACAGCAGTTCCTAATTCCTGAAAAAGATACCTTCAGTGAGAAAGTTCCTACTGGGAGCCAAAATTATAAACGCACTTGGTTCAGTTTTCCTCTTACAGAAACTCATACATGTTATTTAGGTCATGCCAATCTATGTCATCGTGAGGTTTCTTCTGGGTACTCCATTGCCTCCCCCCCCCCCCAGTATAAAACAAAGGGGCTGTGTTAGCACCCCATCCTGGGTTGTTCCCTACCTCACGCCCATAGGCTCCAGACCCCCCATGAGCCTGAGTAGGACAAGCAGTTGCAGAAAATGGATGGATGATACATTGACTTTTCTCCTGAATTGTTTGGATTATTCTGCTGCATGTAATCCAAACAAAGTAAATATTGGAACATTAGAAAGTGCTTGAGGGAGGGAAAACTTTCCAATTTCACTGCACCATTTTAAAGTGCGATATGTAACAGCTATTTTCTTTTCTGGTAGATAGCATCAGTTTTGACATTCTAAAGCGGTATTGTCGTTTCCTTGACATCCTTCTAGCTTTGGACGTAAATGAAGTTTCCTTGCTGAAAGAATGAAAACAAGTGAGTGTCTTATGCCTGAAAAAATGTCCCAAAGACATTCCACAGACATGAGCAAGCCATAAAATATTATTTTAATGTAATATTACAGCATTCTGCTAAATGTCTGAATTTGCAAAAGTAATGACCCAGAGTGCTGGTCACCGGTGGCTCCTGTTTGATTCAAGCAGGATAAATGGCAGCTGACATCATCGGAGCTAAATTCTGGGGAAAGAGTATGTAATGGGTAGAATGTCATCATTATTATAACCATACTTAGGCATCTTAAGACATAAACATGATATTAAAAATGAAGCAGTGCAAAAGGTCACAGGTTAGTGAGACAGGTTTGGTGATGATGATGTATATGCGTATCTCAGTTGAAATGACACCGTAGTCTGTATGAGTACCTTAGTCGAAATGATATCATGGTCTCTCTGAATAGTTCAGTTGAGATGACATCATGGTCAATATGAGTACGTCAGTCGTGATGATGCCATGGTCTATATGAGTATCTTAGTTGAAATGATGTCATGGTCTCTGTGAATACTTCAATTGAGATGACATCATGGTTCATATAAGTACATCGATAGTGATGATGCCATGATCTGTATGGGTATCTTAGTCGAAATGATGTCATAGTCTCTGAATACTTCAGTTGAGATGACATCATGGTCTATATGAGAACGTCAGTCATGATGATGCCATGGTCTATATGAATATCTTAGTCGAGAGGACTCTGTAGTGTTCGGGTACTTGTGTACCTCAGTCAAAATGATTGCATGGTCTAATATGAGAACTGATCAATTGAGACAATGCCATAGTCTATATGATGCCCCCATTAGCGAGGTTAGTTTACCTGCTACTATGAGATCTGCTGGTGGCACAGGAGCACAGGGAAGGGTGTGACCCTGGTGTTGTGAAGTAGCCGAGCCCAGCATGAACGGCGGCCTGATTCACAACACCAGCTGCCTCACTCCACCGGCATGTCTCTGAAGAAGATGCTGCCTGTTTTGCGAGCAGCCAGCTGACTCCTTGGAAGTATGCCGCTTGTGGAGAGCTGCACTTCAAAGCAAAGACCACAAGTCATAGGCTTCTAAACATTTGGTTTTCATTGTCCCAACAAATGGCACCAAACAACATTTAGGGATATCCCGCTTCATTAATGGATATTTTAAGTCATGTCTCTCAGTATTAGGAAAATAAATCATTGTGACAACTATTTTATGAATTGACAATACTGGTTGAAATCACTGACACTTGCATTGATCTGTGCTGTCATTCCAAACATTTGATAACTCTACAAAGGGCTGAAAAACTCATTTTCTGCTTTTAAATGTTTTGCCAGTGGAATTTTAAATCAAGATTAAATTAAATTTAAAATGGCTTCATATACACAAGAGTGAAGATTTCAACACAGTGAAATATCTGGGCTGTATGACTGTGTGGAATAAGGAAGGAGATCAACCATGCAGTTAGGCAGCAAGACGTGAATCAGACAGAGCAAAATGCGGCTAATTAATCTTCAAGGTATTTCCATTCTGGTTTCCATGAACAATTTTCTTGGCTGTCTAGCTTGAGTGCCGGTGGGAGTGTGTGCGTGTGTGTTTGCATCCACCCTGTGAGGAAGCGAAACCTGCATGACGGCCGCAGGATGGAGGAGGTGAGCGCTGAGACCAAACGCCATCTGTGGGTATCCAGCCGTCCATATCCCCCAAGTCATCGCTGTCAGGCTGCCTCTGCCCAGACTCCACCTTGCTAGTTCCCCTGCGAGTTCATTAATTCCACAGGGCTGTTCTGCAGTTACGGCATTTACTCTGTATATGAAATTATTGTCCATTAAGCGGAGAGATAAAGCAGTTAAGATACATGTAGTACAGTACAGTCATATCCCACTGTGCTGCTTAAGATGGTACAGCTACTCTTTATAAATACATGCTGTTTTCTGGTTTTATTTTCTCCTTCCTAGAGTAGAGCGACAGTGTCTCTTTTTGTATGTTTTGAAAATCTTATCTACCTTTAAGAATCAATTTTTAAAGGCAGGGATTGGATAATGACTTATCGTACGTCTCCTGGGACACTGGCGGTCAGAGATACCCACCCACTGACTTCATCTTTGAGGTCCCTGGTCTCTTTAAGTTGGCGTCTCTCTCCATAGATTGCACCTGTCAGGAATGGACAAAGAAACACAAAAACGTCCAGATAAATGGAACTGATGGGTGAATTAGCAACAACATGAAAAGGTAATTAAACCCTTAAAACCGACTTGTGTGAGGAACAGGTTGCAAATACAGACGCTCCTCTACTTACGAATGAGTGGCATTCTGAACGGTCATTTCTCACTTGTAATGTTCATAAGTCGCGGCAGGACTTATAAAAGTCGTACTAGGTGGAATTGGCACGCAGAAAGAAAAAAATGATGTTGTGGACAGATAACGGGAGCCCAAGGAACACAATTTGGACTTACAGTCCTCTTCACTCGTATGTCTGAAAGTTCGTCAGTTGAAAGTTCGTAAGTGTAAGAGCGTCTGTATATCTGTTTTAAGTTAATTGTTGGTTTAAAAAAGGTCACATGCAGTATGTTCATTCTTATCAGTTTAAACTTTGACAAATAATGAATTCGTACATTTGGGTCTGTCACATCGCAATTTGTCTTTTTCCCGGTGCACTGGTACTGTTTGGGGTCGTTCCAAAGTAATCCCTGTGCTGTTGAGTATGTCACAAAGCCCATTGTATTGCAGTTTTATTCTAATCCTGTTTCATCAATCCCGCTGCCCTTTCTGGCCGTCGTAATCATGGCAGAAGCTGCATACGTCATTTCGTGCCAAGAACTTCTTTCAACTTTTCAATTAAGTGGCTTAAGCAGAGCTTTGGATGAATGCCAATGTCCTTCAGTTAGAGAATGTCACTTTCTTTCTGGAAAAAACCACACCCCTAATTTAGTGTGATTTTCACTGAAGTCTCTAGGGAACAACAAAGACAGGAAAATTAGAGGTGTTTGCAAGTGGGGTCCCTTTGGAGAGGGATTTTAAAGATGAAGATACAGTTAAACATTCTTTCCCCCCACATAGAGGCTTCTGTTAAAGAACACAATACTCTGTTAATATAATTAAAAAAAAACCCTCCATGTGAATGAGATCAGCCTGACACCTTTTGAAGAACAGGCCATGTAGATCCAGGGATGTTACCAAAAGGCCATGGGATTAGCA
This sequence comes from Mormyrus lacerda, assembly GCA_015163995.2. Classification (NCBI taxonomy): domain Eukaryota; kingdom Metazoa; phylum Chordata; class Actinopteri; order Osteoglossiformes; family Mormyridae; genus Mormyrus; species Mormyrus lacerda. Next base: position 5,972,784 of record JAABNX020000151.1, read on the forward strand.
TCTGGGTATGTTGGGTTGGCATCAGTCACTTTCTGTTTGAGGTGGAGGGGGGGGGGGGCAATCGGTTGGGTAGGCAGATGTGCCCACCCCTTGCCCACGTGTAGCCCCGCTCCTGAGTAGATATGAGAGTGGCAGACCACAGACTCTGTGACAATGTGTATAAAATTGAAAAAAATAGAAAAACATTTTATGCAGTTTCATATTATCAAGAAAAAATCACTTGCCAGAGAGCCATATAAACATAGGGAAAGATACCTATCTGTAATATTTCTTGAGGTACAACCAATGGCAAAAGGTTATGGTACCATAGTGTAATTTAGCCTCATTGTAAACCTGCCCCTGCCTTCTGCCAGCAAGCCACAATTTGTGCTGATGAAGATCTTTCCTCTCTTTTGAAGGCAGTTGTGTCTATCTTGCAAAATGTCAACAGTTTTGAACTTTGCTTAGTGCATGAAAGGAACCGCTTGCTTCTTACAGGAATTACCCCTGTTCGGTCAGCTGTATTTCCCAGTTTGGGCAAAGGTAGCTCTGTTTGTAATGCTTTTCATGGACAACAAGCACTCGCTCACAATCGATGGCTGTGTGTTTGAGCTCTTGCTTAACTACACTCAAAAGCATGAGGAATTCTTAAAGTCAACATGGGAAACTGAAAAAAACCCCACAGTCTGCACAACTGGGGGTCCATCTATTTGATAAAATACCGCAGTATTACCATTGAATTATTTTTAGACTTGCACAAAGGTTCCTGATTGTTGTGTGAGCTCTGTAGTGCCTCCCAAATTTCTTATTTTTTAAAATTACATAAAGGGTATCTAACAGCCAGAATATTACGGCTGGATAGTTCAGACAATCTGTTTCACTTATGTTGTTTTCTGCAAGGCAAAAACTCTTCATATAAATCAGTTTAATTCCCCCCCCCTCAAAGGAATATTTCTATCATTTCTGCACAATATTGTTTCTTTGTAGGTCACAAAAATCCACTAATTAGGTATAAATTTAATGAAAACATTCATTGTAGAGTATCTTTGCCCTGTTTGCGCATATCTACATATGTTGTGCAGGTATCTTCTTTATTTTTGTCGCATTCGCTTATATTCCCATTTATATATATTTATGTATTTGAGACACTTTTTCTTTAGGGGGGGACCAGTGCTCTTTCTGAGGCTTTGGTCTGCAGCCTCAAGGTACAAGTTAATGTCCTTCTAAGTTCTTACATAAAGAAGTCAAACCAGTTCATTCCAGCGTTTCTTTTTTAGGAAACGCTTACATTTATTGAGTGCACTGCAATTACCTCTGTTCTGTTCGTAGACCTGCATTGTTTTTCAGTCCTTGATGGAGGTGTAGCGTTTATTTTAAAATAAAGGAATTAAGAATAGAATGAAAAGTACTCTTGCAAATAACAGCCTTTAAAGAGTGTGGCAGGAGGACGACTGCTGTTTAAGCGTAGCAGAAATCTAGTGACAAATCAGCGGCCTAAATCTCTCCGTCTTTTTTAATCTGTTCCTCTGCAAGCCGACTGCGGCCTTGCATGCTTCTCTGATGATGCTGCGGAGGATGGTAGGCGCTCAGCTCTGGAAAACTGTCAGGCTGACTACAAACAGCTTGGATTCCAAAAGGAGGTGTGAACAATTAAAATGGATGCTGAGAGCAACTCGAGTCGAGTCGCCCGCGCGCTGTGCCATGCTAATGTGTGGAAGTTACTGAACACGCCAACTGCTGTTTGCAAACGTGTGAGTCTGTAGGCTTCTCTGTGTTGTCTGCATCTCTAATGAGTTCATAAATAGTCAGGGAAGCTCACAATGCAGTAATACTACAATTTACCTACTGGTGACAACAGATAATGGTGAAATCATTACCTCTGCTGGCCACTTTGTGTGTGTGTGTGTGTGTGTGTGTGTGTGTGTGAGTGACTTAACAGGCTTCTCTCATGTTAACATTATGTGTGACCAAATGCCCCAGCTCACCTTTGTCCTTAGCTTACAGGATGGCCTTTTGTATTGTTCATATTTCATTATAGTTATCATACCCAGTAGGGACGGGTGAACAGCTAATCCCCAGAGTTTTTTTTACCCTCCTAGTCCAACAAGGTTTTTGTTCCTCTCCTCCACGCTATTCCGGCTGCCCTTTTGTACAGTAGAAGGTGCTTTGTGTGTTTATATATGAAGCTCACCAGCCAGTTATGCTTGGAAGGGCCCTATATATGTTGAATTAAATTTAATGATTAGAACAGGAAAGGTAATTGATACCAGCTGAATGTACTAAAAAATTAATTTCAACAGATTTACTTTGTTACAGGTATACCACCAAGATTTCCAACATTTGACGCATGGAGGGGCCTGGATCCTATCCCAGGCAGCTTAGGGATTCCAGTCATTCCAGTCCATCACAGAACATAGTAACTAGGGGCACTTTAGAGGTGCCATTAAAACATGCATGTGCTTGTACTGTGGAAGGAAACCGGAGTGCCTGGAAGAAATCACCCAAAATCACCCATGGGGAGAACACATATGGAGGGGAGATTGGATTCAAACCCACAACCCTAGTGCAGCTAAATATACACATGCACAAATATTACATGTTATATATTTTATTTGTATAAATGTCAACTTTAGCATTCCCATAGGGATTGCTATAGGAAAATATCTTTCCCTATGTATTGCTTTTGAAATTTTTGGATTTAAGTCTATAACCACAAAAGGAATTCATTTTTAAATGAAAAGCAATCTTTGGTTAAGTTTAATTGTTAGTTGAGAGTTGAACAGAGGTGCTGAAAGATGCATTTGCATGGATATTACTCAATTTCATATCCTTGAATTATAAGTACACCTTAGTGCTGGGATTTTGACATAGCAAAGCAATAAATCCACTGTGTTAAATAGATCAGCAGCTCTCTTTCTGCATCCCTTTTTTCATGCCGATTAGTCTTTCTCCATGGTCCTCCCATTGGAACTGTAGGAAGCGACTGAGGCCTAGTAACTGAGGAAGCCTTTATTGACCCTGTTCAGTCAGCTAGCATTTATTAAGGTAAGTGCCTTAGTGCTGACTGCACTTATACGCCTTGTTATGCAGAAAAGCTACTGGAATTACATGAATAGCTGTGATACTCCTGGGCAGAATGCATGTAATAATGACTGTTATTTTTATAGAGATTATTATTATTACTATTATTGACTGCAAAACTACAGTTACTGGCATCGCATGTTGGCTAACAAACTGGAACATGTACCAAACATCTTGGATGTTTGTGATGGGAAGCTGCATGTATTTGTCAGGTTTTGAGGGAAGGTGGTCAGCACTGATGCCTGGCATGGGCATCTTGGCATGGGCGCCAGGCTGAAGCCACACACTTTGAATAACAATAAGAGAAGTCCAGAACAGAGCAAGGCCTAGTCCCCTCCATGCGGGGGTAGAGTTTCTGTGCCATCTATCGCATTGATAACATAACCTGAACATCCATCACATGATGGTGACAGCTGGTCTTCCTTTCTGACGGGGGGGGGGGCAATGTCATCGCTTAATCAAAGCAGCCCTGCCCCAGATCCTCCAGCCTCCACTCTGCAGTGAGCATATGAAGCCTGTCACAGGAATCGGGAATCCAGCAAATCAATGAGAGCTTCAATGTGTATACTGTGGGGAGAAAGGGAACCACTACTGGTATCCTGTGTAACATCATGGAGGATGTGACACGATATGGTGTTAGGTAGGATGATGTGACACTGTAGAGTGTTATGCAGGATCATATGACACTGCTCGTCATTATGAAGGATGATGTGACACTGTCCGCCGTTGTGTAGGATGATGTGACACTGTGTGGCATTATGTAAGATGATGTGACGCTGTCTGGTGTTATGTAGTACGATGTGACACTGTACGGTGTTATGTAAGATGATGTGACACTGTACAACGTTACGTAGGGATGTTGTGACACCATAGCATTATGTAGGTTGATGTGACACTGCAGTGTTATGTAGGATTATGTGACGCTGCGATTTTATGTAGAATGATATGACTCTGTACAATATTATATAGGATGATGTGACGCTGCACGGTGTTATGTAGGATGATGTGATACTATACAACGTTATGTAGGATGATGTGACGCTGCACAGTGTTATGTAGGATGATGTGATACTATACAACGTTATGTAGGATGATGTGACGCTGCAC
>JAABNX020000151.1:5977050-5991765 GCA_015163995.2 Mormyrus lacerda
CAGTGTTATGTAGGATGATGTGATACTATACAACGTTATGTAGGATGATGTGACGCTGCACTGTGTATTGTAGGATGTCGATAATGACGTTGGTGGTAATGTTGCTACAGGGAGCAAGCCTTTGCAAAACAAGGGCTGTTTGCTACCCTCTTTTGTCGTGCATAAAATATAAAATTCAAATTTGTCCTATAAAAGTACCTGTTTTGAACAAATTTCAATTCCATTTATCACAAGCAAAAAAAATCTGGAACATCTTTTCCCAGTCACCGAGAGACACCAGGCTCTTCAAACAAGCATGAGAATAATTAGAGATTTGTGCTACTTTTGACATCACTCCACTTGTCAGAAAATGTCGCTTTCATTTAGCCATGAATGGAATTTTAGTACTGAGTCTTTCTCAGTAATGATTTCTTTTTTGCGATGTATAAAAATGACCACACATGTTTTTTCAACCCTTCCAACTTGGCCAGACTGATAACATTCATTATTAGTTTCATTAAATGAACATTTAATATAACTTTAAACATAACATTTTTAAAGTTAAAATAACATTAAACATTTAATATTACTTCTGGGATGGTCAGAGCTCTTTTAATAGATGGTTAAAAGTGAGTAAGACCAGTCTATTTTAATAGTTGCTCATGTATTTAAAAATTCATGTAACGGTAATTAACATATGTGAATAAATGACTTATAATACAAGAGAGAGTAATGAATGTGAGTTGATTAGTGTACTGCAAATAAATGAATTTCTAAAATGTATAAATCTGGTACTAACGTGAGCCTCTTTTGTTTTCCATGGAAATTGTTAATTATGTGACAACAGGGCATCTGTATTGTAAAGATAGCACATTTAAAATTCTATTTGTAAATGATATGCAAAATGTTATTTTTTTCCTGCAGGTGAGACTGAAACGTTACCTACTATGTTGCTGCTAGGATCACGTGACATTTTATATTAAAAATGCAAATCAGCTTAATTTTGAGTGGTGCTCATGTGTTTGTGAGTGTGTATGTGCACATGTGTGTGTGGGTTATTTTTATATTACATTTTGGGACCAAATGTCCCCACAATGTGATAGAAACTTCTTATTTTGACCTTGTGGGGACTTTTTTGTCGGTCCTTTCAAGGGGAAACTCAATTTTACCTGTGACTGCAATCAAAAAACTAAGGCGATCAAAGTCCTGTATTTTGCTTGGTTTCTTATGGTTAAAGTTAGAGCTGGGTAGGGTTAAGGTGGTCATGTTGGGAATAGGGTTTTCCCCACAGCAATGAATGGACGGTCCCCGCAAAAATACGAATACAAACGTGTGTGTGTGTGTGTTTGCGCGTGCTTGCTCTTGCCCATATTTGTAATTAACTTTTAAAAGAGTCAATTTTTTAAAATGTTAATCATTTAGCTGGTGACTTGCAGTATCTCATTCATTTTAATATACTTTCCTCCTCATGCCAAGGGCGAAAGGGAATGACTAATATCTGCCTTGTGTACGTTTTAAATGGTCTCTTGACTTGCCGTGTAGGTAATTATCTGCCCCCTGTTTCTGGTACTGGGGACGTCCAAAAACATGATGCCTGCATGAGGCATTAACAACATTGCAGAAGAATTGCACAGAAAAACTGTTTTGTTTTTTTTAACATCAGAAGTGGTTATAATTTTACACATGACGGCTGACAGTTGCAATGATGTTCTTTTTGGTTCAATTCTGAGTTCATATAAACCACTCAGAAAAAAATATATAGTACATATACCAATCAGCCATGACATTAAACTACTGACAGGGGAAGTAAGTAACATTGATTACCGGTGAACAGCCACTTCTTGAAGTCGATGTGTTGGAGGCAGGTAAAATGAGCAAGGGCAAAGATCTGAGTGACTTTGACAAGGGCCAAACTGTGATGGGTAGATGACTGAGTCGGAGCATCTCAGAAATGGCAGTTCTTGTGGGGTGTTCCCAGTATACAGTGGTCAGTAACTACCAAAAGTGGCCCAAGGAAGGCTAACTAGTGAACCGGTGAAGGGGTCATGGATGCCCAAGACTCAAGGCTAGTCTGTCTGGTCTGATCCCACAAGAGAGCTACTGTAGCACGAATTCCTGAAAAAGTTAATGCCGGCTGCGATTCGGAAAGGTGTTAGAACACACAGTGCATCACAGCCTGCTGCGTATGGGGCTGACAGACCAGTCAGAGTGCCCGTGCTTGCGATGAGCGCGTGAGCGTCAGAACTGAATCCTGCAGCAATGGAAGAAGGCTGGCCTGAACTTACGAGTCACATGAGGCATCATATGGATGGCCAGACCCATGTGCGTTGTGTACCTGGTTAAGGGGGACCTACACAATGTTATCCAGGTGGTTTTTAGGTTGTGGCTGATCGGTGGATATATATGCCCCGCAAATGTATGTCCTGTAAATATATGTCCTGTATGAAACAGGTTTGAGGTGCCCTAACCTAGGTAAGTGATGAGAAGATAAATCCATGGATGGATTTATGCTTCTTTATGGGTACCGTAATATCCATTACTCTGTTTCGCTACCTGAAGAAAGGAATCATCATAGCGGTACCCATAATGCATTGCACAGGATCGTGCATCGTGGCAAGCGCGTCGATTAAGCCTCACTCACGCTCCCCCTGGAAGGCCTCAGCCCGACCCCTGCTGCCTTCGCAATGAATGCCAAGGAGAAAAATGAAGATATAATACAGCAAATTCCACATTTATTTTGGGCTTTTCAGCGGCGGCTTTAACTGCACTGATTTTTTTGGCTGGGTGAAGATTTAGCAAAAGCGGCATCTCTGATTAACTGGGAAGTGTGAACGGTGAGGGGGCAGTGTAGAGCTCTCTCTCTCTCTCTCTCTCTCTCTCTCTCTCTCTCTCTCTCTCTCTCTCTCTCTCTCTCTCTCTCACCGTTGCTCAGGTTCACAAAGCGCTGTGCTGGTTCCTTTCACAAGCCCCGATACTCGTGAGCCTTTATCCACCAGACGACCTTTCACTGAAGACTCTTTTGATCTCCAGAAACGCATTCATGCCTCACTGTTGTAAACATTTGCTCTTTGATTATTTTTGATCGTTTGTAGTCTTGTAATCATTTCTTTTTAATTTCTTGGGAAATAATTGCTGCGTGACCCTGATGAAGATGAATGGATGGAAGATGGATGGATGTGTAGAATTATTAGAAAAATCAAGAATATTGCATGTATTTGTGTGTAGTGCCTTTCATTGCTAGTGTATTACTGCAAGTACATGCACACGACATCATCTATGAGTGAATTAAATCAGTTTACAGGAGTGTATAATATTCCTTTTCAAAAATAAATCGTAATCTTGCAAATACCACTCTAGACCATAGGAAAGCTACAGGACTAAAAAAACAGAATCCACATGTGTATTTTATCTGCAACATACATACACCTTCCTATCCCTGGACTCGCGGGGCTGGGTGCATATTCAGACACACACCTGCATAAATACCCATAAAGTACCTGCAGGAGACCCACACATGAGGACCCATGTGAGGGAAAAGCCAAACTCAAGTCAGACCCCTGAAAGGAGAGCCCACAATGCTTACTGGAAGTGTAAGTATACTGTACTGAATGATTGCCACTGGTGGGCTACTTGTCATTTGCTTTTGGGAAAACTTTCTTCTTTACAGCTTGGAAATGTGGCCAGTTCATGAACTGAAAAACCTGACTACAAAAATCTGCCAGTTATAGCTTTCGTTACCTGGAGTGAAATATTTAAATGCTGTTTTCAGAGGACACCTGATCTGAAATGTGCTGTATAGATTTCCTTTAAAAGCTAGAATATAAGTCCTTCATTTTTTTTTAAAGACCTTCTACCCATTTTTCATACTGATATTTTTTACATCCACATAAAATAGGTCATTCAATGTTTTCTGATTATGTATCAGCTTAACAGAAGCGTAATAATTTTCCGATTAATGTTAGCAATAATATAGTGGAATAATGTTTTACCCTCCCAACCTGGAAAAATACAGCCTCTAGTGCAAATTTGTTGTATTTGGACAGCGGCCTCAACAAACTCCATTTCAGAAATAATGGAACCATTAATCATGCATCTGCAGTCCGTATTCAGCACTAGATGTAAACTGTGTGATTAGTCCAATTGATTGTGGATGAAATATTAGCCTTCCCTCAAGCCACACCCTTCCCCAGTGTGATTGTTTATTAAGGCTCTTAATAATGATCAGACGACAAAACACACCCTGTCATTTCCTGTCGTTAACATAATTTTTCCATCATAAGATTCATAATGCAATAAGAAATTCTGGAAAAAAAAATGTTGTTAAGCACGTTAGATTAATATAAATCCATATATAATCTCTGTGATAAAACGCGTGCTAGCTAAACATTTCAGTTATCTATTTAATGAGCAGCAAGCCAGGAGACACATCAAGCATGACTTTGCCTAGCTGATGCTTAAGAGAATCTTGCTAATCCACAGTTAGGGGTGTTTACATTTACTTTCCGTGAACTCAAAGAAATTCCCTCTAATTTAATATCACACAACATCAAGGCCAACATAAAACTGCACCTTTGAATAGCTATACATTCCTCAAATCATATGTAATCAAATGATCTCCTGTCATCGACCTTTCGCATTGGTCATGTACACAATCGGTACACCTTGTGTAAATATAAATTGCCATTTTAGCTTTCTTTCTCATACCCTGATCAAGAAGGAAACAGTGGTCTTCAAGTTGGGTGACTCCCTCCCATTTCTTATTGAGAAATATGAAATTGTGATATTGCTGTATGGAAGTAGCAGACAATTAAAAATGTGCATAGAGCTGCCTGCTCACACGGACCTCTCTGGCTATGTGGCAGACGGGTGTAAATGGTGACCCCGATTGCATGGCAGACGGGTGTAAATGGTGACCCCGATTCACGCGGCAGACGGGTGGAAAGTGTGACCCTGATTACTGCCACTTTGCTGATATCTGTGGCCTCGTTATCCAGCCGACACGAATGCTGGCGCATTCTAGGTACTTCAGCGCTTTAGCAGCATGAAAATGCCTGACCTTCCCCATCCACCTCCACCGTTAATGATTTTCCGTTCAACTGTTTGGCTGCGGGGAACAGCACGTGAGATGCTGACCTTTCCGTCTGCCGTAATCACTGTTTCTTGCAGGAAAGGTGTCGGTGGAGGCGGGGAGGTGGTGACTGACGGGGTCGTTCTTGACCCCGGCCACTCAAACCCCGGCTTTTCCCCGCATGTGGCTGCTTCTCCATTCTGCCCCACAGTTTCTATCTCTTTGTGCTGTAATTGAAAAAAAGGAAGTGTTATTGTGAGAAAAACGGCCTCCTGTTCGCAAGTAGGGGTGAGAGAGAGTTTCCCGCTGACTGCGTGAGACCCGGATGGGCACCGCCACCGGAGGTGCTGGCTGTGTGCGGCGCCTGCTGCTGCCACTGCCGCTTAATGTAGCTCCTTTATTTGCCTGAACCCGCCAGTGAGCCTCAGACCGGCTGTAATCTCCAGAGGCGGCTAAATGAGGAGCCGGCCAGCCGCCGCTGGATTAAGCTCAGCCGGAATAGCTCTGCAGCAATCGTCTTATTTATTATTCCATTTTTTCCAGTTTGATGGGGTGGGGGTCTGTCCACAGCTGAACTTTCAGACTCCCGGCATGTGTAGAAACATGCCGGATGGAGCGTTTTGGGATCGGATTGGGTCGTAGGCGCTGAACGAGGTTGTCCGCCGCGTCACGTCTGATCTGAAACACGGGGCCCGGCCCTGATTTTCACGTTTGCCGGCCGCGATGCCAGATTCTCTGCTCTGAGGTGTGGCTAATGTCTGCTTTTCAAAGCTGACACTCACAGAAATTAGGCACTACAATCGAGCCGGAGTCCTAATGTCCCTCCATTTTAAATATAAATATATAATATATGTTGTTTTTCAGATATTCGAATATTTATTACTTGGTCACAGTTCCCAGAAAATGCGTTAGTTACTCGCCATTTTCCTTCAGAGAGATAATGAGTATAATGTCCACAAAACGGTGTCTATGAATGGATCCTTGACATAAAAGCGCACGGAAAGAGAGCCAGGTGTGTCAACATCATGGAACTCAATATCAGTATATTTGTTGCTGTTTTCTTATGGAGATATGTATGTGTATATATAATACATAATATATTATAGAAAAGTATGAAATAATAAATAGGAACACTACTTAATGTATCCATTTCAATGTTTACACCTCATGAGAAGCACCTGAGCATTTCTGAAACATTCAGTTCCCTCATCTGCATCGTCAGCGATTTGTAGCATCAGATTGATTGTAAACTGGTCCCTCAGATCATCTGAAGGTGTGTAAATCTACTGAACACATTTCCAAAACTGTAGGGGTGCCAAGTGCCTTAAGGTAGGGGTGTCAGATTTTAGAGGAGGAGAACTCGTTTTGGTGTAAGTGATTGAAATATAACAGCTCTGGGGAAAACCTTTCATTCACCCCCTCCGTTGTGACGGTCCGCATGCACATGAGGTGCCGAGGCAGCCGCTGCGTCACCGCTAAGATTGCACGCGCATTTACTGCACCGCAAGTGAGCAGGCTGGACAGTTTGCCAATGTCATACCCATGGTGGCAATAAGGGGGGGGGGGACACAGCTTAATTTCCCAATTAGCCCAGAGCGCTTGTAAATCCAATTAGGGCTTTAAACAATCACATGATGCACTTGTTCTGTCTGTATGAAGGGAAATTATCTTATAAAGCATTCAATGAGGCTGCACAGTGAATTCAGTTGGATGGTTGGAGCTCGTTGATCTCTACATGCAAATGGAAGGTTTATTGAGGCATTATATGTACTCTATCCATATATATATATATATATATACGCACAGTACTCACAGAAAGTCTTGGGTTTGGGCATGCTTAATTCAGGAAAATTTTGAAAATGTATTGGTTTCATAACAAAAATCATTAATTATTACATTCATTTGTTGTTACGAAAAACATATATCACATTAGAAACATCTAGTAGTTTTAAAAAAACATTTATCTCAAGTAGTAATAAACTGAAACCCAAATTATAGTTCTGAGGAGCTGTTCTGAGTTAAAAGGTAATTAGCAAGCAGTCTCGTTGGGTGCTTTTTAATGAGTAACACCTTTGCAATAACATCAAACACCAAACACTTTTGTTCAGTAATCCTTTGGGAGTCACTGACTACTGCAATTAATAACAAAATGGCAGGAACAGAACTGCTTTGCACAGATTTAAAGTTTAAAATTTATCCAATAAATTTGGAGTAGGTCAAAAAATTGTGACACTTGATAAAAAGAATATGTATGTGCAGAGGATGTGTGTAGATATATTAAACATTGCTTTTGTTATGGAACCAATACATTTTTACAGAATTAAGCCAGCTTCCCAAACCTTTCTGTGAGCTCCATTTGAGTGTGACTGTGTCTGTGTGTCTGTGTGTGTATATATATGTGTATATATTTATATATTATGATTAGTGAGTGCTGAGGACTGGGGTCCAAAATTTTTAACACTTCAAATGGCATCAAAAGAAAGTAATATCTACCTTAATGAATTTCTGCCTCTTTGTGAATTATAGTGCAGGGTATTTACACACAGGCATATCAAGGCGTTACTGCCCTGAAGCGTTGCGTGTTTTATGATTGTTTTTTTGCAAATGTCTATTGCTCAATGTCATGCACATTTTGCGATAAGGTACCTATAACGTTCCACTGAGTTCCCACAGTTAGTGTATACTGTATATATGTGTATACAGTACTGTGCAAGTCTTATGCCATAAAAAAGGCGAAATGATTTCATGTTGGTGTATAACTCTGACGTTTTGTCTGTCATGGTGTGTTAGCGCAGCCATTTGAAAACCTCTCGTAAAATCACCCCAGTGTTTGAAGTAAGCTTCCCATGCACCCATGGTTTTTTTTTACCACTAGTACACATTTTTTAGCTAAACGGTACCTCATTGACTTTGTAAACTAAATCAATTAATTAAAACAGCTGGTGGTTAAATTTAACAAATACAAGGAATAGCTGTGATGCCCCTGACGACAGGTTAGGGATCTTTAGCGGTTTTCATCTAGCCATCCAACAAAAGAAATTCTTGTTAGTTTTTATTGTGTTACTCTTAATTGGCATATATTCTAATGATAAACTGAGCAAATAGACACTTGCTACTCAGATAAATATCTTTTAAACATTTTTTTTCAGCTCATAAGACTTTTTGCACGGTACTGTATATGAAAAACATCACACTGAGCAATTGATTGGGTCACTAGAATAATTAAATGTCTATTGACTGTACTCAACAGGAGCTGCTCATCTCTCACATTGAAGCTACCGTCCTGTGAGATGAACATTGAGAGTGACCGAAACTAGCATCCGGCAGCAGCAGAGATGGATCGTCGATACTGAGACAGGGGGCTGGTAGGGTTTGGGTTCCTCGGATGCTGAATTTAGGCTGTTGTTAGTGCTGGCTCCCTCATTCTCCTTTTCTCAAGCGTGAGAATGTCAGAGAGCAGGAGGGCATGGGGATTTCGTGCCTGGGTGGGGCATTCCCCAGAGCATAGCTGGTTCCTTCCTCCAACGTCAAGATCCTTGGTGGTGTTTGTGCAAAGCCAACTGCCCATAATGCATATAACTGAAGCAGCCATACAGAGATACAGGAGGAAAACAACCTCTCGCCCTCCTTAAGTCCTTCTCTCCATTGAGCTTTAAATCTCTATTTCCCCACTCAAGAAGACACACCTAGATGCAATAAAACAGTGTTTCCCAACCGAGTCCTCAGGGAACCTCGGATAGTCTGTGTTTTTGCTTCCTCTTAGTTCCCAGCGCACCTGTACCAGGTATTCAGTGCTCCTGATTGGCTGTGAGCTGGGAGGGAGCAAAAACATAGACTGTCCGGTGTTCCCCGAGAACTGGGTTGGGAAACACTGCCCTAAAATATACTGTGCATTGAATTAGTGTTTTGGACAAAATTCCCTGAGGTTTACTATATGTACTGTATATCTGCTCTGCAATGGACTGGCATCCCCTGCAGGGTGCGCTCTATGCTGCCAGGAACAGACTCCAGGCCTTCATGCCCTCAGCAGGATGAGACGGTGGAAGATGGATGGATGCATATAATTTTTACACAATGATGTCTTTCTTTTATTCTTAATTCATTTGGGCTCCAAGCAGCAACAGCTATTTGATCCCTATTGTTTTTATAAGTGCTGTAATATACAAGACAGTAATATTTTTTTTAAAAGTAACCTTTTTGCTGGGTGTTTTTCAGGATGCCTGAGATCAGGGTTTTTATTAATGGTCTGAACCCGTTTTATAAACGCCGCGGGATTCCGTTTGACAGCTATGCTGGCTTTGACAGTCACATTTCTTGATTCTTCAGTGCTTTCACAGGAATGCTGTTCCCATTATGGTCATGCTCTCTGCAGATTTATTACATGCATCTTAATGACAGTCCCTCTTCATCGGTGACTCATTTTTAGTCATATTTCATTACTATATCTGAACTACTCATCCGTCCACCTTGCCGTTTTCTGCCCGGGAGGGTTCACGCCTTCATAACAGGCACTGATGCTGCTGTGATTAGATCGCAGGTTATTCTCCTTATCTTAACATTTCTAAAGAATTGCTCTTTTCCTCCATTTTCTTATTAATGGCCTGATAACACCATTAAACGTGATTTTAATTACTTTAGTTTAAATGTTATTGCAATCAGAGTTTCCAGTTAGTGGAATTTTGTAATTTTTTTATATATTCACACACACACACACACACACACACACACACACTCTCCTACACACACACACACACACACACACACACACACATATATACATGTAGAGGTATGTACAATAATAATGATTCGTCTTGTTCGTCTTGCCGCAGGTTATATAACAAACGTCGTTTGGTTTGCACCGAACGAATCGACTATTAAAACGATTTGGAGGAGGAAGGCTGGGTGACTAAGAGCCCATCGCTACATATAGCTTCTGATAGCTAAGGCCGGGCAGCGAAATTGCACGGCTTTCGTGACCATTAGAGCAGCTTTAAAGCCCCGAGTTCAGGCACACTGAGGCTCCGCAGGGACTCTGGAGATATACTGGCTGTATTTTTTTCAGGAATTCAAATAGAAATAGTGATATGCTGATAGGCGTCAATGTGGAACTGACAGCCCCTTTTCCATACTACCATGCTGGCTTCTTGGATCTATTAATAATCCTGTCAAGCTAATTGTAGACTATTTTTAGAGCAGAGGAAAAAAAAGGAAAACCTTTGATAGCATTCAACCTTTGATATGGAAATCTAGTGGTCCATACCTCGGTGCCAAGAGCATGCACACTGCAAGAAATGGTGCTTAATGGAGGGTAAAATTCCATTAAATAAACCCATTAAAGAAGCAAATATAAATGAAAAACTGCACACAAATGACCTATTTTGTATTGTGTATTGTATTGTGCTCGAGTTCATATTCCTCAAGCTCTCACTGAGTCCGTTACTTCATGATAAATATTTCAAATGTGTTCTAGGCAACGCCACTGATCGGCATCAAAATTCTGGGAAAATAAGTTACTGCACAAAATACTGACAGTGGTCATTCGGTGATTAATTATGCAGGTAATTCATCCAGCAAATAGTTGTAAAATGGATAATATGCACAAATATGTATATGCACAAAATAGTATGTACCCATGTACAAAAATATAGTGCTGCACGTCATTGTGGCTCCCTGCTTTGCACAGATTTAAAGTTTAAAATTTATCCAATAAAGTTTATTTAAATTTAGGCAATCTTCTAAGTGGTACAATGCCACAGAGCTGTAATTAAAGCGACATACACGGAAATGCTTTTTCGTTTAATTTTCTAAGTTGATTCAATAGTTAAATAAGTTTAATCAAGGTTCCTGGCAATGTGTAGTATGACCGAGAGCCTTTGCATCTTTACTATGGTCACACAGCACCATCATTACTGTAACCTGCAGCTAGTGAACATACTCACACATAGAGACAAACACACACTTACGTTTGTATTCATTTCTATGGGAAAATTCCTAAACCAATAAATGACCACCTTAACCCTAACCTTAACCATAAGAAACCAAGCAAAATACAGGACTTTTGACATCCTTAGTTTTTTTGATTGCAGTCACATATTTTTATAAAATTGAGTATCCCTGAAAAAATGGTCCCCACAATGTCATAATGACAGTTTCTTCTTCACGTTTGGTCCCCAAAATGTAATATATACATAAGCCACACACACACCACTGATCTGGAAGATTCACACACGTTCTGCTTCACACGCACAGCCTCATATGCCCCCCCCCCCATGTGGGTGCCTAGAAGTCTAAGGTGATGCCATCGGGAAGCTACAGGGGTAAACGGAATGTGGGTATGAGGGTGACCCCTGACCCAAACCGCCATTAAACAGCAGAGGATACGGTCAGCGTCTCCTTCACGAGCCCCTGGGGAGGGAATCTGCAGACACTCAGCCGAGCTGCATTATTAATAGACGCTAATGGCCCCATTACGCTGAACAGGAGCTGTGCTGCTGTCTTAACATGAAGAATCCAGAATCGTCTGACAGTAAGGAAGCCAGGTGTGGAGGCTTCAGTGCCTCGCTGGTTAGATCCTGAGCAGCTGGGGGGGGGGGGGGCAGAGACAGCGCCAAGGAGGAAGGCGCAGCTTCAGAGGGGCCCTGCCCTGTCCTTCTACAGTATCTCTGATTATTATTATTATTATTATTATTATTATTATTATTATTATTATTTGTAGTGTAAGGAAATACTTTGGTTAATATTCAGATTCTACTGTAGAAAGTATGACAAACTTATTTATTCACAAATAATCAGGACCAAATCAAGCAATAATGTAATTTTTCTAAACGAGAAATGCGTATAATTAATTTAAATTCCCGTATCATCCATCCATATGGGGGGGGGGACTGAAGCCTATCCCAGACAGTCTAGGGTACAAGGTCGGGGTACAGCCTGGCTGGGATGCCAGTCTAGCACAGACACACACACGCAGACACACACGCAGACACACACGCAGACACACACGCAGACACAATCATATACTGTGGACAATTTAGAGACACCAACTGCATGTCTTTGGAGGACACCGACGCAACATGGGGAGGACACGCAAACTCCAAACAGACACAGTGGGGGCGTGATTCAGACCGTGCAGTGCCAGTGCTGCCCGCTGTGCCACCGTGTCACCCACTGCTGTAAATTATACATGAATCTGAACTTCTGCAGCAGAGATGGATTAACTTTCCATTTAAAGCCTCAGCTCACGAGGTCAGACGGACAATGCTTTCCCAGAAAAGGAGAAGCTGTTTATTCGTCTGTCAGCATGCATGTTTGTGCTTGAATAGTCCCCATACAAATTCGGGCGAAAGCAGCAACATCTATTTCACCCGAAACACCAGTTTTATTAGCAGCCCCGGAGCTTGTGAAAAATCACAATGAATCCTGGGTCCGAAAAAGCCGCGACAGGATGGGAAAAGCCTGTTATCCTTCCCCATAAGAGGAATACACTCAACTCACGGGCTGTGCAAGGACTCACTAAGCTGTCATGCGTAACCTGATTGTGAGGGCTGGATTCTGTCACGAGGAGCGGAAACGAGGGAGTGCTTTATGTCAAGGCGGGGAGGCTGCCCTTCTCATGTCTATCTGACACACGTGTAGCAGGGACGGCTTTCCAGGGGCTAGCATGACACAGAACACGGACACACGTGTTCATCCCTCAGCAGCAGCAATGAACGGGATCACGCCATGAATTGTGCAGGATGGTGAAACCACGTACGGCAGACGCCCAGGTACTTCAAAGACCCGGCCCGGTCAGACCAACATCATCTGTTCCTCTCTTCTACAACCATAAATAAAATCCGTTATAGGAAACAAAACAATAGAGTTTTTGACCTCAGTTTTGATAAAAAATGTAATCAGAAAATATTTTGTAGCTTATCTAAATTAAACACTGAATCGTATGAGGAACCGATGGTCCTTTGAAATGATGAACAGAGTGTTTAAAAATGTTTCTGGTTTCCAGTGGTGGCTGAAAATGATCGCGACACTGGGACAACAGAAACCATCCAGAAAACTTGCTCATTAAAAATCTCATTACTTCGTAGGAGCCTTATAAATGACACTTCGACAAAGAACAAAAGAGTGTACCCTCCCCCATAGCCTGTAGATATCGGCGTGCTGTTTTCTGATATACAGGCAGTTTTGTGGTAGGACGTTTAGTGGTGAACAATAAAATCACTCTGCTATTTTGGGACTCGTTTTTCCTGTTCAGAAATGCTAATGAACACTGACGTACGTCTCACACTGAAGACTGCTCATCAGAGCAACAGCAGAGATCGTCCAACAGCAGAGATCGTCCAACGGCAGAGATTGTGATGCTGGCAAAGCGATGTTTCTCATCTCTAATGGTGTATATATAGGGCACATATTTTGTATTTTACTTTCAAATACTTCTAAATATTCATTAATTTTTACACCCTTTATTGTTATCCGGTTATAAATTAAAATAGTAGATTATTCAGAAAACAAGAAAAACAAAATGTATTGTTATTTTTGTTAGTAACGGATGTTAATATTAATATGAATTTATAAAAATATATTTTTATACCTATTCAATATATTGACAAATTACTTTTGATAATTTTGCTGCTAAAATAATTTTTATTCATTATCAGTTAAACATCTCGATATATATTGAATGTACTGTATATGAATATGAACATTTCCTGTAACGATGAAAAACGTCAAGTCTTGTTATCGACTTGATCTCACTATGACTGTTCAAGAAATCAGAAAATAAAAATCAGATATGAAATAATGTTCAATTAAATGAAAGAATGGAAGATATAAACCTCAATGTGATGCAACATCGCATGTATGACTATAAGTACAATTGCATGCGACTTACAGTGCTGTGTGACCAAGCGAGACAGTCGAGCACAGATGGGTTACAGAATTAAAGAGGTGAAAAGCACTTTGTAGACATAAAATATCAATACTTTTGACGTGTTTTCCCTTTTATCATAAAAGGCTGTCGAACTAGGGTTAGCTAATTGAATCCCTTATTTAATCCTTTGTCCTATATCTTAATAAAAATGCATTATTTTTTGTTTTAAATAAATACACATATATTTATCCACAGAAGCTATTTCATGGGCATTATTTTTGCATCGCACTAATGTCACAGTGAGAAGGTCAAGGGCCTGAGTTTCAGACGGAAATCAGAGATACATCGCCGGCTGTAACCGCGGTGACCGCGTGACCACACCGCATACATGTCTTGGGAAGCCTCTGGAAAGTCCTAATGTGTGCCTGTAGGGGTCGTAACAGGCAGCTGCGTGATACCCCTGTAATCGCATCTATGACCATTTGGACAGTCGTTAACTCCCCCACCCCCCCAATCTGCACTTCATAAGCAGTTAATAGAGAATCGATGGTGTAAGCCCCTCACAGCGAGATGCCGCGTCACCGGGATTTCTTAACAAAGGGTTAACTCTTACCAGGCTCCTGCAACAGTGTATAAAATGTCCACTATATGATTATTCTCCGGGCTTTGCAAACAGTATTGGGTTTTATAATGGTAGATAGACCCCCCCCCCCCCCCTCCTCCACCCACCCGCCCACAATCGACACCCACGTCTGCACAGAGGCGGGTAGGGGGGCAGGGAGGTGTAGGAAGAGTCGTCTTTTGT
>JAABNX020000151.1:6011550-6048980 GCA_015163995.2 Mormyrus lacerda
CCGTGACTCCTGCGAGGCCCATGACCCTTGTGAGGTCCGTGACTCCTGCGAGGCCCATGACTCCTGTGAGGCCCATGACTCTTGTGAGGCCCATGACCCTTGTGAGGTCCGTGACTCCTGCGAGGCCCATGACCCTTGTGAGGTCCGTGACTCCTGCGAGGCCTGCACGGCTGCACATCTATGTCAAGCAAATCAGGCGTTTGCACTGTACCACCTGCAGGAGTTTACCTGTTCAGCATCTGACCTGATAGAGGACTGGTTACCAAAGGGGTCAGACTCCTCAAAAGCCACGATTCTGGATGCAAGCATTTTGGGGACTTAATGAACACTTTAGAGTTTTAGAGGTTCTTTTTTTCCTTTGTTAGCACTTTGGACTCTGACGGTGTGCCACACACTGGATGTAATGGCCCCCCCATTTGTTGTTCCCTATTTTATTTGTCTTTAGAATTATCTTTTCCTTGCTATATCTTCAGTTTCTCCAAGCTGACCAGAGTTGTATTATCGTAGTTAAATGGTTTTTCTTTAACTAAAACTAATTATACTCTATGTAATGGGTGCATCATCTTGGATAGTGCCCAAGCTGGTACTGTGACTTTAATCTAAAAAAGCATGCCCCGTGGGGGGAGGATTATGAGATTCTGCATTGTAGTTAAGCAGACAAGACTCCATTCAGTCATTTTTAACAGCTGCTTATCCAGTTAGGGACTGTTAGTCTGGAGCCCAATCATGAAAAATGTGGGGTATGAACTAGAGAACTTGGATCAGGGTCAGATACCAGCCCCCCACAGTGCGTGCGCAGTCACATGCTATTGGCCCACATCACCCTGAGCTGCACTTCTCTGGGCTGCGAGCAGAAACCAAAGCAGACTGAGGGATCTCCATCCAGCCCAGGCGTTGTGGTGATGATGGCTCTCACTCACCATGTGGCGGCACCACGCTGCTATGAATTTACGATTGTGATACGATTTCATCAACAGATTTATTTAATGGGTGCCCTCAGACTAGTGGAGATTCTCTGTCTTTGCATTGTTTCACATGCCGACGCCACAACGATGGGACTTGTCGCAATGCGATACGACGGAGGCGGCGGTAATTTCCTGCTCTGCTGTGTTTCTGGGCTCCCCCCCGCCTGCCGGCAGGCTCGGCACAGGAGCGCCTGCATTTTATAAATTAGATCTAATATGGGAGGTCTGGTATCCTAGCAACCCCCCAGAAGTCGGTCTGCCCAGGGGTCTGAGGAGGCCGCCTCCCTGGCCTTCTGTCATGATTACCCAGACTGCACTCTGTGTCACCCTCCATCACTCTCTCACTCATAACCCAGACTGTACTCTGTATCACCTTCCATCACTTTCTCGTTCTTTACCCAGAATGCACTCCTCATCACCCTACACCACTCTCTCACTCTTTACCCAGACTGTACACCATGTCACCCTCCATCACTCTCTACTCAGACTGCACTCCGCATCACCCTCCATAACTTGTAAATTCTAATCTTCCCTCTTGCCTGTTTCTATCTGTGAAATGGTGGAGCTGAAAGTGTTCAGGGGGAGGACACTTGGTGGTTTGAGCACTATTAAAGCATTTCCTCCAGCATCATGCTTCCCAAACCTGCATTTTATCTAACAGCTGTAAATTTTATTGCAATATTAGAGGTACTGTAGAAGCTCAGCTTTGAGACCTTTAAACCTGCAGTGTGACGAGTTCTCCTCAATTGAAGAAAACCCATGAATGGTTTAATGCTCTATATTGATATATAATATGAAATATATGACAAAAGCTACACAAACAGAAAAAGCAGAGCCTGGTCACCTTTGGGGACACACACAGATAACTGTGTGTTTGTGTTGTGGTACATTTTAAATAGCTGAAACAATTTAGACCTTGTGGGTTAATTCCTGTGGCGACTGATCAGTCTGTGCACTTTTGCTGTAATCATCCATCGATCATGCACTTGAGCACAGACTTCATTCATCAAAATGCTAACAGCGTGTCGATATGTGGAGAGTACTGCATGCTTTTGTTTCCTGATAGTGAGCGGAGTGCTTAGCTTACGCTAATGCCCCTTTAGTACTTAGACAGTGCAGCCCACATATAGGGCTTCGCAGCCTTAAATCACAGACCCTCAAATGAGGACAGGTCAGCATTACAGACCGCCTACCACTAATGCATGATCACATACTTGACCCCTTGTTTGGGGTCAGGGGGCTTCAATAGTTTTCCCATAGGGTTAACCTGATGATTATATTGACATTTTGCCAGTTTATGATGTTTCTGCTGACCCCAACATACCCCATCTTATCAATGTTCTGTCCTAGAGAACCAAAGCTGAAGGAAGAGACAGAGCCACATATCAGATACTGAAATGAACGATATGTCTATAAACGCCATTTTGAAAGCACTACCATCGGTAACATGAGACAACTGTAAGATGTTGCTGCAGTCATAATATACATCGAGGTTTGCAATCTGTTCCTCATATCGCCTGCTGAGCGTTAGCAGATCCTTCACTGGGTCCTGGTACGGCCCACTGGCCCACGGGCCGAGGGAACAATAGGCGCTAGTGTGTGGGTCTTTGGGATTGATGAGGCCGACTGACCTGGAAAAACCTCATCATGTCTGTTAACCAGTTACTGTCAGCCACAGATCTTTTGTGAGGTTTAGTTCTAAAAAAAGCACATACATACCATTTCTGAACTCAGTGGGATGCTCTAGGGGGCAGGAATGGACCTCCTTTGGGAGAAGGGTCTAGCTGCAGAAGCCTGTAGAGTGGAGCTCCACTGGAAATACGTCACCTCCACAGGAAACACGTGATCTCAACTCTGTGTCGGTCGAATAAACACTAACCTTAACCTTAACCCTACCCTTAACCTTACGCCCTTAAAGATCACGTGTTTCCTGTGGAGGTGACGTATTTCCAGTGGAGCTCCACTCTACAGGCGTCTGCAGCTGGACCCTCTTGTCCTTTGGTCACCGAGGCATGGAACGTCCTAACTTCAGCTGGTACATGCTGTGTTTTCCGGTATACATTATGTAACTATGACATAGTTTGTGGTTAATTAATGCATACGTAATAGCATAATACTGTATTTGTGCCCCCTCATGTAGAGTTTTACCAAAAAAAGAATTATGCTGAGTCAGCTTTTCTTGTGATATTTATGGTGGCTTATGATATGTCAGTTAAACATTTCAAATGAAAACAAAATAATCATATAAAAGGATATGGAAGGCTGAAAGAACGGACATAAAACTGAACTTTTATAACAGGTTTGTCCAAAATATACATTTCCTTACAACATCCTTAAAGGATTGTTTCACAACTAAGATAATCACAATCACAACTTTCTTGTGTTAGGTTACCATTTCTCAGTTTTACCTGCTTTTAATTTTGGAACTGAAACGTATTATTTTTTTACGAATTCCTGCACATCCCTGCCTGGTGCCCTGTGCTGCCTGGGACAGGCTGCAGACCCCCCCAGCCTTTCAGAGGGTACATTACTGTAGACCCAGGCTGGAAGAAAATGACATCTGTACACAGAAATGGGAGAGTCTGCTTTAAAATAATAAAAAATAATTAAATCATTGTGATTTACAGTAAGACATACTTTAAAAATGCCAAAACCAAATATTAGATTTGTGGATTACAGCGAGGCATGTGACAATCTACCATTTAAACCCGAATTTATCGGTTATGCATTCTGATGATTATGGTGTGTAGGTGTCCGCGTTCAGGAATCTGGGAAGGCTGTCATTCCCAGCATGTATGGCGTGTGCCTGCTGACAGTGAGCGCAGCACATGCGAAGCTGAATTTCCGAGACCTGCGGAGAGTTTTCCAAGGGGGGGGGGGCACTTGTGCCCTGTGCCCCATATCGCTGGCTGAGCTCCGCCTGCATGGCTCAGTGTGAGACATCGCGGCATCAGTTTCAGTTTCCGGTCCGACTGTCAAAGACTTAAAGGAATCTCTTGGCTGCTGTCCATGTTGAGGGGATTTGTATGTGATGTTGCCAATAATAATTTCCAAGATCGCAGCCATAGAGTCAACACTGGGCGGGGTCAAGGCCATAACTATAATATAAATTTGGGGGGTGGGGGGCGACATTGTGAGCACATCTGAATATTTGGGGGACGTCTCCCCCAGAATATATTATAATTACGACCTTGATCATTTTATTAGTAAATTCCATATTAATATACACTTAATATTAAATCTGAAATTTGGTCATAGAGAACAGTAACATTACATAAACTTTGCTTGGATTTGCATTGACAATTCAGTAACAATGCCTTATATGAAATATTTGCAGTATTTTCGTTTATTTGTACAAGACAGCATGACTTAACACTCCGCTAAAGTGAAAACATAACCTTGATAAGAGTCTTATAGTGAACTCGGCATCTGCATTTTTTTTTCCCCTTGCCTTACAGGCGTATCTCTCCTGGCGTGAGTCTTGTGCCCCCTCGTGGTTATAAAGTGTCACTGCAGTTTCGAGCATATCGATCATCTTTGAGAAAACCTTCGTAGAGATGTTTTACTTCACCTGCTATCGACAATTGTCTTCGGATGTGACACATTTAAAATTTGAAGGCCGGTATCAAAATAAGGCCAAAGCTAATCACATTATCAGGATTATGCACAAGACCCTCACAGCAATCACAAATACTGTCATGCTGAAATGACTTTCCAATACAAAGATGTACTGAAGATGTGATACGCCGATGCACAGAGAGGAAAATATTAAAGGAAAACTGCATGTTGCAGACCCTTATCTCTCTAGCTACCCAGAATATCCCCATCTGTTTGTGTCAGCAGGCTGTGTGTTGCAGATGGGGGAAATGTCAAAAAGCTACGAAAGAATATTGGCCAACATGTCACCTTTGCCTCAGTTGAGTGGTACATCCCCATCACAGCCCACATTGCTGCTACCTCCCCCCTAGCTCCACAGTGTAAATGGCTTTTGCTATTTAAAATGCACTAAACTCTTAACCCTCCATCCATCCATCCATCTTCAAACTGTTTATCCCAGGCAGGGCAGTAGGAGGGACAGGAGCCTATTCCATACAGGGGTTCTACTCCATCACAAGACACATACACACACTCAGTCATGTTCTATTGGCAAATGAGACAACAGTTGGCCAAACCGCATGTTTTCGGACCATAGAAGAACACCTACATGGCATCGAAGGAACGGGTGAACTGCACGCCACAGGCTTGGAAGTCTGAGGCACCAGCTGTACTCTTTGAGCTGTTGTGTCCCTGTCTTGCAGATCAATATGTTCTCAAAAGGAATGCTGGATCTCATTCAAATGCAGAACATTTTAATATGAAATATTTACAGGATTGTGACATTTTCACATTTGCATGGTTGAACAGTAACATATCACTGACGTGAGCATCAATGACAAGAGAACAAACTTCTGAGGAAGCTGGAGGAATCGCAAATTCTCCTCCTTTGCAAAATCACCACATCGCTTGGCTCTGAACGTTTTGTTCCAAAGGTGAAGTATGCTTTGGAAACTTAGCTGTTATGTCATTCCAGACTCAGCTGTTTATAAAGGTGTGAAAAAAAGTTCCTGTTACATTTTTCAAGAAGTTGTACTTGCACACTTGAGGTAGAATCGAGAGAGAGAACAGACTAGCAGACGTGACCGACGTGAGCGGCGTGCTTTTGTTCCATTAGATGGACAATCCATGTGAAACCACATACAACATTATCTGTAAAATCTAAAAATCGTCTCTGTGTAATACTTTCTGAGACGGAATGGCTTATTGCAGTTAGGCATTAATGACTGATCTCAGCATAACTCTTCCAGTTATAAACTTCCATATCTTGAGATACTTTACATAATAGATTAAAGAAATATCTAGAAATTTGATATGTGAATAAAAATGCTAGATTTGGACTTACAAGGCCCCACAAGTACACAAACAGATTCTGTGCAAAACATTTCCTCTCTACAAACATAAATGTTTTTTGTAAAGATAACGGGGGAAAATCCTCTCCATCTGGCAATTTCTACATCCAAGAGAAGTGAACAGGCACCGTCAGACCAAAATACAAGCTTGCCATTTGGGGTTTACATTCACGGTGCTGTGTTAAGGTCTGGTAACGATCTAGCCTAAAATATCTAGCCGGAAATGCGGCGCCGGGATGAGTTCAGCCCCTGACAGCCGGCACTCTGCGCATGATGAACGGCAGTAGCTGAAATGATGTCGGAGGTAAATGTGCAGCAATTACAAATCTGTCAAGATGCTAATTAATTATAGACAGAACAGGCACTTGTGGAAGGTTGCTGCACAAGGAAAAGGGGCAGTAAGAAAAACAGCAGAAGAAAAAGCCTGATAAAATTGTTGTGCATAAAATGTGTATTACAAACACATGCGACGTTGCAGATGAGGCTTAACTATTCAGCAACTTACCAAACCAAAGGATAACTCATCAACCAGGGATCTACAGTGACCCAGAGAATATTACTGGGAACTGCAGCCAATTCACATGTTCAAATAAAACAACATTTTACTGCCAAACTAAACTACAACTGAACTACATAACCCATTGTTCAGTCTGTGTTGGGTTAATGATTTTTTTCTATGTAGAAGAAACCTGAAGAAAATCTGAAGAAACCTGAAGAAAATAACCAAATTTGACCAATCGGCCTTCGAAAACAGCCATTTTGCAGAGTTTCAGTGCAAAAAATCATTTTAAAAAATCATAAAAATATCATTTCAGTTGTGACAAGGTATCTGTGTTTCCAGTAAGGCCTTGCGAGAAAAACTGCATCAGTAGCATAGTATAAACAGCAACAAAGCCTGCCTCAGACTCTGCCCCTGAACCAGGGTTCCAGGTCACGGCGACGCCTCGCTCAGTCCACGGTGCTGCAGATCTGCAGGACCCTCTGGTTGAAGTCCTCTGATTGGTCAGCGTACACGTAGTGGCCGGCTCCACGAATGGCCTGAGGGAAGGGGGTGGGGTCAGAAGGGGACACTCACCTCAGCTCATTCAGCGATTCCTCAGAACAAACATGGCAGGGCATGGGCCATCACACTCACGATGGTCTCCACATAGGAGTTGGGCCTCAGCTCCTTGATCAGGGTGCCAGAGTTGCCTTCGATGCTGGAGCGGGAGCCGTAGAGGATGGTGATGGGGATGTCCTGCTGGATGAGGCCGACCCGCTGGCCCATGGGCCGCTGTGCCCAGCAGTACGGAATCGTCATGTTCCGGAAGGCGCTCTCCCCGCTGGAAGGGAAAAACACCTTCCGCTGACTGCAAACAGTTCCCCGTACGATGGCCAAGTAAGAGGATCATGATATCAGGTTAAAAGGCATAGTATTAGACTAACAGTCTATATGCTACCCCTTCACTACTGCTTCACAGCAAGTGGGGGGGGGGGCTGACCTTGGGGTTTGGGCGTTCAGGTGGTAGATGTACTCCATGACGGTGTTGTCGTTGAACATGGAGGAGAATTTCTTCTTAAAATCTGGTCTGAGGGTCTGTACCAGTGTGGGCCCTGGGCATCAATAATGAACGCAGAGACATTACATGCTGCCTGAGAGCAGGTAGCGATCCCCACGTATCACTGGGCTTGAGCTGTTACCGAGGGGTCCCGCCAATCTCAGGCCTGCCAGTGGATTGAAGGCGCTCAGCATGGCCCCAAGTGCCCTGATCCACACGGGAATGGGCCGGTCCTGCTCCAGCGGTTCGGGCCTCTCTGGAAAACCCCAAGGCTCAACGAGTAGGAGGTGCTTCACCCTGCAGCGCAGAGAGTAGCATGGAGGGACGACTAAGTTACTCATCCCTGCCGCTGATCCATCAGCTTGGCTATTCATCCCTGCCGCTGTCCCATCAGCTGAGCTACTCATCTCTGCCGCTGGTCCATTAGCTGAGCTATTAATCCCTGCCGCTGGTCCATCAGCTGAGCTACACACCCCTGCCACTGATCCATCAGCTTGGCTACTCACCCCTGCCATTGGCCCATCAACTTGGCTACTAATCCCTGTCGCTGATACATCAAATTAGCTAGTCATCCCTGCTGATAAGTCATGAATTTAGCCACTCATCTCTGCCACTGATCCAAACTAGCTATTTATTCCTGCCACAAATCCATCAACTTAGTTACTCAGCCTTGCCTCGGATCAACTGAGTTATTCATCCCTGAAATGCTTTTTTACCCTTTAAAATCCCACTGGCCAGTTTTCAGAATCTGAAATCAGTATTGCCACACAACCAAGGCTAGTGGGAATTATTAGCATAGCTCACTACTGTTACAAACGTGACAAATACAGACATACAGTAGAATAAATGCAAGACATGGGATACGAAATGTAGAAGGGAAAATGCAAGGTATAATAAATACAGTGGATTGTGCAAACTGAAGTGGTGCAATGCTTAAGGTTGATAGAGGTACAATACAGAAAACATACATCCATACAAATAATGCATAACGTACATCCCATTAAATGGTAATTATAATATGTGGACAGATTGTCAGGGATTTGTGCTGTAAACATTTAAATGGTACAAATGTTGCACTGCTGTTTGATTACAAATTAAATTTGAGTAACTGTTAACTGTCACACTAAATCCTTGTGACCATGGTTACCCTAATAAGTATAAATAAGCAAATCTAGGAACTGAAGATCAGTTCCAGTACAGCAGATTATCAGAAAAGATCTACAAGATCTGTAACCTTGGTTTCATAAATATAAGCATTCATTCCATTTGTAGGTGCCACTCTGTGACCTGCCATGAGGTGGTGCGTACCTGCTCGGGTACCTCAGCGAATACGCTGCTGCCAAATAGCCACCCAGATTGTGTCCAAGCATGATCATGGCCTCCAGTCCCACACTGGCCCTCCAATCCTCTATGGACTCAACAAACTGGTCTTCAGCCTCGCGGGCGTCCGTGCTAAAGTGTGGCCTACTACTCTGGCCAAAGCCCAGCAGGTCAAAGGCGTAGAGAGGCCTGTGCTCAGACAGGACGTCCAGGTTGAGGGCCCAGAGGCCCACGCCGCCCCCAAAGCCATGCAGGAGCACCAGTGGCGTCTTGTCCACGCTCCCGTTAAACACCAGCGTCCAGATCCTGTTCCCGTTGCTTATTTGCACGTATTGCTTGGAGAACTTTCTAGATAGTGCTAGAATTAGAGAAGGGGGGATTGACCACACAAAGCCATTCTAGAAGGAATCCTCATGTCAGACATGCTGCGAGAAGCGTCATGCGGAGGAAAGGAGCATGAACTTACAGCGAAGCATCTTCTCTTCCGCCACCTTCAGCTGGGTGAGGGACGTTGGGCACCATGATGGAAGCCAGCTGGTTATCCACCAGGACCTGCGAAGATACATCAGGTCTCAGTCAAGAGATTCAAGACCACTGCTCACACCCTTAACTGGTATGCAACTAGAGCATATGACTGAGAATGATATCATTGAAAGACAGTGGGCTGTTTTTATATATGTCCACATCTTTGCACAATACTACAGATTACCACACACACTCATGTTTCTCAACCACATTCAATTCAATGCAGTTAAAGAATTCTAACATTCTGGCAAAATACAAACAAATGAAAATCGTGATAGCTTTGATAGAACCTTTTTACTGGCTATAATACTCCCATGTGACTATCCTCATGAGGACGCTCCGTGCATTTTCCATCTCCCACATGGACACTCTCCCTCCTGTTGCTATTTGCTCTACTTTCTAACTCCTGCCAGCTGGGTGCACAGTCACGGGATCTTAGCGACCGCCTTCTTCAGTGTTCGCTCAGTTGTGCCCGAGGCCAAAGTATCCTTTTGAGTCAAACCGCATGTTTATGCATTTATGCACAAATGCCAAAAGCTATATGCAAGCAGTTTCTTCAGACACAATGACTGACTGACCTTGACTGGACTCAATGAGATGCATTAAGATAGTTTGATTAATGGGTGCAGGAATTAAGACTTTAGCAGTTCCAAATCTTGGCTCACTGGGTTGGATGGAAAGGACTTGTGCATTAAAAGAGGGAATTAAAAATAGACTATTTTTGGGAGACTTTATATCACACACACACAGCTGACAGCAGCTGTCTGCACTCCTGCTAAACATGCTGTTTTAATGGGCACATTTCAGGACTACTGGTAGCCATCAGGAGATATGAGGTGGCATAGTGTAACTGATCGGGAGTAAAAGGTGATCAGAGCAGCCCAGCTCAGGGTGTTTACTGCACCGGCGGCTCTGGAGGACGCAGGATGCATCTGCAGCAGCAGACGTGACCTCACCCCACTCTGCAGGGGCACCTAATCCTGTTCTGTAAGCGTTCATCTCAAAATCAGAAATGTCACAGCCCAGTCTAAATGGAGGAGAAAATCAAATAACTCCAGTGTTAGCCCGCATGAATTATGTGCTGATTTCAATGTGCCTTTTGAGGGTGTGCTTGTGATGATAATAAAAAAAAAGCAGTTGTGCAACAGTCTTTTGAAATGTGTTTCAGAAAACCACTCCTTTCAATCTTTAGTCAGGGTTTCTGTTCTCACACGCACACTGATATGAAGGTCATATCAACCATTCTCCTCAGACCACTCCAAAGCCCCGATCCTTTTCTGCCGTGTATTTTCAGGGGTGATTTAAATTGCGCAAAGTGCTGTACACACCTCCAGTCTGCATATACGGCCAAGATTAGCCGGGACTAGAGGCAGTATGCGATGTTCTAAAATCCAAGCCGAGTGCGTTTATTCTTGCAGCCACTTGAAAGCGTCAGTCCACGCAAATACTGACACCGAGTGCTGATTCTGTTACCTGGCTGTCGCTTCCAGGAACCTCAAGAATTTGCAGAACAGATTGTGAGTAGGGAGGCGGATCAGTAACCAGCGAATGACTCTAAGGCAAAGAATAGACCGTTATATAGAATATAAAAGGGAATAATATGCATGCATGTGGCGCCAAGTGTCAAGCGCTGATTTCCGTGCATTGTAGCATTGACGACATTAAGGAATGCCTTGCTGCATTTGTCCACAGAAAGATAAACTGCAGTTACATTTTGCCCACGAAAGCATAAAGACTTCTTATTTCGCGCACAAAAGTCAAAAAGAATGTTTAATTTTGTGCACAGAATTGATATCAGCGCCTTGCATTTCATGGACAGAAGGCTGTATTTGCTTTCATGAATAAAAAGAAATTAATTTCGTTCACAAAATGCATTTTGTCGACTAAATTCATTTTGTGATAAAATGCATTTGTTGAACGAAAGAAAGATATTTTGTTCACGTATATTTCTGGAGTGAAATTAAGTCGTTTTGTGAACAAAATGCATTATATGTGATAGGAAGCCATTTTGTGGAGGAAATAAATGTATGTCACAAATGATACACGGGAAATCCATTCTATACTATATGGAATCACGCAATACTTTTATGGAATGGGGAATTTCATTCTGTCTTTTGCTGAGTCACGGAAGGCAAGTGAGGGGCGCGCCCGTAGGGGGAGTAGTACCTTCCAATGACCAGAAGGAATTTCACATACGTTCAACCGTCTGTCCATGAAATGTAGGTGCTGATATCAATTCTGTGGACAAAAGGAAACATTCTTTTTGATTTCTTTGTACGAAAGAATGTTGAGTCTTAATCCTTTCTGCGGACAAAATGCATAAAAGCATTACTTGATTTCGCATTAAATAATGCTTTTATGGCACAGAATGTGTTTTGTGTCCGAAAATGAGGGCTTGACACTTGGCGCCCCATAAATATGTTAAACTAATACAAATCTGAGACATGCTTTATGGATGTTAAACATACGACATGCATCATTATTACCGTTTATTCTGCAAAACAACCACTAAAGCGAAAGCTGTTAATGGAATATTACCTACCAGGTGCTGTCACTGTCAATACCCTTTCACATATATCACTCATCCGTTCAGTATCCATCGTCCCTAACCAGTTATCAAATATTAACATAACCCCAGTATAAATAAAGAACGGGAATTAAAAACATTTTACCATACTCTAACATTTGACACATTACATTTTTTTCTGACATGGAACGGAATGTAAATTTTAAGCGAGAACCCAAACTCATCCATATTGCTGGTGGCCACAATTTTTTTGCCGTCAGGGAACCCTTATTCAAACACAGATAAATGTACAAACGTTGACATTATTCATCAATAAATTTTATTTAAAAAATAAAAAAACACGACCAGCTGTAGTTTAAGCAAGTGCCATGTTAATGTTTTAATCTGTGTACTAACCGACCAGTGCGCCCTACATTACACTGACCTGTCATTGGTCACATTTAAGGTAGTTGCTCTCAGTTTGGGACGGGACGCCGTGACAGCTCTTCCAGTGTTTTAATTGCACATGGCAAGAGCCAGTCAGACACGTTAGGACGAGGACCAGCCGGTGAGATAGCCGCCGCCGATAGGAAAACACTTACCCTCTCTCCCGTAACTCTGTCTCCTCGGCCATCTTACCGCGAAGCGGCGCCGGACCACGACGTCATCGCAGCTGAAAAAGCCCATTGGAAGGGGCGTGGCGCTTGGGCCCGGAGCTCTCCAGCGATTGGTTGAATAGTAGCGTCAGCCGATACTATTCGGAGGTAGCGAGCGGCGTCGGAAAGTGCCGAAACGTGAAAGATTCACCAAATGTGTACGGATGAATAGTCTGTATGGCGTTTATAAAGGCGCATAAAAATGATCCGTTCAGCCCTTTCCCGCTCGCGAGATTTACACCTGTGAAAATCTGAGGATGCTGACTGTGTGTTTGTGTATGTGGATTATGCTTATATTACATTGTGGGGACCAAATGTTATTTTGACGTTGTATATATATAGGGACCATTTTTCAGATCCCCACCAAGATCCGTGAATACAAAAAAACTACAAATGCCAAAAGTGTCGTATTTTGTTTGGCTACTTATGACTCCCCATAGAACTGAATGGAGAGACCCCACAAAGATGTAATTACAAACTTGTGGGTGTGTCTGTGTTGGTAATGCTGTATTTTAGTTATACCGAGGTTGTCTGCAATGGAGATCTTGGCTACATGTAGGTCTGCACGTCTGTCTGGTTGCTTTACTACTTCTCTGTGTGAATGTGATTGAAAGAAGCTCAAATTTGAGATATTGGTACTGGATGCAATGTAATGTCAACCAGCAGATGGTAGTAGAGATCCTGTATTTTATGCAGCATTAATCCACGAAAACAAAACACGCTGATGACTCATTCCGACTATGTGGTAGTCAAGTAATACTAATCCAAGTTGGTGTATTTGTGAATTTTCAGGCTTTTGGGCTCCGAAAAAATTCGTGAAAATCCTCGTTTTTGGGTAGGGTGTAATGCATTTGCTTTTGTTTTTCTTTTGCAACATACATATTCACAGTATGCAGCATTACATTTTTTACATTTTGCATAGCTCACACAATTTCAGCCACTTAGTAAAGTCCATAAATCGGGATGTATCTGGCGTGCCAGTCACGCTTTCAGAATCTGACGCTCACGCAAGAAATCTTGGGGAAAATTATTACATTATAAACCTAAAATGAATTAGCCTACATAAAAACCGTTGGGGTATTTTGCAAACCCTACAGACTATTTGCAAGGCAGTAAAAATGTTACATGCATGTAAATGCGTGTGCAGACTCTTTCGAATTGAAAATCTCACACCAGCCAGTTTACCAAAGTTGGCAACTCTGCCAAAATTTCTTTTTGGAGTTGACAGAAGAAATCGCTTACTGAAGCAAAATTGATCGGATGTATTTTCCGTTTCGTGATAATGTCTGGTACAAATGAACAAATTGGCAAATGTTTTGCAATATCAACTTCATTTCCAGTTTTGAAAATGAGCAGTCTGACGTTGCAGTTAATTCAATGAAACTGTCAGCCTTGAGTAATTATAGCTTAGGGCCTGTTTCCAGGCAACAACAAATTTATATGGTCTTGAGGGAAAAGGTTATGTTGTGTTGTCTGAGTGTTTATGTGCATAAAGCAGTTTTT
Organism: Mormyrus lacerda; assembly: GCA_015163995.2. Taxonomy (NCBI): domain Eukaryota; kingdom Metazoa; phylum Chordata; class Actinopteri; order Osteoglossiformes; family Mormyridae; genus Mormyrus; species Mormyrus lacerda. Next base: position 6,025,510 of record JAABNX020000151.1, read on the forward strand.
TAAATGAAAACATTTCATCTCACAATCCTTAATTCAAATTAATCTTCAGGCAGTAAAATGAACTATTGACTTTTATGACAAAACGGTTACACTGACAATAAATATCTGAATATGTAACATAAGACTGAATTGATTTCTGTTTCAGTTAAACACAGGATAGTTGTAGTTTTTAATTTATATTTGCAACCTGCAAGCAGACCCACGATCAAACCAGGATTTAAAAATGCAGTTCTGTCTCTTAATTTTTTCCGCCGCTGTGTGTGTGTGTATATACACACACACACACACACACAGCAGCAGAAAAAATGAAGAGAGCACTCTACATCCTGTTCTATTATTCTATTATTTATATATATATTGTAGAACAAGAGGTTAAATTACTGTTTTCCACTTTGTGGATTCATAGGGGTTTGATTGATTAAAAGTTACTTAACAGCAAAGTAATTGATAATGTGATTACGTTTGCAGAAATTACAGTTTGAGACAAGTAATTAGTAATCTTTAATGGATTTCTCTTCTTGAGTGTTTTCCCCACCACTGATTAGAACACGTAACACAACAATGACAAACTGAATGATATTCTTCCTTGCACTACAAGGCATACTGGGTGCAGAAGCAATCCTCAACATCCAACCGGTCTGAACTACTGGGGAGGAGATGTGGTGGTCTGCAGTAAATGCACTGGGTCACCACCAGTTCAGCAGCTTGCCCCTCGCCTTTTCCGATGGTCAGAGCTCGAGCCTCTACTCTAGTATGGTGACCAGGGCAGCGCAGTCCCACAGTTCCTCGGGAGTCAGAGAAGGGCCTAAACTGCTGGTGTACCTGGGTCAGGCAAGACTCCCGGTGCTCCATGTCGGTGTATTGGGGAACCTCGAGGGAGGTCCTCATTCCACCGGCACTCGCCGCCTGTCCAGGCGTTATATCTTGCTGCAGTACGGAGGTTTCCTCCTCTGCCCCAGGAATCCTTACCTGTTAAAATGAATGATTCACTTTTCAGTGATTCAGCGTTACTCATATGACACGGCAGTCCTGCCCCGGCTCCATGTGTGTGGCTGAAAGTAGCACGTTCTTCCTGTGTCATCATGCAGTTTCCTCTGGACTCTTTGGTTTCCACCCACAGTGCTGAGGTGCATTGGAGTTGCCCACTTCCTGGTAATGGTGCGTGGGTATGACTGGTGAGTGAGTGTGTCCTGGGTTTCCCGCCTTGCACCCGTTGCTTCCAGATGGACTTCAGTCCCCTGCATAGGACAAGCAAGTGTAGAATATGGATGGGTGTGACCTCAGTAATCATAGTCAAGAAGTAATAATTTTTATCTTGAATGATGAAACCAGGTTAAATATTTGTGAAGAATTTCAAGTGCATATATTTTTTTGATTTTATTTTCCTCTTTTCCTCCTCCAAGCGATTTTGCCCTTTTATTCACAGACAGCTGTCACACGCTGTGCTGACTGTCATCCTCCTTGACCTCGCCTGTCTTTTCTCCCATTCAAAAGTGGAAGATGTTTCACAGCCACACGTCACGTCTGTAAAATTCGCAGTTCAGTTCACACTGGAATGGACTTACAGAAGATGCCATTCATTGGCCTGTTTTTCTTCTAGGAAAAATTACCATTAATAACTTCACAGGGGAAATATATTTCATTTTTCCGAATATATACAAGATTAAATTGTGAATCAGTATGAAAAATCACTTTGCTTATTTGTTTAAAATATTTTGTTTCTGTGTGTGCTTGAATTGATTGATGAGAGTACTGTGAATGTACTGCAATGTTAGTCGGTCTGTTAACTCTACAGTCTGCTAGCACTACAGTCTGTTAACCCTACAGTATATTAGCACTATGGCACTACTCTATGTGTTTGAGATGCGAGCTGAAGAGTGTGAGAGATTCTTCAACAGTTATAGAACAAACTGTAATAAGGAGATAAAAAGGTAATAAGGAGAATCACATGTTCATCCACATTCGTTGTATGTTTACTGTCATTTTTCCTTTATTTTTCCATTGTTACTTTATGTGAGAAAGACTAAACGTCATTTAAAGACCAGAATATGTGAGCACAAATGTACTATTTGCGATAGGAATGAATCGTCTCCGGTGGCCCGACATTATAATACAACAGGTCTTGACTGTAACTCCCTGCAGTTTATGGGTCTGGTCCCTAGAGGGGGCAATCGAGAAAACCACCTTCTTAGAAGAGAAGCCAGATATATTTTTGTTTTAAATAAATTGGAACCAAGTGACATAAATGACAACTTCTCTTTAACCTGTTTTTCAATATGATACTTCATTTGTTTTGCATATTACTGTACCTTTCGTTTACTATTATACCATGTTTTGGGGGTGTGGCCTGGTGATACCCTGGTGATGTCCATTACACCTGTTGTGTCATCATTGGTTGTCTCGCAGGGATGTGTATATGTAAATGGGAACTGCACACGGTCTGTGGCACACTGTGGAAGGCAGCACACCGAAACGGCCCTGTGTTTTATGCAGACTTCCAGTAAAGCCATGTTGAAGCAAAGTGCGACGTCTTTTTGTTTACTTGATCGATTCCTCTACTGTGGTCCAGCACTGACAATTAAAGAATTATAGAATTTCTGTGCCATAAAGAATGGTCTGTGTATCGGCTTTGAGATGTTTAGCAAAAGTGGGCAGTGAGTGTAACACCCATAGCCACCAACTGGCTGCTTTTAGTAACAAAGAATGTCCTGATCATGCAAGGTGGATCAAAGGTGTTTACACAGCACATCTATCTGGTGTGGGATCGCTTGGCATGTACATGCAAAATCTACAGTCTCACCCGATCTTTCAGTGGGTCTTTTTGTTGAGTTTCTGTGTCTCTCATTATGTTGTGGAAGCTGTGTTTTATGTATTACTGTTCAGAGCTATAAATAATCTTCAGATGATTCCCTTGTGGCTAAAACCTGGAGGATTATTATGGAAAAAAACAAGTAGCGCAGTGCCTCCGAGGTCTTGCCACAAAGCGGGGCCTGTGGGGTCTTGTTAATCTTAACAGATCTGACATTAGCTGGGCACTCTTCCTAGATTTATCTATCCCGTTGGCTGTATGCTGTCTGCATTCCTAATATCTTGTGCCTCTTATCAGGTTTCTAAGTTTATTCACTTGGTTTTGTGAATTATGCAAATCATATCATATCCAAATCATAATGCAAATTAAACCGCAGGCTGGGAGTTGGAGTGTTCAAAACCTGTAACCACAAATGGACTGTAAAATGAATGTAAAATGAAAATGAAATTATTTCACGCCGCTTCGCTGCAGTTCTCTGTGAATCCCTACATAACTTGATACTCTGGGTCATGCCGTTATGCAAAAAATGAGTTACTGATATCTCAGACTTTAATGAGTACAGTGAAAACGGCACCAGCTTTTCATTATATACAAATAAGAGGTCAAAGTCATGCTAGATGTTATGCAATATTTGGAGAAATATTCATGATTTACCAAAATATGTACTTCTTCCACTCTGCCATGCTATTATGCAATCCTTGTCACAGAAACACAGGAGTTTCACATGTCAGGAGGGAAGTAACATTTATGTACTAAGGTGTGTCCTGTGATGGGTTGGTGCCCCGTCCTGGGTTGTTCCCTGCCTTGCACCCGTAGCCTCTGGGATAGACTCTGGACCCCCCACAACCCTGGCTAGGACAAGTGGTTACATAAAATGTATGGATGGATGGATGGATAATGAAGGTGTTGTAATGATTCCCGTATAGCAGTATCCCAAGCTAAAGAGAGGATTTACTCATGACCAAGATGAGTCTTTGGTACATTGACTTAGATTTTAAATTTCTGCGCCTGGAATGGTTCTTGCTGATGTTTAAATTACACCCCACAGTTTATCATTTGCAGAAACCATAAATTTGTTGCTTGATGATACTTCATTTGCACTTAATGGGATTCAGTTTGGGTGAAGATTCTGGCTACTCCATCAAATGGCAATTTGCAAAGCTCAGTTTCATCAAGTACTGCATGTGATGCACCACTGTCATGCACAAGTATCATATTTATCTCAATGCCTCAGGCTTACTTGTGCACCATGGCAGATAGTCGCTTTTCGGAAATTCAATATAAGCATCTGCAATCAAATTCACACCTTCAGCAACTTGCCAATGACCATTTGGGTCAAAATATCACGCCACTACCTCCTTGGTGGCGTTACAGTCTGAAAGGACAAGGTCTCATTTCTCACCCAAACTTTGCTCCATCTCTCAGGTCCATCAAGAGTCCATTAGTGAACAATACAGTTTGGAAATGGGTCTGGGTCCAACGTACATGCTTCACTTTGTCGCTGCCCGTCAGAGGACGTCTTTACACGCTTCCCGAGGAGGCGGAGTGCCCTGCACCTTCTTGATCTTGAGACATTGCTGGCACCAGCCTTGTCAGATATCTCTTTGCTATTGACTAAAGGCTTTCTAATTACCACTCGCTAAAAGAAGGAGCCAAGATGGCGGCAACTTTTACATTCAGGTGCAGTAATCAATGGAATTTTCACCTGGACTCAGTGCTGAGCGGCTTACTGTATAAAATAATAATAATAATGACTGTGTGTGCATGTGCATGTGTGCCCTGTGATGGACTGGCAGCCCTCCCAGCCCTCCTGCTAATACTGGATGAGCAGCCAAAAGATGGATGGATAATACGAATAGAAAAGAATTGAATAGAACAGAGTAGAATCTTTATTGCCTTATGGGTGGGGCCGGTGGAAATGTTTGTGAATAATATCATAATTAGATACCCACAATCAGGGTGTCGTACATGATTGTGAATGTGCTGTACATCATGCCAGATTAGCTCAGAGCCTTTAGTCACTGTTCTAAATGCTGAAACCAAACCAGGCCACGGGAAGCAGCGCCTTCATCGGCCACTACAGAAAAGTGCAGGTGGCTCTGTAGAGAGGGCGGTCCTGTGCATTTTATCACTGGGAGATGCAGACAGGGAGACCCCTCCCGACATATGAGGTGCTAACAGACAGGGAGACCCCTCCTGATATGTGAGGTGCTAACAGACAGGGAGACCCCTCCTGATATGTGAAGTGCTAACAGACAGGGAGATCCCTCCGGACATGTGAGGTGTTAGCAGTCAGGGAGATCCCTCCGGACATGTGAGGTGTTAGCAGTCAGGGAGATTTCACCGGACATGTGAGGTGTTAGCAGTCAGGGAGATCCCTCCGGACATGTGAGGTGTTAGCAGTCAGGGAGATTTCTCCCAACAGTGTGCAACCTATAACTAAAACCAGTCGTGAATTACTGTCGGTAAGACAGCATTTTATTTATGATAATTATCCTCATTGAGTCAGTTTATCTGTATGGAAAAAGTTTGCAGTGTTAAAGACGAGCGCTCACCGTATCTGTGGAGACAGTGACCTTGATGACACTCCTCCCCTATGTGTCATCGCCCGTCACTCTTTCACCGTGATCGCCCGTGAACCCTGCATGCACCCCGCCCCTCCCGAATCACCCTCTCGTGAAAGCACACGCTCTTTGCTGCCAAGCTCTGCAGAGCTTTCTGGTTCTGTTGCCAGATGCAGGCAGTTATCTGATGGATTTGGACTGAAAGTGGTTATTATTTTGTATTATGTTTTTATTAGTCCATAATCCTCGGGCCGCTCTGTCCATTTTCGGCCGTGTCCCTGGTAAAGCCTGAAGCCTGTGGGGTCAGTGGGGGTATCACAGCACTGATTAAAAAGGGCTAGTGCATCCCCCCCACCCACCCATCTGCCCATCCGCCATCCCTCACACTGACCACAACCCCCCCAGACTCGTGTCTGTGCCCAGCATTCCGGTTTCTGAGAAAATGGGGCCTGCTGTTGGCTTATCAGCTTCAATAACCGGGAAGCGTGGCTGTGGGCGGGAAGATCGCATCGGACCTCTGGATCAGCCCAGCTCTCCTCTACGGAAAGAGGGTCCAAATGCCATCATGTCTTCACCACATTGTGTGGAGTGATGTTCTATATCAAGACCTTCCTTTAAAAACGCAGTATAAACACCATAAGCATGTGTATGCCTGTATACTCCTAACTGCTTTATTCAGAAATCACCAGCTTTCAGAACAGAAATACTTGGGAGGATACTCCCGCGGACAAATATTTACAGTAATTTCTCATAAAGGTAGTTCTGAAAAGAGGAATATTTACCAATCACTAATGTAGAGCAATATTATAGGGGAGGGCAGGGGGGAAATTGATATTAGTGTTGGAAACCAGGTGACTGAGAGCCAGCAGCTTAAGAGGAGAGAGTCGATATTGGGGGATCACAGCTTAATAATTTACATACAAAAGTCTATTTACTGGTGGGCGATTAAACATGGGGAGGTACATATCCCACCTGCTCCCCCCACCACGGGTTTATGTGCCCCTTCTGAGAGCATACCCAAGGTGAAGGTGCGTGATCAGCGCCTGCCCTGTGGTGGGGGAGGGGTGTGGTCACATGACTCGGATGGTTCAATAACGAGACAGGGCTTCAATCTGACCCGAGCGATCGCGTTACCGCTCGAGAAAGCTTCCAGGCCGGGGTTTAACTTTCCTCGCCGCTGTCATTCCATGGTTTCCACGGGTTGGCTGTTGTCGGGTGTTTGGGAAGGACACGTGGCACAGATCACACTACAGACGGCATAAAGCTCTATCAGCCTGAATTTGGTGCTAACTGTGATAAGCAGCTTCATGCGTCTCCTTCCTCACATCCCCCCAGATTGGGCTCCTCCTACTCTGTGGATTTTGCATGTTCCTAATCTTACTCTGTTCTCCCCATGTCACACAGTCCAAGCACATGCAGTCAGGCGTGATTGTGTGGCGTTTGTGCCCTGTGATGGGCTGGCATCTCTTCTAGGGATGGATGAATAAAACAGACACTTGGCACATATTCGTTCAATGCTAGCATCCATTTTGAGGATGCATGCTGGTTTATTGATCCCAGGGGGAAATTCACCTGGAGTTCTATTAGGACACATTTTCTCAGAATTCTGAGAATTTTCTATATGCTATATTGTACTGTATATATGCTAACACTCTCATTACTCACCCATTGTAAGATGAGTGCATATTAATCTAGAAACTGAATATATTTTGTTGATGGGACCGAGTCATTCTCATTACATTGACTACAATAATATAAGCAATTTATTTTTCTCTGCTCTCAGTCATTTCAGCTCATTTGAGGTTTAAATCCTGCTGCTTTAGATTTCCTGTGTGGTTCCCTGCAGCTTAAAAGCGTCACTTAGGATTTGAAAAGACGTTCTGAAAGCAGAAACCCAAGAGCAGTGTTGCGTTTTTCTGGGTCATGCTCTTCATCTCCAGCCTCTCCTCTTCCACACCCACCTGCTTGTCTAATGGACGTCAGGAAAGTGTTTCTGTGACTCCAGAAACCAGAGCAAAGCATCTTAATGAAAAGCTGTCCTGGAGAGTGTGGGGTCAGGTCCACTCCAACAACCCCCCTCTCCCCCACCCATCTCTTCACACAAAGGCAGAGATATGCATCAGTCTTCACGGCTTCCACATTAAAATTAATCCCTCCATATCTGGTTCATCTAGTTCCTGGGAAAGAAACCTTGCGTGATAGCACAGAAATTAATTCAGCATATCTCCATGTGCATGGAGTTGCTAGAAGAGGAAGGTGTTGGTGTTGTGTTGAAAGGAAATGTTTTATGTATGTATACCGGCTTAACCAGGTCATCCAGGTAATTACAGAAGGTGCATAATGAGTCTGATTGCCAGGGAAATAGTTATTTTTATAAAATGTAGTGGCTTTGTTGCCTAAAGTAAGAGCTGGACCAGCTGGACCAATGGAATCTGTTTGGAATGGCACCAAATACTGCCCACTTGACCTTAAATCTTATATCACATTCAGCTATACAGCGTCAGACCACCACAATGGTTGAAAAGGCAAACAGAAAATGACAGAGCTGCTCATACTGTTACTGGCACCGACAGACCGGCCCACGTGCGTGTGTGTCATGTTTACCGTCTCGCTGTTTCTGATTGGTGTTTATCAGCCTGTGTGTGGGATCTGACCTCCAGAAATCACTTTACACTTGGGCAGCTTTCCAAAAGCAGGCTACATCGATCCCCGCTCATGTACACGTCCAGCCTTCTGTGAAAATATGTGGATAATAGTTTTAGTCTGCATACTTTATATACATACTTGTGCTCTTACACTCCACGTGTGCTCAGTGATTAGTGAATCCGGATATCTGACATTTTGGCGCCGAGGAGGTCAGCAGACCTTTGGCGGTATGATTCCAGGCTGTGTTTCGTTCTTCTTGCATTTTTCTGTATTCACGCTGAATGCTGAAGTGAGCGCCGCACTTAAATGCGGCCTCTCCACCTCCAAATGGGATTGCTGTGGTCCAGACTGACGTATCACCTTTGCGGGACTGTCAGCTGAATGTCGGGAGCGGAGCTTAGTTTCTGTGGCCATGTTTTAGCTTCAGCTGCCTTCCGAAACGTCATTATGATTATGGGCCTGCTCAAGTAAGTAAGTTCTATCTTTTAACATAGAACTTCCGAATGATGTAGTGTTAAGGTTTTGAGAAACTGGGCCCTGCTCAATAATATTCCTTAAGAGCACAGACTGCGAGATGCACTGTGCGTATTTGCATTGTTGCCCTTTGTATAGCTCTCATTAAACAAGCAGGGTGGTCTTCGATGCACATTGGTGGTGTTCGCCCTTTGATTCCTGCTCCTTCATTCCAGTGCAGCTAAACGAGGAGCGGCTTCAGCCATGTCATGTGACGATGGGCGGGACCGCCCTTCAGGAGCCTCTGCGTCTCAGCTCATGATGGGGGATGGGGGCATTTTTCCACATGTTCAGCACTACCACAGCTAAAGCCTGAGGCCCGGGGGCCACACTGAAAATAGCCGGCAGGCGTCAGCGACGCCCCGAGGCCGGGAAGCCCCAGCCGCATCAGCACCCAGCCGCTGGCCGCCAGCCAGTTCCTCTCCGCCGTGACCCTGGACTCCCACGGCTTGGTCACCTGACACCCAGTGCTTTGATTAATTTACGCGATGAGACGATGTGGCCCGTATCAGTGTCACTACGCTAGTAAATGTACTCATACAGAGGAGATGTACTGCAGCTTTGTTAATGTGCTGCTCTCCAGCATTTAACCCATATTAAAGACATCCTATTACATAATTTTATTTCACTAAATTCTATAAGATAATTTCAGTTCACAGAATTCCACAACATCATTTTAGTTCACTAAATCTTTGACGTTCACTTCTTTCAGGGGCATAGCTAGAAATTCTGGGCCTCCTGACAAAATGTTACATTGCCCTCCCTAGCATTGCCATTGTCAATCTGAAGAAATGCAGAAGTTATAATGTTAAGAAACTAAATCCCACATCATCATTTCAGTTCAGTGAATTCTAAATCATCATTCCAGTTCACTAAATTTGACATTAATCACCTTTTTTTTTAATGAAGTGGATTACCTGAACCCAGTGCCCTCTCCAGTATAAGCGGTTGAAAGATGGATATAGCAAAGTATTTAGACTATACCAGAATGATGATTTAAGAAGACAATGGATGCATCGATAATGGAAAATGGCTATTATATAGGCAAACTCAGAATTTTGGCAGCATTGCTCAATGACTGCCGGAGGAAAGTATAGGCTGAGATGACGGGTTAAAAATGACTGTCCAGTTAAATAACGAGGTCTTGGCTTACAGCACACTGCTGAAGTCGCCCTGGAGACAGAACGAGGGTGAAGAACAGCCAGCCCTGGGTGATTCATAGAGATACTGAATGTTTAAGAGGTTATGAAGTCAGCACTTCTAAAAGTTCTCTGCTATAGACAGTATGGATATTCAATGTTTCTATACTGGAGAATTCAACATCTGTTCTTGGGGCAGCACTATGGGCTGTTGCGGGTTTGGGGGTTTGAATTCTGCCTCAGATCTGAGAGTGTATGGTATATTCTGGCCCCTCATGGACAGAAAGCCTGTGCTTCCTGATTGACTCCAGGCTCACTGTGACCTTACACTGGATAAGGGTTATGGAAGACGGACAGGTGGATCTGTGCTTGCGATGGGCTGCTGTCCAGGGATCCACAGCCATTTACTGCTGTAGTGACAGCATGTCCGAGCCGTGAGGGAAGCAGACTGCATGGGGAGAGTCCCTGGAGATTAATATAGACCATGAGGCCTCCAGTTTTCATGAATATGCATCTGAATGATGAATACTGCGCGTGATGCAGACTAAAGCAGGCGCTCCATGTGTCATGCTCAGTCAGACGGTCAGTGTTGGGTCTGTTCATTTGGCTTTGTGTTTACCTCCGGGAGGGGGGAGTGGATGTCAACCAGCCTGAATGGAGACTGCCAGTGTGGCAGGAAGGAACAGAAATGGTTTTCAGAAGTGAAGACCATTGGCGATCTAGCCTGACCTCATAACTCTGAAGAGATGTGAAATTCAGCTGCTGAAGTAAGCAGCCAACCCCAGGTCCTACACAAGAATGATATGGATGATAAAGCCTTTATTTGCCATTTGCACAAGTACATCAGAATTCTTCTCTTCACCTAACCCACCTACCATCTAGTTCTCCATAGCTTGGGGGGTTTACAGTGCAGGGTCAGCCAAACGCAGCACCCCTGGAGCTGGGGGTTAAGGGCCTTGCTCAAGAGCCCACAGACCTGTGATTGTTCTGCCAAGGCTGGGGCTTGAACCAGTGAGCGTCCGATCACAGGCACAGAGACTTAGTTCACCGATCCACTCACCTGTGTGTTTTGTCACACTGAAACAGCACAGATGCCAGCAGGCCTGCTCATCATTCCCCTCGTAAGGCTGACGAAACCTCCTGTGACCGTTGGGAGTGGCTTAGTGCTTATGTCAGCACGGGACAAACGCTGTGGGAAGCCGCAACCATGTCCACAAGTGCCAGGCTGCAGAGGAGGGCCTGGGACAGCCTGAGGGGGAAAGATTCAGAATTTCTTATGAGCCTGTGACAACTGCTGGGATCTGCTCAACGTTGCAGTGAGCATACTAGGGCTTCTCATACTGCCCCGATGAGAGGAGTGACTAACAAAGACCATCACACAGACTGCAGTATACAGACAGTGCCTCAGAATCGGCAGGGATTTTTCACACAGATCGTTTTGTGGCAGAGCCTAGGCTGGCACCATACTGGGAAGTCAAAACCTCATTTCAGTGGTCTTTGAAAGCCCCAAGACCCCGAAATGCATGTGGACGCCTTCATCCCTACCGTCAAGGCTGGTATTAGTGAGCCACGGCTGACGGAGACTGGGTGCCGCCGTGGAAACACATGGTGTGTCAATGGCCTCTTTACCTCGCCAGGATGTCCCACTGAACGCAGTGGGTTTCAATCCCCCCCCCAATGGCAGAGCTGGTAGGGTCCCAACCTGAAAACAAGCTGTTAGGCATCGGTCTCCCTAAATAAAAGGATCTTTAAAAAGATGTCTGGGGAAATCAGGAGAAAATACGTAGTTTAAAGGAGAGAATGAGTCCAGCCATCTGCCGCAGCACTTAACGAAATGAGCATCTTTGGTGCTGTGGCTCTGTAAACCTGCCAACATTACCAGCACTAAGGACTTTATTTTCCAGCTCTATGATGGTACTAACCTCTGAGTGGCCAGAAACACAAAGGTTGACTGTATAGACATTTCTGTCATGTCACCATTAGGTGGTCCTCCAAGACATTCTGTCACTTGGACTAGCTCACCATTGTGGTGTCAATAAATTCTACCAGCATCTCTCTGTTCTCCACAGGAAAATAGCATCTGACACAAATAAATCTGCTTGGCTTGGTTGTTTATTTTTTTTGTTTGGTCTAATCATTACAGATTTGTAAGGACCTACACTTTATGCGGCAAAGTATTTCTGCTTTGGAAGTGCGTGCACTGGTATATGTGTCTGGTCACATGAATAACCTGCCCTTAGGTAGATGTTCGCTTTGTAGCCACATTTGGTGACCTGTACGGATCTCTGGTTCCTTTCTGATGCAGATGCTAGGGTGAGGTTGAGTGAGTGCCTGTCCTTCTGTGTTACTCAATATGATTTGCCTTCGGTAAGGTGCGTCTGACTCAGCAAGCCAGCCGTGAGTATCGATCCAGCTGCACGGCCAGCCACCACTGCACTGCACGCATTTTAAACAGAGAGTTTAATTTATGCTGAAAGGCAGAGTAATCCGCTGAAGCGAAACTGGACAGACGGCCTGCTGGTTACCACTGAAACATTTCATTCATTTCTGGAATTTATTTTTGGCCAGGAAGTCCAATATGTCTTTGGATGTGGCCTTGTGAATTTTTCATTCATCACTGACGGGGACATTTTCCCATGATGGCACAAACGTCATTGTGTGTCTAAGTGCTGAGCTTCCATTGACCGGAGCTGCTCGGAAATCTTGCACCCACACGTCAAGGATTTCCCTTCAAGTCATAGTCACAAATAGCTACTAAAATGCACCACACAAACACTCACCTTTGTATTCATATTCAGTTATAGTCAGCTCTGGCTTGCTCACTGGGGGCTTTGGGCAGGGATAATGTTAAGTGCTTTGAGACAATGTAATGTTGTGACACTGCGTTATAAAAAAATAAAATTGAATTGAATTGATATTTTTGTCGGGACCATCCATTTATATGGGCAAAACCGAAATCCCAACAAAGACAACCTTAAGTCCTACCCAGCCCTAACCTTTACCATATGTGACCAAACAAAATACAAGACTGGAATTTTTAGTTTATTGATTGCAGTCACAAATTTATAAAACTGAGTTTCCCCTTGTGGGGACTGAAAAAACGATTCCCACACGGTCAAAATAACAGGTTTTTATCATATTCCGGGGACATTTAGCCCCCAAGATGTAACATGTACATAACCCACGCACAGACACACCCCAGGCTCAGGCCACATTACATCAGAGGCACTTATTTAAACCTCTAACCTTGTAAGTGCCAGTGTCTGGGACAAAGGGTTAGTGTGTTGTACCTGTGATGGGAAGTTCACGAGTTCAAATCCCAGTGTTGACAGTGAGGTCACTGGCGGGCCCCTGAGCACGGCCCTTAACCTCCCAGTTGCTCCAAGGACTAGCTGATACTGATTCTCAAAAATGTATGTTGCTTTGGATAAAGGCACCAGTTAAATAAATCAAATGTAAAAATTTTAGCCAGTTAGCCAGCTATTTTAACTTGACTGATTAAGCTAACTAGTTTAAACACCCAGGGATTAGTAATGTTTTAAACTAAAATATGTGCAGTGTTCCCAACGTTATCTAATAATAATAATAATAATAATAATAATAATAATAATAATAGAACTTTATTGATCCCCATGGGGAAATAATTTTTATGCCTCCCTCAACTTGCTCTTTTTTTTTGTAGAGCAAGCTGTCCGTGAATCCTCTTTCCGTGTCTAAACAGCACAAGCTGAAGTAATTACATTTGGACCTACAAATTCTGCCACTAGCCTTAGCAGCGTGCTTGGTCCGCTCTTCATAAATTCGCAAGAGGGTCCAGCTGCAGATGCCTGTAGAGTGGAGCTCCACCGGAAATACGTCACCTCCACAGGAAACACACGATCTTTAAGGGCGCAAGGTGGAGCTCCGGTTAGGGTTAAGGTTAAGGTTAGTGTTTATTCGCTGTAACACAAAGTTGAGATCACGTGTTGGTGACCCTTCTCTAAATTCGCATAATGAAGTTTAACACTTGTATTTCTGAATACATTAAATTTTAACAAACAAATCAGCAGTGTTTTATAGGGCAGCTTTTATCAGCCCCCCGGTCACTTAGATCATCCTGACAACAGCTCCTCCTCAGTTCCACTCACACCTGAAAACCAAACATGACCTGGCTTTCTCTGTAGCTGCCCCCAGAATTTAGAAATCTCCCATTCAACATTCAGTCCTGCTCTACTATTGATGAGTTTAAATCTAAATTAAAGACCCGCCTTTTTTTCCTCTTGCTTCCACCTCAGTTTGAGGTTCTCTTTTTGTCAAATCCACCATTAAGTTACTTTTATTCATTTTAATGCAAAATGCAAACAGGCTCAAATCTTGGCTAATATGTCATTGTAATGTTAACATCACTATAGAAACTGAGAGCATTAAGCCATTTTTATAATGTTTACCCTACTGCAGTCCTGGGGGGGGGGGGATCTCATATACCCCAAAAAACTGCTGTTTCCAGGGTGCCAGGGCAGGGACCACAACACCCCTTAAAAGGAAAAACTTTCCTACGGGGGGGTCAAGGTGACTAGACAGTGATTCCTTAATTGATTCATCTTTAGCAGATGCTTTCTCATAAAAAGGCGAATCACTGATCATAGGCACAGCATCCTAACACACTGAGCAACACACCGCCCCCATGTTTCATAAAGTAATGAATTAGACGAGCCGATTTTAAAGCCATACAGAGATACTGGGGGAGCTCGATGAGTCTTCACACCGCACTGCATTTTCAGCTGGATGTCACTCCACAGGGCCAAGGCGTGTGGCCCCCAAGACAGCCTGGAAGAGGAGGAAGGCTGTCTGTGGGTCAAATGCAGCAACTGGCCACCGCCCAGTGTCTTTAACCGCTATACCCACTGCTGTTGCTAGATGCCACATACATGTCACACAGTCAGAGGTGCATTGTGGGTCAACCACAGCTTGGGACGACACACCCACAAACACACAAAAGAAGACAGACGAAAAGGGTCACAGCTTAGAAGAGCTTTTTACACAACATTTAATTTGGGACATGATCATACCTATACAAGTCTTTCTGAGGACAGGACCCAGCTACTAAGCGGTACAAACACACCATCTCATTATTGTTCCTCTGAGTCAGTACGCGGTTTGGTCCAGTAATATGGTTCAGAGTAGTGGTTTGTTCTGACCTCAAGCAATAATGGTGGCAGAACACATGCAGTCTATTACACGTTTACATCCGGGTAAGACGACAGTGACAGCTTTTTAAAACACATGTAGCTGGTAAGGCTCCAGGATACAGTTACGCAGTGACGGATGCCACTGCTGGACGGGGGGAGCACCACATATTTACACCCCTATTTACACACTTCAGAGGGAGAGGAAAAAAACAAAACCCTTTTCGTTGTGAACAAGCTGCCATCCTCAGCTTTACATATTTTTATTTATAAAACAAATATTTACATATAGCTGCAACATATAGTTTATTGCCAATGCCCTTAAAATATATCCCCTATATTTTCATCTGTCTCCGATTTCAAGGCTGCACAGCCATGCACCTCTTTTAGGAGAGAGCCTGAATGAGGGAGTGAATAAACAAATGAAGGAGCGAGCGAATGAACATACAAACGAAAGTACAAACAAAACCCAACAATAGGACACTGCCTGGTGACGAAATGATCCCGGCCTCTTTCTCCCGACAGTGATCCTGGGGCCCGCAGCTGTCAGAGACGGACTTAACAGCAGTCCTTAAACTAACCTAAAACTGGAAACGTTACATGTACAGACATCCCTTTAAAACGTGCCTTTAAGATAACTACAGTAGAAAGAGATGATTAAGAAAAAGATGGGGTTACACTGGCAGAGGTGTTCATTATTTAGCTGGAGTTGGAAGGTTGTCCGAGACTGGAGAGGCAGGAAATCATTCATGTAATTTGACAGCAGTTCCTAATAGGGGGGCTAGATTTTCCGAATCAAGAGCCCACCTCCCCTGTTTTTGTGATCTCTTGAATGCCTTCCGTTTATATTAAGTCCTTCAGTACATCAGACAGTGTTCAATGCCCTGTGATCGCTATACAGCCAGGGTGACCGCTTTGTCTGTGTGCCCATCCCACCACAGGGCCGGACCCATTAATACTAAGACGGAATTGGCACGCGCTGTGCGACCATCCAATACTGACAAACTCCTTCCTCTAGAAGACCTCCCACCTGATATGATGCTGGGTTTAAAGACTGTATTGTTAGGAGGAGAGCCTTCTATGCTGCTTCATGTGATGCCCGATTTAAGTGTGTGAGTCTCTGTCAATGTGACCTCTCCCCGGGTACAATGCTTAAGGACGCACCTAAATTAAAGTGTAAATCTATTCAATTGTAAAATGGGATAAACATTTAAAATCACGCCTCCCTGAAGTTAAAAGCAAAGATTGTCTACGTGCAACAAGTAAAAGCACCTCAGGGTAAAATTAAAAATTCAAAAAAACCTTATTTGCTTAAAATGACTTGTGTACACACCTCTTAAGACTCAAAGGGGTACATTTAAAATAATCAATGATTCTTATCGGCTTTACGACTTTCAGCCATCGCTGCCAAGACCATAATTCGCCAACCCTAAGTGCTTCTCCTGGACCCGCCGCAGGTGCTCTCTGTCCTAGACACCTGACCTCCCCCCCTTATCATTCACTTTCGTCTTGTCTTTCTATAGAAATCTACCTTTCATCAAACTGTGACGAGATTGCCCCAAAGCATTTGTTATAAAGAAACATACAAATGAACGAACAATCATGTCGGGGGGGGGCGGGGGGGACAATCAAAAAGAAGCAAAACTACAGAAAATGAAAACACGGCCTCTGGGAAACGCTGTGTCACACGGGAACCAGAAAATTGACAAGACAAACCAAGAAAAACTTGTGGGGGGGGTCACTCGTGGCCACTGAAAAAGGTCTACCAGACCTGCTACAGACGGTGGGGGGTTCTGTTCGACCTGCTGCAGTTAAATGACCTGACAGCAGCTGGCCTGGCTAGAGGTGTACAGCAGTCCATCGCTTGGATGGTGCTGAATGTTCACAGAGATGGTCTTCTCGCACAGAGGTAGCTGTAGGACGCTGTTCTTCAAGTTCATGTGCTTCTCCCTGGCCGCCAGGTCAAGCTCCCCCATGGAGGTTGAAACAGGCACACGGGCCAGAGCACCAGTGCTGTTGTGAAGCGACTCCCCATCCAAGCAGCCCCCGGGGCCCACACACATCCTCCAGGAGAAATTTTCCTGCACCTTGACACCAGAGAAGCCCTTAGGGTCTATGATCAGCTTGGCCATGCCCCCGGCCATGCCTGCTGCACCCAGGGGGCGGAGCCGTGAGCCAAGGCACAGCCTCATGAGCTTCAGGCTCTCCACCAGCTCCCCAGCGGCCCTGGCAGAACTCCGGGTTGAGCCCGAGGCGGCCTTGCTGCTGCCACTGGAGCAGCTGGATGGGCTCCCCTGGCCCTTCCCTCCGCCACCTCCCGTCCCGCCCCCACCGCCCCTGTCCGGCCCCTGTCCAGCATCCCCAGGTGGCTTGCCCTGCCCACCTCCACTGCTCCCACCCCCGTTGCCCCCTGGGTTGCCTGGAGGGCCCTCGCTGCTGTCCCTGCGGTTCCAACTATAGCTGAAGCCAGTGTCTTTGTCCAGTCGGCGCCGGTGGCTTTCAGAGTCGTCGTCGCTGGTCTCGGAGCTGGAACAGCTAGAGCCGCGGCCCTGGCTCTTGCGGCGGGGGAAGCGCTTGTGTGCCGTGCCCGGTGAAGCCATGCTCATCTTCAGCCGGCTCAATTTCGGTGGCAGCCCCTCATCCATAGCGAAGTCGTCGTCCGACTCGCCCTCCTCCTCGAAGATCTGGTTGAGCACAGGGGCGCTTTTGCGTGACGTCAGCCGGTTGGTGACGCTTGAAGGCTTGCGGCGCAGCACCACTTGTGTTGGCAGTGGTGCTGGCTCCTGCTCTTCCTCTTCCTCCTCATCCTCCACCACCCTGAAGAGGCACGTACGCTGCTTGGCTGTGGCGCAGGCCCCGCCTGGCTTGAGGGAAGCAGGGGCCGGGGGCAGCTGTGGGGGCGGGCAGCCTCCAGAGGGCACCGGCGGAGGCTCACCAGGGTCCTCTCGCCGCCCCAGCTCCAGCAGCCCCTTGGCACGGTGCCCATTCAGCAGGTTCTCAGCGCTGCGAGCAGGAGACTGGGGGCCGCCCGCATGCGAGATAGATGATGCTGCCAGGCTGTCCTCGATGTCCTGATGCATGTCGATCTTCGTCGGCCACGACTGCCTGTGGAGGAGAAACACGCCTTGCATCACGTGACACCTTCACCCCACAGACCAGAACGCCATCCCATAATAAACACTCAAAGAATGAGTGATCGTCAGGCATGGATAAACGAATCTACACAGCATCCTCCAACTGACACTTTGATGAAGCCCGATAACGGTGATGAGGAGATGAGGCCTGGCTTAGTTCCTTACATTATACATGGCAGAATGATTCCTTCATGTCCTTGTGTGAGGGAGGGATGGTGCCCTAATGGGTATTTTCTCACACACAGCTATTGTCACCATGATCACTCCGTGACTCCACATAGGCCACTCGAGCCAAAGGACCCCCCCTGTGTACTCTGGGAGGCTCCATTTGGCCCAGGGGTATTTACTGATCAAATCAAAACGAAAGATTTACCACCCGACAGAGTGCCGGCCAGCCAATGTATGACAGTGCGACCCCTCTGGGTGACCAGTACCTGAACTGGGCCTTGATGTTGCTTGGGCTGGACGAGCGGGTGTGGACCTCTTTCTCCTGCTTCTCCTTCAGGATCCTCTCGGCCAGCAGGTAGTACGTGGCTGTGATGTGGTTGTACTTGTCTGTCTCCAGGGCCCTTGAGACAAAGACAAGAGTAAAACATCAGGACTACAAAGTGCGGGAGCAAAGGGGATCGCAGAGACCGGAAAGCGAGGGTCCAGCATAGCGTCCACGTACACACGGCCAGACTTCCGAGGGGGTGACGCTCATGTGGCCCCACTCTGAGGTTCAGGGCAGCAGATAGTAATTACAGTGGTTTTAAATCAAAGGATGAATACTTAATCTGCAGAATGACTTTGGCATCTGAAGTTACTCAAGGCTGCCTTTCAGAGTCAATACCAAAAACTTGGGAGGGGGGGCAGACAATAATTAGAGATGTTTAATTAAGACAGCGATCCTCTAAGGTAACAGGTCTATGCCTCAGAGTTCTACATTTCAGTAAATGCAGCATTAATGAAATATTTATCTATGGTTCTAATCTATGGTTGAACCATGCAGACAGAAATGAAAATGTTTACATCTGCATGACACTTCAGTTTAAACATAAATAGGGAAGGAAACTTCATCCTTCACTGGAACGTGTAGAGCTACCATGCTAATAAGCACACGGCTCACTCGGACCTTTGCTAGCGATGGTAAGCAGAGCTACGAACTTGAAAAGATAGGCCCCACCCTTCACACTGAAGGGTGCAAACACCATGGGTGTTAATGTGCCTGCTGAAAATATCACTTTTACTAGCACTGTCTGCTGTTTCTCATAGGAGTGCGGTGGTGGTGAGGCGGGCAGGGCTGCATAGCCTCACAGAGCAGGGTGGGTAATGCAAAGATGTGCTATCCTGAGGCATCCATATAACACCTCCTGTGACCAGGTTTGTGTACGTGTGCCATCCTAACCCTACTTTGGTTACAGCGCAGGGCGAGTGCGGTCGAGGCCCTTACTCAATGATGGCCTCGCGGTCAGCGATGTCACCCAGCACCATGCGCTGGATGATGCTGTTGTGCTCTTCCTCAGACAGGTTCCTGTGGGACACCAATGGGATGTTGTACTTGGTGGCTGGGGAGGGGTCGACGCCCTGCAGCCATGGGTGCCGCTCGATCTCGTCCAGCGAAGCACGCCGTTTGGGGTCCCTCTGTAGCATGCGGTTGATCAGGCTGCCGGGAAAGGGGTAGGGGTGTTAGGGATCTAGAACGAGCTCCTCAGAACCAGGCTCCCCCCTGCATTTACAGCCCTGAGCATCATGTCCGATAAATGAGCAGATGCTCAGTACCAAGCAGTCGCGGATGAGCTGTTTTTACCATATGACAGCCTCATTCAATTCAATTTTACAGTGCCTTCCACGGCACTTTTCTAAGAGTGCGTGCCAATACACAGTAACTAAACTAAAATTAGCCCGGGCTCGTGGGCCGTGCAGTGTGTATCCAGTAGGTGCTCCGCTCAAGGAGTCATTTACCCCGCACCCTTCGGTAAACTGACCCACGCAGCTTACATTTCTGCAGCCACAGAGGCACACTGCATGTCGTCAGGGGTACAGGCCGTCAGCTTTGCCCCCTGGCGACAATCATGAGGCCGACAGGCCAGGGGAGTTTCCCAAGGTTTGACCCTAAGCACACTACATCGAACAAAGCATAAACCGCAGAGGGCGGGAAAAACGCCGATGCCTCACCCCCTTATCAGCACTGTCCTACAGAGACCCCGGCAGAGACCACCCCCCCCTCCAAACCCTGTGCCTACGGCCAGCCCGATGCTATTCTCCTCCTCGGCAGGAGGGGTAAGGAGAGGGGCTTCCCACTCGATATTTATAGCTTGTGTCACTGAATTTTCCAGCCTTTAGTGGCCAGTGACTCATGCCGCATGTAACAGAACAAATGCACTGAAATGTTTACAGTGGGGACAAGGAGCCATCCTCCTGCTTTGGTCTCCATTCCTCGATGACCATTTTTCCAGGCCAGAGGGGGGGCGCACATATGAAAACCAGATTGAGACCCTTGCCACACACTCACCCTGGGTGGAAATAACCCCGTGCAAAAAGTCACACTTTGACTCTTCCTTATCTGACCTCAGAGCCCTTTAAGAGACAGTGTGTGTATTATCGTCAAATTTAAAGTATAGTAGAATATTTAAACAGTCTGCTTTGGCCTGTAGAATTTTGCCTTGTTGGTAATCAGGAAAAAAATTCACTGACCAAGGCCCCTCAGCTCTGTGATGATCACGTGCTCAGAAGGGAAGTTCTGTGGACACTCATGACCTGTACTGTAAAGCAGCTTCGCTCTCACCCACACATCCACACACACACCTACCTGCAGAAAATGCTTGTCAGCAGAGGGTTTTCCATAAACACACCTGCTCATTAGCAAGGCGCTAATCGAAGGTCCTCATGAGACGGAAAGTCATCCGCCTGTGGCCAGTGACTATGACAGAGTGGCCCATTCTCAACAAAATGGAAGAGAGGACTGGTCTTGGCCAGCACAGATTACCAGTGGCCTCACTGGGGCCCCACCCACTGCCCCGGCCCCAGTCGACTCCCACCACCCGCCTAACATGCGGCTATGGCAGACAGCGTTGTTCATAATAGCCCATTTAAGGAATACGTGAGCTACCAATGCCCCTAGGCTCCTGATATCCCCCAGGCAGGCTGCTTGTTATAAGCCTGACTGTTTTACAGAGGAGGGGAAAGTGACACGTTTGGGACAGAAAGGACCACAGGCAGTAAACAACAAAGTGGGGAGATAAAGTCCTCGTAAACAAATTGCTCATGGATTAAATTAAAATAGTTCTTTTTTTATCAACCATGGTGAAAAAGGGGGCAATTACTCTGTTTTCAAATGAAATCAAACATTAAGAAACTGGCAGCCAAAATTATAAACAGATCTGTACACAGGAAACATTCAGATCTGTAAACAGAAAGCATTCCTAGGGATTCAGTGAGATGAAATGGAGCAAACACTGGAATTCGATTAAAACCAGGGAGCTCCAACAAGATGGGAAATCAGGACGGTTGATACTGATAGAGTTCAAATGTCGGTCGGCAATATCAACCAAGATCTACAGATCAGACCGATTCAGATACCCTCCTGGAATGCTAAAACATGGGGAAGTGTGTTCAAGACGGACATACCCCAAAGTGACCCCACCAGTGCCAGATGTCTGTCACAGAGTTTCATTGCTGACGAGGACAGGCAGAGTTACAGTCAGCATGAGGGGTATCTAATGGCCTCTGTGGACCCTCTGTGAGAAAGAGGCTCCAAGCAGCTGGCCTACCTGCATGTCAGCACTGCCAACATGATCTTTAAATCGGCAATTTACTGTAAATAAAGTGCATCTAAACCAGACGGAGAACAATTAGTAAAAGATAGACATGGTTCTACTAATGGTGTCATAAATTCCCTCACACTGTTCCTCTTCTGAAATGGGAACAGGACAGCCTGCACCATGACCACCCCTCAGTCTGTAACAAGGGTCCTGCCACATGCACAAAGTCAACAGGACATAGCCTGAAGTCAGGCCCACCTGAGGCCGTTGCTCAGAGCCACCCAGCCAAGCCACAAAAGGCCAGACGCGGCATGGGAATATGGGGGCTCCGCAGGTAGTGTCAAGCAGCCACGTCATGTAAAAACAGATCAGAAACAGATCAAATGAACAGAATAACAATAAGTGGTTGCATTATTTAATGGTATTCGACTGCCATGAAAACACACAAATCAATACGCCATGAGACGACAGCTCTAAGGGGTGTAATGGTGCACAAATTGGTCATGTACAGTTTGGTACATTTTCGGTTCTGTAGGAACAATTAAACAAATTAATACAATTCTTGATATGGGTGCAATCTAACAAGGAAAACATAAGCGTATGTGTGTATTACTGTATACACATGCAAGTAAAGTGCCTTTGGTCGACTGTGGTGAAAGGTGTTTTATATAAAAAAAAAAAAATTAAACTGAACCAAATTTGAACCTGTGTACTTGCTTCTCACTACAGATATGCAAACATACCGGGTAGCAGAGAATACAGTATTTAGCTCATTATGGTTGTTATGTTGTAATGCTGCATTTTTGATTTTAAAGTTTGTTTCACATGTTTTTTTTACAATGTGCAAATAAGCATCTCTTAGGTTCTGTTATTCAGACACATCAACAGACACTGCCTTTGGTTTACAACTGTTCCTAATTGTATGTATTATATATTGTATGTGTTTGCTGTCTTATTAATAATTAATTTCAAAACAAATTTTGTTTTCCCTCTGGTACCAAAATTGCACCAAACTGTGAATTCAAAATCTGAGTTTGTATTGAATTTAGTGTATTGTAACACCCATGACAGCTGTCTTACAGTGATTAGGATCCTCAATTAGTGTTTAGCTCGAAACATCCGACTGGTTCCTCAACCGAGAATGACACCTTTGAGGCACTGCATCCATGACACACTCCCCAGCTTGGAGCATTGAACCAATAAAGACAGTGGTGACTGACAGATAATTATATCCAGACTGTAGGGGAAAAAAAAGTCACCGTGCAGTCAGATGTGCCTAGGTAATCAAGGGAAAGACAGGTTTTTCCACTTGGGGCGCTTTTCCCATTGTACCAGGTACCGAACTTTTGATACTTCACAACAATACCAAAGTCAGTGGTATTTCTTGTGTTGGTTTTCCACTGCCGTGAAAAAAACTGGCACCGGCGCATTATGACGTCACAACAGGAGGCGGGGTGCTTTGTGTGGAATTTAAAAATGGCTATTATATTATAGGGCTGGGCGATGCACAATATTGGTATCAACATTGCATGTTAAGCACCCATTGGAAGGACCACAATAGTCAGCTGGGCTGAGAAGCTTTTTCATACCTTTATACTGTTCTGACATTATTCAGCGACATAATGTCTTTTTTGAAAATACCTTACTTTGCAATACAGTTCCGGTATTATAAAATAATGGGGTGTGTGTGTGTGTGTGTGTGTGTGTGTGTGGCTTAAGTTTTTCTAAAACATTTTTACTGTCATAGGTAACAAAACA
>JAABNX020000151.1:6049080-6059729 GCA_015163995.2 Mormyrus lacerda
GTGTGTGTGTGTGTGTGTGTGTGTGTGTGTGGCTTAAGTTTTTCTAAAACATTTTTACTGTCATAGGTAACAAAACATAGCAAGCTTTGCAATTTTTTATGATTAAACCTTTTTAAGTTTATCTAGTATATGTTAAAAAAACATTTTAAAAGTTTACCACCACTAATTTTGCATGAGTTCTGCATGCAAATGAGCATCTCTTATGAGGTTCTGTTATTCAGACATATTGACAGTTTGCAATCATATAATCATTTTCATCTTGCTGTTTGAATCACTCATTGATTGGTTTGTGTGTAATACTTTTTACATTTCTCATTCCATCTAAACTTGTGTGAATCAGTCCTTTCAACCAGATCACAATTAAAGCTTGAGTTTCTTCATGTGTCAGTGCATCCAATATTATTGCTTATTGTTTTTTTTTTTTTTTATATTTTGCAGGTTATTTGCATAACCAAAATCGACAATGCACACATTTACCAATTCCACCCAAAGTACAAAAAGAATACCCCAGTTGGTTTGGTGGTTCGGTACTAGTACTGCATCAGAAATCAATGGAAAAAGGAAAGTACCATATTTTAGTACCAAAAGTTTGGTACCTGGTACAGTGGAAAAGCATCCTAAGATGGGGCTTTTATCATACAGCTTACTGGAATACAAAACATGTATACACACACATCACAATTATTGACACACAGAAGGGGGTCGTGTATTCTGGTGATGGGACGTGTATGCGGGCGAGATGACTGGGCCACTTACTCTCTGCAGTCACTGGAGATGTGAGAGGGCACTGTGTACTTGCAGTCCATGATCATGGTGAGGGTCTCGCTGTCGTTGGCCTCCTGGAACGGTGGCTGGCCACACACCAGCATGAAGAGGATCACACCCAGGCTCCAGATGTCTGCAGCAGGGTGGAGATCAGAGATGGTGCATTGTGTGATCCCAGAGAGCCCAAAACCCAGGAGCTTGGATCAAGCAGCACCAGTGCTGCACCCAGAACACACCCAGTTTGCTTTATTAAGGACGGATAGCTGAGAATACATAAACACTTATCTACACCGCTCTTAAGGATGGCTGTTTTTAATGCATCATCATAACAGAGACAAACTGAAAATGGAGGATTACATTTTATGTACTTGTTACATGATCTCAATTTCACTTAGGCAGAGAGAAAAAGTGTGGTCATCATTTAAGTATCTTCCCTATAACACAGCAATGCTCAGAACAACAATGCATGTCATTATTTGTTATGAAGTGAGCTCTCGGTTTTGAGATGGAGTCTAATTCCAATCATTCTCTAGTTTCATGGGCTGACAATGTCCTCATAACCTGTTGTAAGATGAGCCAACACCAAACACCAAGCCCCATGCCAATACAAAGAGCACATGAAACTGGGAACTGTTTTCACAGTCCTTCATTTTTCCCAAAAAAAACAAGTAACACTTAAATCCCACCGAAAAGAAACATAACTTAAAAGAAAGAACAAATCGCTTCTAGTGATCCAATTCTGGTAGAGGAACGCAAAGCTTGTGCAGATACACCGTGCTCATCTGAGTCTGGGGTCCTGGGAGTCCGGAGAAAAGAGAAGCTATGGCAAGATGGACAAAATGGCAGGAGCCAACAGATCTGCAATAATGCGGGTCACCTAACGTCGGCTCACCACTGTACCATATCCCACACAGTCTCCTTGACCAAACCTCTGTGGATCATTCAAATAGTCTGAGAAACAACCGGTCATGGGGATTCAAGAGACACATGCAGACTCATCGTGGGCGGCCTTGTGTCAAAGACCCCATAATACACACACATAGAAGTTTAGAGAAAGGCCTTTTGTTTGGCTCAGCCCCCCCCCCCCAGCTTATGGTGTCCTCACACTAGGAGTTTAAAAGTAGTGCAGCACAGCTGTTTACCCTGAAAGATGACATGCGACTTCTGTCTGTGGCGGGAGCTCAGGCTACGGTAATTATCAGTCCCATCACAGTCCTCCTGCTCACCACAACAGATGCACCGCCGCACTGCTCAGCCAGTTACGATGCTGCGATTAAGCCGCATTTGTGAGATGGGCTTACATGCAGTAGGCATGTGCAAGGAACATTCCTTCCGTGCAGGCTTCTATAAAGATGGGTAATCATGCTGGGATCAGAAGACATCCTGGATCACCAGCCAGGGACAGATTCACTAAGAAGCCTGATAAGGAGACACAGAAGAATGAGGAGGGGAACGAGGGAGCCAAGGAAGTGGGGGATAGGAGTCACCTCAGGGAACTGACAGAGGTAAGACCCATTCCCTAAAAATGAATTGAATGAGTTAACGACATTAACCTGGAGTTTTGGTGAGTTCATCCATCCTGTGAGCTCATTCACCTCTGCAAAAGTATGCAGATTACAGATCTTATCACCAGTGATCGTTGGCATGCGACTCATACTGCCTGGACTTATCCAAACCACACCACAAGGATAACACTCTCACAGCTTACAGATATTTCCAAGGCATTTCCACCAAGTTCTGCCCCAGCATGTGTGTGGCAGTCACCTGGTTACCGTGGGGTCAACTCCGGCTTGCAGATCAAACTGATTCTCCAGTGCTTCACAGTCAGGAGAAGCTGTGCTAAACCTCTCAGGCCAACCTCTGAATGCTAGGGCATCGCCTCCTTCCACTTCGGCTGTCACCACCTGCTCCAAATTCTCACTCAGGACCACAGAGCTTCCAGAACCTCTGAGACACCAGAAGTCCCCCTTCCACCCCCCCCCCCCCCCGACTACTCAGCCCATCTGGATGTCAGAGTCAGCTGGAGGAGTCCCTCAAATCATTTTCAAAGGAAGCGCATACATTTTCATGCCAGCGCTGAGAACAACACTGGACAAGCAGAGCCAACCTCGTTATTGCCAGGAGACTCTCCGCACACCCAAAGCATTCCATCAGCCAGCACATAGCCCACCAGAACCCAGGACCCTTAAAAAAAATAACCCCCTGTTGACCTTATGAGCAGCCCCCTCTCCCCACACAGGTGTGACTTTTTCTGAAGACCAAGGCTACACCATGCTAACAGCTAATGAACACAGCTGGTTCTTCCAGGGCACAGAGGCATTGGCTGCTTTGGTTAGAACACCAGATCCCAGACTAACTGTGTGTTGTTTACGGTGTTTTATTTTCAGAGAATGGATGAAAGGGCCGCTCCGCGGAAGATGGATGCATTTAAAGCTATGAATAAACATGGGACTTATCGTTCACTCAGAACAGAATTGGGGCATTTTCATATTCTGAGTGGCTTTTTACCCTTTATGAAGCATGCCCTGAAAGCACCAACCAAGAGAAAAAAGCAACCACTTCCCTGCTCTTTTTCTGATGGGGGAGGGGGACCCATTTCAACCACCATGGCCACAGGCGACCCAAAAAAAAACGACATAATATGTTTATCACAGACTGGAGTCTGGCTTTCATGTTTCTGGCATTTTAAGTGAATATTTCCTGCATGGATTCATTGCGGAGGTTTCAGCTGCACTGTATGACCCAGGTCTGGTCAAGCATTAAGAATCATAAGAGCTAAGGGTGGAGCCAATCAGAACCACAGAAAGGGTGTCAATGAAAGCAAGCTTAGGAATACATAATGAACGTAGATAATTAAGCCTCCCTAATGAGACCGGCCTCACTCGGTTTTTCCACATATACAGCAAAAGATACAAAATGGAAGTGAGCAATGTGTGGATAAATCCATGTGTGGCTCCCAGGTCTGGCTAAATGATGCCCCTTTTCAGAACACAGATGTTTAACGTGACAGATGTTCCTCTGGCTCCCCGTTTTTGTTCTGAATGGAAGACAGAAAGGGAATCGACTATCAAAGATGTACAAGGTGCTTTAGGCTAAACGCCGCTCTACAAACACATGGGAAAACGAAACAGCAATGCAGCAGCACCAGTGCTGAGTATCTCAGAGCATAAGAAGCCCTGTCGAAAGGCAAAAGGCTCCAATCGGGTTCAATAACAGGCCCCTTTATCACGCCTCTGCAGCGGCGCACACTTCCGCTAAAGAAAGTCACTTTATGTTAGCGGTAGAGACAGCGAGCACACCCCTGTACCGCTTTAAGGGGTTATAAGGATGGGATAAGTGCTGAAAACTGGCTGCTGGTAAATTTACAAATACTTGACAGTTCAAACTACAGCCAGTCTGGATTCAGGAATTTACTTGAGAGGATGCTAATGACATCCCAAGTTAAATGCACTGATGTGAAGACAGGATGCCTTCCAAGTGCTGTCCAGTGTGCAGCTTAGAGGTTTCTGGTCAAAACTCTGCTATGGAAGACAGGCACTCTGTCAAAATACCCAGAACGGGAAGCTGTGCGTCCTCCGCAGAGCGTTCCAGAGTAGAGAAGAGCTCAGGTGTTATGAGCAGTAGCTACTGGGCTCGCAAACGGCAGACTCCTTCAAGGCCACTGGTAGCAGTGAAGATCCCATGCCTGTTCAAAGGGGAATTAGATCAAAGTTTGTTGCCTTTCTGGCTTTTATGCTTCATAAATCCAAAATTTCCACAGGCATCCTTGAAAAAGTCAAGCGTTTTTTTGGGGGGGGGATTACAACACTTTTAAACATTTTCGCATGTACTGCAAAGTGGTTGTCTAGCAGTAATGCAAGATGACAAGGTATAGACTCATCTCTATGAGTGTGTAAATTCACCTCTGCAAGGTTTTGTGAAAAAAGCACATCAAAATGTAGCTGCATTTGTACAAATAGCAAGTAAAGCTTCATTTCATTTCATTTCCATCGCGAAACAAAGAGGCGTTCTGGAGCATTAATTAATCTGTCTGATACTGGGTGTGGCAGGGAGGAGATGCATTTTCTGAGCCCAGACTGATGTTCTGAGCAGAGGATCAGAATTCCGTGCCTCATGTTAACCACAAACCACAAGTGACAATGGAAAACAGTGCAGAAAAGGAGCCCCGTTTGGAAACAAAAATATCAGCATAATTGAGACTAAGGTGTGAATGTATAAACTTGGGCCCTGCTTTAGTCACAAAGCCAGAGTTTCAACCTCAATTCCTATGGTTGCAGCTCTACATATACAGATTTGAAATGTGGCCATTGCATACCTCAGGGTAATATCAGGGGCTGTGGGTCGCCCACTTTTTCCTGAGAGGAGGAAGCTCCATAGGTACAGGCAGCTCAGTGCAAGCATCACTCCACGTGTGGGTCAGCCCCTAATACACCTGGTTTCCCACCTCCCTCAGACACTCAGGTACCATAATTGGTTCCTCAAGACTGTCCTCAAGGTGGGGTTACTTCTTTAGACACCAGTCAGCCAGACCTCACTGCTGTAACAGCAAGAAGAACCGCGGATGTCAAACATCCAGCTACGCACAGCATATGCGCCACAGCGGTGGTTTAATCAGCGATTTGCAGATCAGTCGCCTGGCAACATCTACGCTGCAGGGACTCTGATGACGAGCCAGAGAGGTACTGACCTCAATCCACGTGAACGCTTCCAGACTGCTGTGCTCCGGGGACTCTCAAATCTGTACTCGGATACCACACGCCAGAATGATGGCAATCTCACACTGACAACACGCATTTGATGAGTAAATGAATAACTGACGGGAAACAGGGAATTTTTTTTTTTTTTACCCCAAAGCTAATGCTGAAATGGGTAATATAGCCACTTAAAGATTCCATTAAGTGAAACAGGAGACAGATCGGTGCCTCAGAAGTTTACTTCCACAGCATATGCAAAGGATCACAAACATCTCAACAACTGTATCTTAAAAATAAGAGATACGAAACAGAGGCTGATCATATTTGTTCTTACACAAATCGCACCTTTGTCAGCCTTCATACGGCACCATTTTTAATAATTCCATTCCAAGTCAGAGCAGCTAAAGGTTATCGGCTGTTTGTATGTATGGTGATGTCCTACCGTCCAGTGAAAACCACAGTAAACTTCCGAGAAAGAAAGCCGACCGGAACAGAATGTAATAACAGCTTCTGTCGAGGCTGATGCTCTTTTGCCCATCATCTCTGTGGACAGATTCTTGACCCCTCGAAACCCACCTCTCCATTTCTGCTTTGTGGCTGCTACTCCCATGGTAACAGGACCTAGTTACTCTGGATCGAACAAGGGCAGCCCGCTCAGGATGGAAACTGGAATATTTCTGACTCAAAATAATATTAAATTTACCCAGCCAGGATTGTTATTTAATTTCATACAGCCTTTCGATGTGGATGTTTTTTCCATGATAACAGAGCAAAGCCTTGTGCAAAAAGACAAATCCATTCTGAGTAGTGTATTAATACACCTTAAAACATGCCCTTGTATATGCCTTACAGAAAATGTTTTTTTTTGTTATTATATGCAACATTCTCAGGTCATTCCAACATACATCACAGGAAGACACCAGCATGCCTCATCGTGCTGGAAACTGCAGCGGTGGCAGCAATGTGACGAGCAGGGCCGTGGAAGCAGATTTGCATGTAAATTAAACAGAGACTAAGTCTGCTCGAAGAAAATCTAGGAGCAGCAGACACATCTGGCGAATGCCGGGGTGTGATTTCATCCTCAGATGGACTGGCCGCCTCAAGTCTGTGTGACAGGCTCCCGCTCCCACTCCCGCTTCCAGATGGTCTGTTCAAAATCCAAAACAAATTACCCGACTTTTCTATTTTTAAACCCGCTGCGAAAACATTCAGCATTCAACTCGAGTGATATTTTAGAAGCCAAGATACTGAGTGAGGGAAGTAACATGGAACAATAATAAAGGTTGATTGGTTCTGCAAAACAGACGAAAAATCTCTCTGGTGGCAGAGCATGAAGATTCATGTCCTGAAAGCTGAATGAGACTCGCCAGAGAGCATGGCAGATTTGTTTTGTGTGATTTTTTTTTCCTTTTGCAAGCCTGAGGCCCTTTTTACTTAAATCGACTATGCAATGTTTGATGTACCACAGCAAGTTTCATTTCTACCAAGATAATAAAATCAATTCTGAATGTGAAAACGGCAAAAACTCTAATAGCTCACCCGACATTAAGTTGACATTATGCAAGAAATATTTATACATTTGAATACCTGATGGCCATTGTTAAGTTTTCTAAAAACATGTTTTTCTTCAAACTGTTCTTAAGATTCAAAGGAACTACTAGGATTTTTACATTGGAGGCCCAGCTGATCAATACAAGCATCATGGCAGGTTTTGCTCAGTGGTTAGACTAACGCAGGTTATCCTCCACCACTTGGTGGGGTGTCAGTTGGGGGTAAAAGTGCTACAACATGTCGCTGGATCATTTCCAGCCTTCTTGAAAGAGGTGAGGGATTGACCAGACCTATCAGCCGTTTTCACTTTCACTTTCACAAAAAGACATTCATTGCCATTCATGGGTACCCTTCAGGCCTGTTTCTAAATGTAAATTTTCATTTTGATAAAAGAATTTGTGCTTAGCAAGCCAGGGATTGCTAAAAGACAACTCATCATCAGTGGCTAAAGAAGAAGCAGTGCAGGCACATACCTCACAGCTATGATACTGTGTTAAAGACATCATTCCAGTCGAGTATGGGATGGTTTAACCAGGAAGTCAGACTGCTGAAACATACAGAGGGTCAGGCACAGTATGGGTGCAGTACCCAACACGTAGCTGGTCAGAGTTTAAGGTGTGATTGTGCAGGTACAACTGATCTGTCTCAAGGGATATACAGGTTTACACAAATATTAAAATTGCACCATTTATTTTGATTGATTAGTCAAAGGCTGAGAACCATAAGTGACAATTGAACATGAGTTCTGCATCAGTTTAAGACTTTCAGTAGGGCTCGTGCCTGGGCTATAGTGTTTCAACAGAAAGCAGGAACTAAAATAAAGAGGAAGTGAACTTCTTGTACCCATGTGAAAGGGGAGGAAACACATTTCAAAGTGCAGGTGTAGAAAACCATAAAAGGTTAAAATTTCAACATTTTTGCCCTCTGGGAACACCAATAAAGCACACATTTGAGATACATTACTGGAGTGACGCAAGACTGCGTCATTCCTACACTGCTTGTTCTACCGCATACCTTACACTTATCTCAGCTTCCTCCAGGATGGCAGGATCGCAGCTATAGTCAAAAGTATAAAAGCATGGCAGCTGTCAAAGGCGCTCAAATGCTTCACATCAGATGCAGACATCACACAAAGCTAGACAATCTAAAATATTCAGGATTATATTTAACTCTTAACACTGATGTAAAACATAAAACCAAAAGGATGGAAAAGGTTGAACCAAAGGTCAGTTACAAGCAAGTCTGTGTCCACGCCCCACGTCATGATGCATGTTAAATTGCCAAGATAGCAAGCTTTCTCACGGAACAACACCATGCGAGACACTTGCAGTGAGTGCTTAACATTATCTCAGCTCTCACGTGAATAAAAATTTGCCTATATCGTTATAATAATTGTACAGTTACTGACAAACCTTTAGTCAGACCTTCAGATCACCATTTTACAAATACAGTTTTTAAGCAGGGACTTAATCCCCCTGCAGCTGCTCCACGTTAACATCCTTGCAATCTTAGAGTCAAACACAAACAGCACAAACCATTTCCCAGAAACAATTCAAGTTCGATGAGAAACAAATGCAAGTGGGTGACCATGACCCAAGGGATTCTACTTTACAACATTTCAGCAGCACCACAAAAAAGGTAACTGTTCCTTGAGTGTACACAGAAATGGTATGGATACATCTACAACTGAAGCAATGGCAGACAACTTACTCAACATTATTCCATGGTACAGAAACCCCAGCCCTGAAGCTTTATAAAAGCATGCTAATAAAGAGCAATCCCCTTTGTGCTCTGGCTGCCAGACGCACGCATACATTCCTCCCACACACTTCATGCGTCACAGCCAACCTCCCATGACGGAGCGGGATTCCAGAGTGAGACATCGTAGCTCTTTGCACGGTAAACAAACAAACGCACGTTGCTGGGAGATCTCTGTTGTCTTGCTCAGAGGACATGACTAGTAGGACCAAGGCTGGGTAGATTGAGGCAAAGAATGAGAAGAGGGAGTCAGGAACATACATACTCATGCTCTGGATTATTCAGCTCAACCGGGTAGCAACAGTTACCCTCAACATCCTTCTATCTATAGAGAAAGGGCTCCTCAACTAATAATCGGTCTATGGAAAAAGAATAAAAGAATAAAAACTCTACTTTTAATTTAACTTAATTTAGTTGTACTCTCTTTGAACTCTTCAACACGGTATAGCTAAGCTATGTAATAGCTCATAAAAAACACTCTCAAAAGGAGCTGCATCTCAAAAGGTTTTTCTCCCCGAGTTGCAGAAGGTATATGTGATTCACATGCTACATTCCAATAAAATTCAAAAATGGTGATGCAAAACAGTGACTAGAAATTTATTTAATTAACACTGAAGGACATTAAAACCGCAAGCTTGGGATACACAGCCCTCTCTGTTTTTTCTCTATATGACACCTCTTCAGGGGAGCGTGTGGTTCAGTGGGCTAAGCCTGTGTGCCTGATATCACAATGTCTGCTGGCCCTTGAGCAAGGCCCTTAACCCCCAGCTCTCTGGGTGCCACTATAGGTGGCTGCCCTTCGCGGACAACTTACTCTACAAAAGAGCATGTTGAGGGAAGAGTAAAGACAATTTCCCAAGGAGATCAATAAAGAATCAATAATAACAATAACAATAATAATAACAAAACATTATTAATTATTATTATTAATAATAATAATAATAATAATTATTATAATAATGATAATAATAATATTATGCTGACACCATCAATTCCATGACCAACACTGACAGAATGCTGGTTGAGCTTGTGCTGAAGTGGCTCAATAAAGCCCGGTTGAAATAGTTGGATTTACTGGAACACGAGCACTATACAGACCCCCAGTTTTGCAGCTTGAGAACCACAGATTCAACGAATCAAACATCTCAATCCAGATTTCACCTACTGCATAACCGCAGTCATTAGCCACCTTCACTTGCTCACAAAACAGTCCTCATTCCATCTTTAAGCAGCAGAACCTATGCAAAATAAAAAGTTTTGCCTACAAAATACCACCTTCTGCCCCAAACTTGGCAGACTGGGCCAAACGGTGATACTAAATGATGAAGTCTACTCAACTCATTTCAAACATTTTTAAATTCTTACATTTTAAAATCTCCTGACGACCTCAATCTACACCACAGACCATCTCAATGAACCACAAAAATGTTAGTCAGTGTCTCAAGATTTAAAATCTCAGAGATCTCTGTGAGACACTGTATCAAGAAGTCAAGGCACTGGCCGCTCAAGTGCCAACAAGAAAGGTAAAAATAATGTAGTGTGTCTAAAAGTAGAGCTGGGCGATATGGCCTAAATATAAAATCTCAAATTTTTTCACAAAAAAATCTGATTTCCAATTTTAATCGATTTTCCCCTCCCCTACTCAAAATCAAAACTACAGACGACAAATAAAAGGTTCAAAACAAGTTTTAACTTTATTTAGCTTTTTTTACTTTAGGGTTAAAGTGAAATCTGACAAGCCATAAAATATGCTTGTAAGTGAGATGGCAGACCACGCCATTGTAAACACTTTTAGAAACTTGTTAAAACTTTTAGAAAGCTTTCTCTATAGCTTATTTTCAAACTGGCAACAACACAGCACACCCTCAAACTTATAAATAA
>JAABNX020000151.1:6076046-6096853 GCA_015163995.2 Mormyrus lacerda
CGGCTGCGTTATGGTTATGGGGAGTGAGCAGACGGCTGCGTTATGGTTATGGGGAGTGAGCAGACGGCTGCGTTATGGTTATGGGGAGTGAGCAGACGGCTGCGTTATGGTTATGGGGAGTGAGCAGCCGAAAAAGGAAAAAAAAACTGTTCACACATATTTACCCAGCTGCATGCATGCCAGGAACCTCTCCTGATCTTTTCAAGCAGCAATTGGATGCCATTTGCCTGGCCTTTATTTGCCGTGTGGGAATTCCGCTCCACTTGGGTCATTCCCCCTCCTCACGGTGTCTGAATCGACCGGGGTCCTCTGCGTCCCAGGGGAAACTGTCAGCCCTGCGCTGCTGTGGTCTGAGCTCCAGGTTTGTCTGCTGCTCGTCTGCAGCTGTCAGTAATTCAAGGCTGGAGGGTGGATGCCTGAAGGCCCTGGGCAGAAACCATTAGCTTTTGGCCCATTCCCAGTAAGTCTACGGCAATGGGAGGCAATGGAGTCGTCAACTCGCTGGTGGCTGCTACCAGACTGTGTTTCATCCCTTCCCCCTTCCACCCCCAATGCATGCGAGGAACGAGCAGACCTGTCAACCTGAAGTGTCACCCAGTTCCCGCGGGATCTGGGGCTGATTCAGAGATGGGAGGGATGCAAGGGCCAGAGCGAAATATGCTACATCAGAAATCAAAAATGCATGAGTTTTTGTGAGTCATTTCCAATTCAAAAATTTAAATAGCGGTGCCTGATTACACCTTGTGTTAATACGGTACGGTTCAAACCTAGCCTGTCACAGTAATACACTCAAATATGCAATAGCTATAAACCATCTAAACACACTCATAACATCTTCTGTTATTATTAGCCAATAGTGAGTCATAGTTATAACTGTCATTTGCTCTGCTGCAAATTTATAAGATCAATCTCACCACCCCCCTCTTTTCGACTGCTAGCCTTAAATAGCAACCCCTGACCACAGAAATTGAAATTGAGATTTAGATATTCAGATTTTTATTATTCTGTAGTCTCCATGTGCCTCGGCAAAATTGCTGAAGCAGAAACAGATGAACATCTAAAAAGAGTTATTTGTGTACATCAGCGTGTTCCAAAAAGTGTCTAAATAGCACTTGTTCAGCAGAAGCCCTTCAATATCTAATGGGTATGTTGAGCTCTCTGGGGGTTGTTGGATTGTTTGTTTATTGGCAGCACGATGCCTGAGGCAGCTGCTCTTAAATCGCTGGTCCGTGTTGGTTATCCTGGAGGAGGGTTGGAGGTTCGAGTCCATCCAGTGCACTGAATGGCTGCAAGTACAATGCTGCCCATGAAACAGTGGAAACATGCGGAAATACTGGAGGTACGGCTTTAATAGTATCTACACATATACAGCTGTCAGGGTTTGGCTTTAATGTGATTCTGCATTTCTCATATCCCACGCTCCGTTCTCCATTGCATGTGTAGGGGGAACACGGTCCCGTGTGTGATTCCGGATAAAACGTAGCGTGGTTTATTGTCAGTGCCTGACAGGAGGCCACAGGAAATCCATTAAGCGCATGAATGCAAAGGTGTGTGAGCCCTTTTGTTGCGACAGTAAACGCAAAATAAGATTATTCTGGGGGGCAGGGAGCTTCTGAGAGACTGTGGGGCATTAGCCTTGGCCTGCATTACCCCTGTGCCACCTCCAAGGTTAGACAGTGGTGGTGGCTGGGTGAATAAAATAAACACCAACGTAATTTGAAAATAGAACAAAGAACATATCAAAAGTTGATACTGAGAAATTTTATTGTTTTATGAAAAAAATGTTGGGACGGGGCAAATAAAAGATTGGAAAAATTGTGTGATGCTGAAGCATTTCAAAAAACCTTTTTGGAAATGGGGCTGTACATGATTATAAAAGCTCTGAAGTGCTTCTGTGTGTGTGTGTGTGTGTATAGCATTAACAGTATATATCTGTAATAAGCATCTCTGTCGGTGGATACTATTTGCTTAATTACCTTCTGCTTTCAAAAGCTACAAAAAGTGGTGGTATTAGCCTGTGTTACAGAGCCAGCATGGCACATATAGCAGCAGCTGCTGCTGTTAAATGGCCTTCAGAACCTCACAATGGCCTGTTTTTTCCTCTCTTGAGTGACATGACTGTCCCCATAAACCTGAGATGCAGCTTGTGCTCTGAAGTGCTTTTCGGTATGTATTATGACGATGACACGCACTTCTGACGAATAATTTACGAAGAGACTGTACTTATCCAGGTCCTCTTCGACATGAAAAGCTACAAATTAGGCGCTGCTTCTCTGCATCTGACACGGCAGCCTTCTCTTTTTTTCCCCTAGTGCTGATGAACCAGGAGAGCCGCCGATGTAGGTAATGCTGAAACGTATTGACTGATTTTAAAGGCTAGAGGATAATTTCAGTTCTGTGGAGTGAATTTAAATGAGCACGGCGTAATTACAGAGCCTGTCTGCCTTGGATAATCCTGGGCCAGTTGTTGAGGAGCCCTTCCTCTCCGAAGACCTCCTAACACCACTGCATGTGGCAGTTTAGGCCGGCGTCCAGTTTTCATGGGTTCAGAGCTGTTCCTGAGGGATGTGTGTTCAGTAGCATGTGGATCAGGTTTTGACTTTTCCCCCTGAGACTGAGACGCTTTGAAGATCCGCGGCTATTCACTCCCGTTCGCCCCTGATGCCTGATCCAAGTAAAGTGGCCTCGCTGTTGTAGGTCACCTGTTTCTGTTGTCCTTTGGAGTGATGCTAAATGAGCCTTTGCCCTCTCTGTCCCCCCCCCTCTCTCTCATGGCTACCGTGGCCAAGGCAGCTGATCCACCCCCTGGGGTTATGAGAGCAGCACCCGTGTGCGGGGACGTGGCCCGGCTGTGATGTATGCCCCCAGCTGCAGGATGAACCTTCCGGCGGTCCTGAACGGCCTCCTGGTGTCGGTGGTGGCGGCAGTCCTGTGGAAGTACGCCAGCCTGCGCGAGCACGCCTCCCTGCTGGAGGAGGAGCTGCTGTTGACGCGCCAGTCGCAGGAGCTGTCTCAGGCGCGAGTCGACTATCACGCCGCCCTGCTGGCGCTGCAGGAACAGGGCACGCGCATGGTCTGCACGGGCAAGATGCACACCGATCGCATCTGCCGCTTCGACTATCTGTGCTACTGTGCTGAGGCCGAGGAGTTTGTCTTTTTCCACAGCAACGCCTCGGTCATGCTCCCGAACTTGGGCCCACGCCGCTTTCAGCCTGCCCTGCTGGACCTCTCTTCCGTGGAGGACCACAATACCCAATACTTCAACTTCATGGAGTTGCCAGCTGCCGCCCTCAAGTTCATGCCCAAGCCCGTGTTTGTGCCTGACGTCACGCTTATTCTCAACCGCTTCAACCCCGACAACCTCATGCACATCTTCCATGACGACCTGCTGCCTATCTTCTACACCATGAGCCAGTACTCAGACCTGGACAGCGAGGCCCGCCTCGTCTTCATGGAGGGCTGGGCGGAAGGGCCCTACTTCGATCTCTATCGACTGCTTAGCAGCAAGCAGCCGCTCCTCAAGGAGCAGCTGAGAAACTTTGGCAAGCTAATGTGCTTCACAAAGTCGTACGTGGGCTTGTCCAAGATGACCACCTGGTACCAGTATGGCTTTGTCCAGCCACAGGGTGCCAAGGCCAACATTTTAGTTTCGGGGAACGAGATAAGACAGTTTGCAACTTTTCTCATGGAGAAGCTCAACATCACTAGGGAGGAGATCCCGACAAGCGAGGAGTACATTGTGGTCTTCAGCCGTACTGCTAACAGGCTTATTCTGAATGAGGCGGAGCTACTCCTGGCACTAGCTCAGGAGTTTCAGATGAAGACCGTCACAGTGTCTCTCGAGGAGCATTCCCTCTCGGAGGTGATCCGTGTCATTGCCGGTGCCTCCATGTTGGTCAGCATGCACGGAGCACAGTTGGTCACCTCTCTTTTTCTCCCACGTGGTGCTGCTGTAGTAGAGCTATTCCCCTATGCTGTCAACCCAGAGCACTATACCCCTTACAAAACCTTGGCCTCCTTACCAGGAATGGACCTCCAGTATGTAGCTTGGAGAAACACCATTGAGGAAAATTCTGTGACCCATCCAGAGCGACCTTGGGAGCAGGGCGGGATCGCCCACCTGGAACCGGAGGAGCGGGCGCGAGTTCTTCAGAGCAAGGAGGTGCCACGCCATCTGTGCTGTCGCAACCCCGAGTGGCTCTTTCGGATCTACCAGGACACCAAGGTGGATATTCCTTCTCTGCTGGAGGTCCTGAGGCAGATTCTGAAGTCCAAGCCCAACTTGAAGAGAACCAAGACAGGCAGCATTGTGCACCCAGGACGGGTTCGGGAGCCCAAGTGCCAGACTTCAGTGCAGGCCACCAATGAGGCTAAGATGATGGTGTCGTGGCAGATTCCCTGGAACCTGAAGTATCTTAAGGTCAAGGATGTCAAGTATGAAGTGTGGATTCAGGAGCAAGGCGAGAACACCTACATGCCTTATATCCTACCACACCAGAACTACACATTCTCTGAGAACATTAAGCCCTTCACCACGTACCTGGTGTGGGTGCGCTGCATCTTCAACAAGAATCTTCTGGGCCCATTTGCAGATGTCCTGATGTGCAAAACCTGATACCAGCTGGTTGGCAAAATCATAGAGGGCCACCAGTTGTCCAGATCCAGACAGTCGGATGATGTGGCAGGAGGGGATTCGCTGCGGCAAGGGAATGACATTTTCGTCACATTGGGTTGCCTGCAGTCAGACTGGGCAGAAATGAGGTCCCCTTTTGGAAGCACTGAGATTTAATACCTGTGACACTGAATGGTCACCTTCCATAGGGCCCAGAAAGTGTGAAGCCCTCAAATGAAGAGTTTTAAGCAGATATTAGTTTATGAAGCTATGAACAGAAGAGTCTATTTATGATTTGATGTCATTCTACTGCAGTACATGACATAAATGTTAGCACAACTGTAAGTCTACATCTAGGATGCACAGATTGTCTTACACTGGTATTTATAAATAAAAGGAATAATAGTTATTTAATTTTATTTATTGCTCAGAGACTGATTTGTATTTGAGTTGTTTGTGTTTAGTATAATGTAGGTTTACTGCAAATTAATACCAATTTTTTTGCCATAAATTAAGATATCAAATAGATTAGAATCAGGTAAACTAGAATTAGACATGGTTGGATCTTCTCCATTCTGAAAGTGTTACTTAGTTATTCTGACTTTTTCATTAGTTAATGTTTTTGTTTCAGGGATTTTATACAAAGTCCGTGCTTATGGGGTGGAGAAGATGGAATGTTCCTATGACGTGTTGATTTTTAATGCTTGTTTAGAGTATGAGTTGATCGTAATTGTAAGGATCTGGATCTTGTCTGTGTTTCTTGGGACATTTTGGTAGCATAGATATTGTGCAGGAGAAGTTAAATTGTTGTCTCCAAACATATTTTTTCCTCCATCTGTTGGACTGGACATTTGCTTCATACAGAGTGAGCTGTTCTTCATGAAGGAGATCATGGTAAAATACTCAGCTTTTTTTTTTTTGTTGTTTTTTTTTTGTTAACGTCTGACTGAACATGTGTAAAAAAAAAAAAACATTAATTCTCTGTTTTGCCTTGAGAGTGTTCATTCTGGGATGGAGAGGGAGACGGGAGGTATATTAAGAATAGCTCATGATATTCGGCTACCCCCGGGATTCAGTGATATATAAAATGTCCATTTGTATACAGTGAACATGTTACTATACATTTGTAATAATATGAATTATATTTAACACGTGGTATGATCCTATTAAAGCCCAGCACAGTCAGTACATACTGCTAGATTTTAAAAGCTTCTTATATTTTGTGTTTTTATCATAATCCGAAAAAGGTTACAGCTGTGAGTTCTGTCATTTCCTTATCTGATACCTTCTTTTGGGATACATTTAAATCCACCATTTTGTTGCCTAAGACTCCAGCTGAACCTATACTCAAAGGCCGCTCCTTCACTATCCCCCCTTGATTTAACAAAGGATTTGGGATATCTAAAAAACAATCTAACATGTATTTTTTTGTGCTAATTGCATACAACTGTATTCTTTGCAGACATATGCCAGATTGGACGTCATGTAGGTAAGCGTGTTCTGCTGTCCTCTTAGCTCCTTCATTCTTTCGGGCTGTTCTGTGTGCTTCTAGCTGTCAGCTGTTACCTGTAGATGGTCCTCATGTGATCACACATTAGTAGTGAGGTGTGTGTCGTTTCTGCTCAGTTTTCTTACGGGGGTTCTTGGTTTAGGAGCAGTTGAACGCCCCTGGTCCAGTAGATGCTCCTGATAATTAGAAATAAATAAGATGGCTGCAAGGTGTTTTAAGATGTAGGGAGGTTACGCCTAAGAGGTTTAGGGTGGGAGTTGCTCTCCAGAACTCCTGACTGCCTCCAAGTGGACTGAGAGATGTACTGTCAGGTCAGCGCCAGAACTTCAAGAAGTATTAATAATATTTATAATTATAGTTGAAAAAGCAGCTGCTCACTTCAGGCGGTGGAATGACGACGGATATTAAAGTGGAGCGAGCCGGACAGCAGAGGCTGGGAAACGTAGAGGCTGCAGCCACTCACTATTTGCTGAGCTGAAGGTGGTAAGGTCAGGCTGTTCTTCAGCCTCGACCGTCTGTGGACTCAGAATATTGAAGACGTAAGACATGGGAGGCTCTTACAATGTAGGTAAGTAGGTGCAATGTAGATAATCCATGTCAGGGTAGACACTTTGAACCAGAACAGCATTTGTAAAATACCATTTCAATTAAAAAGACCTGGTTTTCACTTATGCACCGATGTCCTGCTATGTGCTACTGCAGTGATGCACGTGTCACTAATCTTAATGCGACAGGACCGTATGACAAACCAATGAAGAACTGAAGTATTTAGCCAAGCATTTCAGTTTTAAAGTAGCCTGTAAAACCTGATGTAGCTCAAAGTGTCCTGCTTGACATGGATTATCTGGTCGCCCTGGTGAAATGAAGCTCAGCTGGAGTTTGGAATGCAGTAAATCTGATTGGGAAAAGTACTGGCAGTGTTGGTGGACGCGGTCTGGTGCAGAGCAGCCCGAAATCACAAAGAGGATCTGCAGAGAAGAGAAAGCAGGGTCTCTCTGCCTCAGCTGGGCATTTTCATCTGTGACTGTGACTTGGCAACATTGAGACAAA
This sequence comes from Mormyrus lacerda, assembly GCA_015163995.2. Taxonomy (NCBI): domain Eukaryota; kingdom Metazoa; phylum Chordata; class Actinopteri; order Osteoglossiformes; family Mormyridae; genus Mormyrus; species Mormyrus lacerda. The sequence goes on from JAABNX020000151.1 coordinate 6,083,219, forward strand.
ACTAATCCAAATTATGCACACATTTACATATTTCCCCGAAAAATGACTGGCTTAAGAGAGTCAACAACATGGGCTTATCGCATTTGAGCCGGCTAATCATATTCCTAAAGCAAATCCTCGGGACGAGATGCTCGGATTCATCCCACTCAAACGAAGGGCTTTAAACTCGCTCTGCCCCCGTAAACGTGCTCGCGGATTATCGTTAAGTTTTTGCGACTGCTTCAGTCTTTGCGCCGGAGAAACTGCCAGCGCTGTGTGCGGTTTGGGGCATCCTTGTGGTGTGCGCTCTCAAAGTGACCCCTGAAGGAAAATTTAAATCAAAGGCTATTTACAAGAAACCAAAGAAGGAAAACTGCCAAAATTCATAACTGCAGACTTTTACAGGGTCATCTATGATGAGAAATGCTTTTAACATTATACTGTAGAGATGTTACTGGTCTGCTTTCTAATGTGATCTCCTGGGGGCTGGCTTTTATATGGGGGCGGCCTAGCTCTAAAGAAAAGACCTGCTTCCACACCGGCAAGACGTGAAGACTGGATGGCACGAGGTCCAGTGGGGGGGGAGGGCTACACCCCTACCCTCTGTCCCATTTAGGTTAATGTGTCCAAAGACGAGTAAAAGAAGCATTTGGGATCCTTGTGGATTATCAGCCTGTGATACTCCTGCTCCACTCCCCCCCGCCTCACTACTTCATATGAAAAGCACATGAAATGGTATCATCTCTCCGTGAGTATAATTTAGGATTTTAATGGTGTATTGCTGAGCGCGGCACATTAACATTGCATCAGAAAGATGTGAAAGCGTCCTAAGAGCCAGTTGGTGTTTAGAAGAAGATCTTTTTGTAATTCGATGGTTTTGTCATCCCTCTGGAAATGCACCGTCCATATGGCCAGTTAAAGGACAGTATGTTTCTTTGAACAAGAAAAGCCTATAGCAACATAAGGAGAGCAGAAACACAGAGCCAGTCTCTTCGGGGGTGAATCGGCTGCATTTTTCATGTCAAGAACAAATTCAAACTAGTGTACAGCTATGGCTGCCTGACAGATCTCTGCCCTCCTGTGATGAGAATCCTCATGCGTGACCCCCCCAGTCCCTACTTTAGGCTGTGTTATGAATAAATGTAGGAAACATTTATTGAGCAGTACATATTTACATGATAGCCGTGTTGCCCCCCCCCTGCACCGAACATGAAATGTTTCCCATTAACAGCTTTTAACAGTGAGCGCAACACATTATTTAAATCTTCGCCCTTCAAGAAACCGGACTATTAAAATCGGGGATTTTCGGCCATTTCTGGGAATGATTTAGGGGTCAGGGACATGACTGGAAATGTGAGTCCAGACGCAGGTGACGGTTGGCTCATTAGTGTTACAGCCTCCGGGAGATGCCAGGCCTTGGGATCGAGAGGGAGAGCGAGAGGGAGAGGATTCCGGAAGGGTTCCTGTTTCCGTTCACCTGGCGACCGTGGAGCCCCGTGAAGGTGGTGGGCCTTGTCACGATCCCACTCGCCACACCACAGCCTCCCTTCGTCCCAGGGAGCGGAGTTGGGGACGACAGCATTAATAAAATATGTGCGGTGTACCGTTACCTCGTTGTTCTGTGCAAAGTCAGTGTAGGTCAGGATCTCCCATGGGCTTCGGGACTGACACAGACTGTAGATACATCTGGCACTGATGCCCCCGCCTTCAGTAAAGTCATTATTCACTCTAACCCTTCAACCTCGACTGTCAAACATAAGGTGTACTTTCATGCTGACTGTCATCCGTGGGGTTTAAAAACAGCCATTAGAGGATGGATATAATTAATTATATACTGAGAAATCTGAGAGTGTAATTATGCTGATTTTAAATGATCAATCATTGCTATAATAATTATTCAATTATGTCATTTCACAACAAGCAAAAGTACTCGTGTATCAGAGATTTTGTCAAATGTCCAATTAAATATTGGTCTCATTATTTATGTCTTCTGCCATTTTCTCATGTTTATACTTTTTTAAATCTAACTAATAAACAAATAAATGCATCGTTGTAACACTGTTGTGATTTAGCTCTACAGCCCCACATGGTGGTAGTATTTGAAACTACACAATACACAATCCACTTCAAATCCAGCAATCATTCCCTTAATTGCATATCTGTAAAAGTCAGTAGCTCATGGTCTTTGCATCATACTACCAAAGATATGTCTGAGTTTCTAATGTGCAAAATAGAATAGGATAAAAAAAAAAACCCATTAAAGTTGCAATGGTTGATATTTTTCATGGCTCAGTCTGAAGGCATCCCATCTTAGGGTCAACCTAACTTCACTCTTCCTCATATGTACATCTCCGCGTTTGACTCTGAGAGGAAGAATCCAGCACCAAAAGCTGTTCACAGTAAGACAAAACTTGTTAAAATAATCATTAAGTCAATGTCTGCCATTAATCATTTTTGATTAGTTAACATGGATCATAAGAAAAAGAATAAACGCTTCATTGTATTTCTTGATGTTTTTATATATACTTTCAATGTTATTAGTTATATACGACCCCTACTACATATTGATTGATGACTTTTAGCATACTTTACATCCGTATAATTCACATTTTAAAATGTGTTTATGTGAAGATCTCTAACACTGCTCTTCTTTATATATACAGTATGTAATGGGACAGCAGGTGCTGTCAAACTTACCAATGAGATACTAAGCATTAAAATCGCTGTCTAAGAGATTCTCAAAGTGCGGGCATTTCACTCTCTTCACGTTTTCTTTCTGATACATCTGATATACCCATGTGTACCTTTCCCACAGCCATATGTATAACAGTGCCAGATAAACAGGCATTAAAATGGATGATAGATTCAATTCTGAAGCACTGGCTTTTAAAAAATGCTGCTTCTGCCTAGGAACACTAAACTGCATGTAGTGTAGACCTTGACCTGCGCGCATCCATTTTTCCACGAGTATTTATTTACTCTGGGTCCCATGTGAGCATCCAGCCCAGAGCCCTGATTGACATGCAGACCAAAGACAACGCGTAACATCCAGACTATATGGAAGCTCAGCATGCGTACAGCCAGGCCAGGGATCGAAGCTCCAAGAGGCTCATTAATTCTCCGTATTACTAAAGGTCTTTAATTTTAAAGATGACTAATTTCTTTAGCATTATTGTAATAAATCCTGTTGCCGATAGCGAGAACAGTTTAATGCTTTGACGAGCTCTGTTGGTGTGAAGCCTATGCTAGAATTCAGTGGATAATACTGCACTGGGGTATGCACACGTTATGTCATGTTGAGATGTAACAGGCGGTTTTTTCTTGTTTATATAAGAACCCCACTACCTTCTTTCAGAGATTAAAAATTAGTGCTATATGAACCAATGATTGTGTTTTTGTATTTATTACATTGTGGGGGACTAGATTTCCCCACAATGTGATGATAACATTTTTTACTGTGTGGGAGCATTTTTTCAGTTTTCGGATAAGCTCGGTTTTATAAAAAATCTGTGCCAGCACTCAAAAAATAAAAATGCCAAAGGTCTTATATTTTGTTTGGTATCATTACTAGTCTGAAGGGGTAGCGCAAGATAAAACCCCAGATTCCTTCAAATCTCAGCTTGACAAGATCCTGCCAAATAAATAATTAGTTTATTTCCTTCCAGGCAAGCTTGATAGGCTTAATGGCCTCCTCTCATTTGTGTCTGTATGTTCTTTTATTACTTATGGTTAAGGTTAGGGCTGGGTAGGGTTTAGGATTGTCACAGTTGGGATTAGGTAGCCACGTAGAGTCCCCACAAAGGTATAATTACAAACGTGTGTGTGTGTGTGTGTGTACAGAATGGCATCCCATCCAAAGATGCATCCCAGCCTTGTGCACTACGCTGCCTGGGATGGACTCTCCATAACCCTAAACAGGGTATATGCATAGAAGATGTTTGGACCAGCATGGATGCATAAACAAACAAAACGTGACAGAGCCCCTTCCATTGGTACCCAGCAAGGGGCGAGTGTGGCTGTGCTCAGAGGAATTACATGTGGCAGCCCGTCTGTCAGCAGGTACAGTCACAGAGAGCAAGCGAGTCGCTGCCTCTCAGACATTGTTACTCTGCAGCTACCGGCTCTCAATCACAATCATGATTAAAGGAAGTGCATTCTGATTCTTTAATGCTGTATATCCCTGCTTTATACTTTTCCATTTGTTCTTTTTTATTAAATCAGTAATTATCCTGTAAGTGCTTATCCTGAATCTTTTCTGAAAGTCATGCGTTCAGCATTAAGGGTGTGCAGCATAAGGATTTTCCCATGAATTTATTTTATTTTTGGGTTTAAATTAGGTTTACAAACTTTTTGCTAAGGCATATGACTGAATCTTTGTGGTTTTATGGCCCATAAAACCACAACAACATTCATGCACGTGTTGGAATACTTCCTCTGTGACTGTATGTTTACCAGACTCTCCATTTTGCCCTGGGAGCCAGAACAGTGTTATCCATATTCTGCAGGGTGCTATCACATCGACAGCCTTTCTCTACAATTTAGCACAACATTTATAGTGCGAGGAAACGTCAAAGTAGGAGGAAGGCATTCCTTTAATTATGGATGATTAAAGGCTCGAGAACTGCCACATTGCACGCACAGCATTTTGCTACCTCCCTGCAAGACCTCAAAATGTGTAAGATGACTGAGATCCTGTGGCATCCAGTAGGACAGACTAACCAACCAAGATCATGGCTCTTGGGTCCAAAAAGAAAATTCCTTGAACACAGATAGCATGCATTCTAATTATAGCTTATTATTTTGCTGCGATATAAGCATTTTGTAAATGTTCCCTTTGAAACCAAAATAAAGATCGTCCCAAAAATGAGTTTTTCTTTCTCTGGGAAGAACAGACCCAAACTAAAGCAGTTTCCATGTTTAGAGGATGCCAAGAAAATGATTCATGCATGACAACAACAAGCATGGACCACAGAGAACGACACAGTCTGGCTTCAGTTAATGAACATTTATTGAAGGAAAGTGTTCAGGGGTCATAAAAACACTGTCAAGATGTAAAAAAAAAAAACCCTGTAAGCCTTCCTGACGTTTTAGCCACGTGAAAAACTGTGCATTGTGTTTTCTTATGTGCCACAGTGTAAACACACAAAACCCTGCTAAAGCTGCTGTCTTCAATCCGTCTTTCTCCAGGAATTGGTGCGGTGACCATGATTTCAAGGCTGAAGAATGTAGGACGCACCAAGCTGGCCAAAAGGCCGGGTTGTTTTTTGGCTCCTTTGCTCCTGGTGTCGTTAATAAGCTCTGCTGGTTCTAGCTCAGCTCGCCTGGTAGCAGCCAAAATGCACAGCTGTACGATATCAGTGGCTGCAGCGCATTTTGGCCATAAACACAGAAATAGAGATATAGAGATGAGTCTCATTTGCACAGGCTTCTCTCATGGGAGGCCGTGCCAAGCATCAGACAAGCATGCAGTCCCATCACACATCTCAAAAAAAAAAATCAACATTTGTTTCGTAAAAAGATACTTCAGGTATTTCTGATACATCGGGTATTTCTGGTTCACCGAACTCAATATCTCCAGGGCTGAAAAAACAGCATAAAAAAAAAATCAAATTGTATCTGACGAAGATCCAGCGCTGGATCGAAATGTTACCAATGCGGTGCATTTCCTGGAGGAGTGCGGCAGGCAGGCTTTCCTCACCTGAACCGTGTGATAGCAGAGTGAGTGAGCGAGTGAGCCTTCCTATCACTCGCTATTCCATCATCAAAGCCTGCTGCTCCTCTCTGCATTTACAGACTGGCTTTGCCGTAGCATTTTCACAGTTTGCTAGAAATTATCATTCCTCAAGTGTAGAAGTAAAAATCCTATTTGGACCCTATGATAGCAAACCGATTTAGGTCTTGTTACTATGATAACAATCCCATTTAATTCCTGTTACTATGGTGACAACCCAATTTAGTTCCTGTTACTATGATAGCAATCACATTTATGTCCTGTTATTATCCTGCCGCAATCCTACCGGAGAAGAAAAAAACACACCCACACAAGAGACCATGGCCCACGATATGTGACCTTAAACAGGTGCTACCACAAGTGCCCATATTTCCCTCTCATGTTATCATTTTGAGTAATAGTTGAGTTTAACGGTTAGGGTTGGTCCATCCTGCAGCACTAGCTGGTCCCTGTCAAGCTAGAACTGCACATACACCGTCACGTAGAGAGTAAAAGGGCACACTTAAAAATAACTCCCTTGTAGATGTTTACGTTGGCAAGCTGGCCACGAAGATCAGGCAACAACAAAAATAGGTGAGAAGCGAAAGCAGAGGTGGCTAGCGGGAGCAAGCTGAGCACTGACGGAAGCGTTTTAGAATAGAACAGTCGCACTTGATTCATCCCTGCAGGGGAATTGGCTCGTTTTCACATCGAACAGGGACACTGTCTATAAGTGGCGCAGACAGACATGTAGGTGAGAGCAAGCAAGGGGTCAGAGCAGATGGTCTGAAAAAATCCCAAAATCATATAATCATTATTTTTAAAGCCACAGCCTTCCAGAAAAGCACAGGTATACCTAAAAAGCTGAGCCGCATACTGCCCCCAAACAGATATTGCTCTGAAAGATTGAGATATAACTTCATATTATATTATTTTTTAGTACTGCTCAGGAAACTCAAGAAAGGGAAGGACTTTATTTTGCCATAAATGAAGCCTGGAAAATGGATGCATATTTACCTCTGTGTCAGAGATCTCAGGGTGAAGAAGTGATCTGATATCATTGGTGCTTTCAAGATGGACCCACTGTATCTTAAAACAAAGATGTGTTAATTGCACTGTAATTTGACTCCTCCTCCTATGGACGGATTATTAGCAGGTATCGCTAGCTGAAGGCCTAGAGGAGGAACCTTGTGGCCCATCTGTCCAGGACAAGCCTTCCACAGTCCAGTGACCGCTTCAGTTGCAAGCCAGGCATGTGATTGGCCAATTGACACTTCCCGCTGTTACCAAGAGACCCGTATGCTGCAGTCGTTTACATCTCAGCAAGATTTTCAGCACCCTGTCGAGAAGAGGTCTCACACTTACGCCACGTTCATTACAGAGCAACACTGTCCCTTTAATTAGTGTCAACATGCACATCTGACATGGCCAGCGAGCATATCCCCATAGAGCATAACTTTAGGTAATAAAAATTAAAGATACCCACATATGAAGAGCAAATGACCAAAACTCTCTCAATACACAAGATATATTTCCAAGAAAATTTCTTCATTGGATTACATGAAGACTAATTGAATACCACCCCGCGACCCAATAGGATTAAGCGGGTTGGAAAATGGATGGATGGATGGATGGATGAATACCATAACACACAGAAGCCTGGTTTTAGGGGCGGGAATACATCACCCCAGAAACACACAAAATGGACTTTTGGAAATTTACTCTTCATGTATTGCATGGAAAAGAATCTTTTGAATCGGCAAAAAATGTATGTTATTGCCTAAAGGTTTGGTCACACTAGCACAAAAAAATGCCTCATTCAGCTTCATTCTAGCAGCAAGCAGAAAACGCACTTCCAGTAGGTGGTTCTTTGAATGAAAACCACGCTAAACTACTGAGTTTACATGCCCATTTTCACTCGACTCTGCAAAGACACGGGATATTTTTCACTCTAGTGTGACTGTACTTTAAGACAGTGTGTTTTATATATTTACAGTTCATACACCTACCAATACTCCATATGTATCCAATTTCCAATATATTTTATAAATTTACAGTTTATATGTTTTCAATGAAGGTACCCTATTCTAATGTGTAGCGGGTCTTTCGCCTCATTCAACAAAACCTGCCTATTATAATGACATGGATGGAATGGATTTTCTATCAACATTAAAAATGAAGTTACATACATGTCAAAAATATAAAAAAGAAATATAAAATCAAATGTTAAAAACGGGGCATATATAAAAATAAAAGTTGTCTTTCTCTCTGACATCCAAAATGGGTGAAAATAAATAAGAAACTATATTTTCCCATATTATTCGTAGAGACCCCATGACCCTGAATAGGACAAGCAGTTTCAGAAAATGGATGAATGGATGGATGGATATTCATAGAGATTTTACTGTGTGCTGACATTACTGTAAAGTGAGTCGTCTATGTAATTTTCCCTAGGACTATGCTTGCAAGTTATGAGAACTGGCAACAGCGTTAATACACAAATGTTTTTAATGTTAAAACAGGGCATCTTCCTATGACCTAAGCTCTTAAATGCCATATCAGTTCTGCTATTTATTTTATTGAATAAGTATCCCATAAATAAAATAAAGCATCATTACAAAATGACTTCATGCTCATCTTGCTGATCGACAGTTGTGTTCAAAATGATAGCAGTCCGACATCACTAACCTGATCAATCACTGGGAAAGATGGTGGCAACCGGAGGGTTGCAGGGTCAAGCCCTGGTTTCTCCTGACCCCATGAAAGTGTCCTTCAACAAGACACTGAACCCAAAATTGCTCCTGGTGTGCAGGCTGGCACCTTGCATGGCAGCCTCTGCCACCAGTGTGTGAATGTGTGGTATGCATGGCTGAATGTGAGGTACATATTGTAAAGTGCTTTGAGTACTTGTAAGAGTAGAAAAGCGCTATATAAATGCAGACCATTTACTGTGCTTGGTAGAAATTATATTTCTACATGGCAAATAATTTACTAGGAGGTGTAGTAGAGTAATGGAGACCCAACAGTCATGACATGCATGCTGCTGATTCTGTGTAATTGAATCATTCATTGAAAGGGGCGTGTTCAAAATAACAACAGTGTGAAGTTCAATTAGTGAGATCATTTGCTCTGTGAAAAAGCAGGTGCCAATTATGAGCCATATTTAAGTAAGGCAATAAATGTTGTACATGCTGGTTACAATATATACACAATAAAATGGGTCCAGACATTGTTCAGAAGAACAGAAGAAAAAGGGCAACCAAAACGTGAAAGACATGAAAAAAACATTCGGATGGATCTAAGAATAGTCAAAATGGCAAAGACTGATCAGCTCCAGGAAGATCAAAGAAGGTCTAAAGTTACCTGTGAGTACTGTTACAATCAGATGACGCCTATGTGAAATCAAGCTATCTGCAAGGACCCCCTGCAACATCCCATTCTTGAAAAAAAGACGTGCTAAAGAGGTTACAATTTGCCAAAGAACACATTGACTGGCCTGAAGAGAAATGGAACAACATTTTGTGGACTGATGAAAGCAAGATTTTCTTTTTGGGTCTAGTGGCCGCAGACAGTCAAATGACCCCCAAACACTGAATTCAAACCACAGTACACTGTGAAGACAGTGAAGCACGGTGACGCAAGCATCATGACATGGGGATGCTTCTCATGCTACGGTGTTGGGTCTTTTTATCGCATACCAGGGATCATGGATCAGTTTCAATACCTCAAAATACTTGAAGAGGTCATGTTGCCTTATGCTGAAGAGGAAATGCCCTTGAAATGGGTGCTTGAACAAGACAACAACCCCAAACACACCAGTAAATGAGTAACATCTTGGTTCCTGACCAACAAGATTGACGTTATGGAGCGGCCAGCCCAATGCCTGCACCATAATCCAATAGAAAACTTGTGGGGTTACATCAAACATGCTGTTTCTGAGGCAAAACTAAGAAATGTAAAAGAACTGTGGAATGAAGTCCAATCATCCTGGGCTGGAATACCTGTTATCAGATGCCAGAAGTTGGTCGACTCCATGCAACACAGATGTGCAGCAGTTCTCAGAAACAGTGGTTATACAACTAAATATTAGTTCAATGATTCAAAGGAAAGCAAAATCTTAAAACATCTTTCAGTTCATACAGTGAATCTTTGAGTTTGTAAAGAAGAATGTGGACACTGCTATTTTTTGAACAGCCTAATATTCCCTTTCCTTCTCTTTCTCTAAAGCAATAACACAAATGTGATGCATTTCTCTTCTTGTTTTGATTTGGAATAGAATTTGTAGTGTTCCCAGTGCATTTTCTTGTATGGAAATAAAACATATTATAAGGATTTTCAGTTTATTCACTTTTTTAGACACGCTGCTATTATTCTGAACACAACTATAACCATCATCTTCAAGGCCAATAATTTAACAGACATGAACAAATGAATGAATGAAAGATAGATTACCCAGTCTGCTGCAGGTACGCTGACAGGAGCTGTACCGCCTATTGCCAAGTTTCAGGTCATCCCTGAGTCCTGTCCTGGGACAACCAAGTCATAGAGATCCCAAAAACTGTCCGCATTTCTGGCCCTTTGTCAAAATAATCAATTTCTATTCCCTTTTAATGAATTTGAGGCTGCAATCCATTTGTGCCATGAACGTACTTCCAAACACAATTACGGACTTGTTTTTAGGTGATAAAAAGTTAAAGGTATAGTTTCAGTTCATTGTGAAAATAAAGACACGGGAACTGTTTTGAATAAAATAACCTGATCTCCTCATGACCCCACGCTTGGATACAATCATAGTTCATAAAAATACATTAGAAATTGACAGTACTGAGAGGTCCTTACAAATACAGGTCAGCTTTAAATTAAAGCCCCATATTCTTTAAATACCTGTGGTATATACATATATATTCCATATTAAACAAATATACATATTACATATAATTCAAACTTACCATTTGGATGGAACGTCAGCCAATTGCGGTGGGGCACGCACCATGCCCCACCCCTGAGATGCCCCCCAAGTCCATCCAGACAGCACATCTTTGATCTGGAGAGAAGTCCTCACAGACGAGGGGGGAACCCCCAGGTTTCCGCAGACGTATCTGCGTCGTCTGGGTGATAGTTACTCATCAGGCGATGTTCCGGGATGGAAAATTCTGTGGAATCCGATCAGGAGCTGAGAGCACAAGCCTGTACCTGTCAGCGGTCTCACTCCCGCCCCCCCCCGCTCCCGCCCCCCGCACGGCTCACAGGTCTCGGATCAGCCTCAGCCGCTGCTCTTCAATATGCCGCAAGAGTGCCCTCCCACGCTCCTCCACCGTGTGGACCAGCGCCCTCAGGCCATGCAAGCCTCCACGGCTATCCCAGAATTCCTGGTCCACGTGAAGCGAGCGCAGAAGCATGGCCTCCAGGCAGCCCGACTGGAGCACGGACACCGCCCTCTCGGGGAACCTGAAAGGCAAACACGGCAGCTCTTACACTTGGGGGGGGCAACCAGTTTTCAAATGTAACCATATAGCACAGGCAAGGCAATAATGGACAAAGCATATATCATATGAACACATATTTGCAATCATAACATCAAGGTGTAATTTACTCACTCGTCGATGCCTTCCACCAGGAGGAAGTTGAGGTTGTCGCGTGACTGAAAAGGTCGCCCAGCGTTATCGATGAACACCAGCTTTGACGGGTCAGCCTTCCTCACCTGGGGAAGGAGGCAGTCCCATGTGAGACTGACACATCCTGCACATCCATCCTTTCCATACTGTACTTAATGAGCTGCCTGGTTTTGCTGCTCTCATCACAAAGTGCTAGTGCGCCATGACTAATGTATATGTGTTTATTCACACATATATTAATAGTCGATACTCATTGTTTGTTCATCTGCTTATATGACGGCATGAGACATTCCTCTTCTGGCTTAATGTCTCACATATTAAAGTGCCTCGTTTCTGCTAACAAGCTGAAGGTTGGCCCACGCTGGACGCCGTCCCTGCTGGGCGGGCTGGACTGCTCTCCATGGCCAGTGCTGCGATGGCAGCCACACAGATCCAACCCGACTGCCTTATTTTTCTTTCAGGGGATATTTCAGGAGGGCTCTCCATCGTCGACTACAGTCTCTCCGCGTTTTCACATTTGCCAGGAGGACATCCTCCGAGGAGCCTCCGATCGAGTTATTGTCAAAGGACGGGCGGCCAGAAGAGCTGTGGCTGAAGATGTCTGGAGCCAAGGAGTCACTTAAACAGGATCCAGACACCGAAGCACTTCCAGAACAGTCTGTGGGGGTGCAGGAGCCAGGATTCCTGGGAGCGCTCCCTCTTTTTTGCTAATTTGTCTTGTTTCCCCTGAAAGAATTTTCCATCAGAACCAGCTGCTCTAGCAATGTCTTGATTTAACAGATTATTTATTATTATTATGTAACCTAATCACCACAATCATCCAGATTTTTGCTTGTTTTTTTTTTTTTTTTTTTTTTTTTTTTTTTTGTAGCTGAATATTTTTAGAGGAATTCAGGTTAACCACCTTCCTCATGGGTCCAACAGAATCCCCATTCCAGGACTTGATCTTATAGCCTAAAGGTTAAGATCTTAAGCAACTACTCTGAGCATTTCATTCATTCATTTGCTAGATGGACGTCACGAATGTTTACCAGGATGTGCACCAGCTGCAGGTTCTTCGGGTTCCCGCACTTGGCATGTAGCTGGTCGTCCACGCAGGATTCGGAGGGATCTGGCTCGAACCCGCAGCAGTAGCGATCAAGCCGGTCACTCACCTTGGGTGGGAAAGAAGGCACAAGGTGATCACAGCGTGCTGCTGAGCCGACCATAGCGAGAGGGAAGAAGGTCTCCACCGATCACTGAGACGGACGAAAGAACAGGAGCGTGAAGGCAGGAGTTATGGGCCACCATTAGCGCAGTCAGTGCGGCTTCATGGAGACGGCCAGCTAACGTGCTGATGGTGCTGATCCTGGCCGGCAGCTTGACAGCGACGGCCACCGGGGAGCAGGAAGGGTCATTCATCTGCCCTCATAATATCTTGGAAAGTCCTGGTTTCTAATGTGAGAACCAGCAAAGGGCTGCCAAGGTCTGACTAGACACAACAGCCTGCCAAGAGAGAGGATCCACAGTACAGTACAGTGTCTATATAGCTAGATCTTAATATACATCTACAGTATATATATTCATCAACCATCCAACTGCTTTTGCAGGACAGGCTTGCGGGTGAATATTATATTACATATATATAAAAGCCGTCATAAATATATGCTAGTAGTGTGTGTTAGTGGGTCTATATATATCACAGTACATGAGACATCAGTAACATACGACACCAGAGAGGGAAAACAACAAAATGTTCTTTCCCAATACCGAGAAGTTATGGGGCACAACTGCTGCCCGTTCTGACTCTCGTTGGGGTGTTAATACACGATCTGCCCCAGACAACCCCGAATACCAAACCCCCCCCCCGCATAGCCGTCACAGAACAGCCAGGCAAAGTCAGGGAGCCCGAGACGGAAAACGCCAAAGTTATAATGTGTGACCAGCTAACGAGGAGAGACTGTAACAAAACGACGGGCTGACACGTCTTCCAGGAACGGATCGGTGCTAATTAACGTCTGACTGAGTGGCAACTTCACCGCGCATATGGAAGCCAAGTGGCCGCCTCCATAGAGGGAGAAAGTTACTTTCCGCGCGAACGCTCGGCTGCCGCCTCGCTCTGCACACGCCGCTTTCATTACATCCTAATCCCCGTTGCCTTTCATTTACAAGGTAACGGGGAGAAATCCAGCCAGGCAGTTCCGGCTCATTTCCATGACCCTGAAATAAACATGGCAATGATACTTACCCAGGAATTCTATCTATCCATCCATCCATCTATCTATCTATCTATCTATCTATCTATCTATCTATCCATCCATCCATCCATCCATCCATCCATCCATCCATCCA
>JAABNX020000151.1:6097300-6109934 GCA_015163995.2 Mormyrus lacerda
ATCCATCCATCCATCCATCCATCCATCCATCCATCCATCCATCCATCCATCCATCCATCTATCTATCTTGACCTTGAAGGAAACGCTTCAGAGAGTACCACAGATCCAAAGCAGGCCTGTGTGACTTCTATGGCTACAACATGCACGGGACCGATAGGTCATTAGAGATCCACGGCGGGGGTATTTGTTCTGTCGTCTCTTAAACATCTGAGTTTTATAGCAGGCGGGACCGTGAGAGGTGTTAAATAATCAGATAGGGACAGGCCTTCTGAGCCCAAGTCAGCAATTCTGAAGCATCGATCGATAGCTATTACCTACTGGCCATTTTACACTCCAGGATCTCCTCGAGAGGCCTCCCATTCCACTAACATCCGCAGGGATGTTTGGGGATATCTTCGTGTTGGGCTTCAGGGCCCAGTTCCACCATGGCCAGATATGGAGAATGGCTTTCTTTAGCTAAAACCCACAGTAAAGTGCATTCTGCCGTAGGCTGACCTGACCAAGCAAACCATACATTAGTTTTCTCGAATTTCTGGGTATGAAACAAACAGAAGGATTTCTCACTTCTTGCCGAGTAAAAAAACAAAAAAAAACAAAAAAAGAAACATAAATAATTCATGCCCAGTAGCGCCACCAAATGGGTGGCAGTGGGAGCTGTCTCTGTTGCCCCCCCCCACCCCAACCCGTCCACAAAGACAGCCGTCCCAGCAGAACCTGTCACTATAACCTCCATCTAGCTGCCTGTCGCCACGTCACCATGGTAACCAGCGGCCGAAGGGTCCTCGTCAGGATGCACGGCGGGGTGGACGACTGATGTCCTCACCCCCACTTTTTAAGGTGCTACACACCGGCGCCCAGATAGGGAGGCACCGCAGGCCACACAGAGGCTCAGGGGTCTCTTGTTAAAATCTTAACAGAAAGCAGTTCTGGCCAGGTATATGTTTCATATCCAAACAAGGCACAACTGTGTGCAAAATTCGCCATCTGCTAATAAGAGAGGTAAAAGACTGCATCAATATTGCAAAATCCCACACACAAGCAGGCCGGCTTCTCGCCAGAGAGAGCCTATGCCCACATTTTTAAGTATGCATTTTCACACGTCAGGCATCTGCTTTATTTATGTACCAGAAACAGCACGCTAGGTTAAAATGGGCTACGCTAGATAGCCTTTCCAGTATTTCAGCCAACCTTCAACGACACTAATCAGTTTGTTTTTCACGGTACAGTATTTAGCAAAGCTAAAAATGCAAGCCGGGCCCTGGTGTAAGTGGGCTGCCGCTAAGCCAGTTCACAAAAAACAAAAGAAAAGATTCATTTTCTAATTAATTCACTATCTCCAGCATCTCATGAATAAAACTCCCTTTCAGGGGTGAATATCTGCAGCAGCTTGACGAACATTTAATTGGATTTTTAACTGAAATGATCAGCCACATCAGTCCAGCTGGAAATAAGATAATTGCTTATGAAGCTGTGTGTTTAATAAGGTGGCTGCTGACCTGACCTGCCCATACCTGTGATTCCACGCAGTATGAGTTACCTATTATCAATTATGTTGACAATTTCTGAAAGGAGGTCTCGCCCTTTATTCAGAATATCACAGACATTCCGCTGCATTCTTTTGATGTCATTACCTTGTCAGGCAACTGAAGTGAAAATGGGTTCATTGGAAAATCCTCGCTTCTAACAAAATAGTGAAATGCACTTTTGAGTATTATGGGCTATCTCGTAGGATGTGTCACAGTCATTAAGTAAAAACGGCATCAATGAGCCTTCAGCCAAATTAGCACATTCTTGTCCAGAGTCCCGGTGAGTCACTGTTTAAGTCCCTCGATTCTCGGATGGTGGTCAGGTGACTCACTCTCTGTTGCCACGTAAATTTCAGATAGAACTAAACTGCATAATTAGACTCACAGCTAACAGGTAACTATATTTGCCAAATGTTGAACAAGGGGAGGGTTGTTTTGTTGGGGTCGGGTTGGTGGCCTTGGATGCCATGTTTGGGGCTTGTGTGGAAGAAAATTTGAAATTATGCTTTCATTATACTTACATACTTTCATTATACTCATATGCTTTCATCATACTTATATGTTTTTATTATACTTATATGTTTTTATACTTATACTCATTACACTTATGTTTGCTTATATACATTATACTTATAGACTATGCTTATATTTTATGAGATTTATGATTTTATGAGTCTACGCTGTTGCAAGCTGCAGATGCTTAGAAAAAGCGGAACTTATATATTTGCAAGGAGCCAAACTGATGTACAGACCTCAGTTTAGTAGTAAGCTGTTGCAATGTGCATGAAGCATCTGACTGTTAAGGATGAGAACTGAGGGGTCAAAGAGAGGGTACAGCAAGAATGTTCTAGAAGAACAACACAAATAGGTCGACCCGATGATAACCCGATGTCGAGCGAGAACAGGCTGACCACAGATTCCATCTCTCAGCAGCCTCGTCAGCTGACCAAAAAATCTTTAAAATAAGTTAAAAGTGTGAAGAGATGTACAACGCATGCGTGAGATTGTCGCACTTGTACCCCTATAAAGATTGTTCCAACTTGTTGTTCGAGGAGCAGAACACAAGACGCATGAAAAATTGCTGAGTGTCTGTTCCCCAAAATTTTGGTAAAAGGTGATAAAGTTTGTCAGACTCTTGACCTCTTCAACTTCTGTCAAATTCCTTTCACACTTGCCACCCTTGATTCCACATCTAAAATGTACGTACTTGCACACAACAGCACAGAGAGTTTGCATCCATGTTTATGGTTTTGCCTCCATAGTCAGAAAAATGTGGTCAGATGAACTGCTGCCTCTACACTGCAGATATTCTCAGTACATTTCATGAGGTGAATTACCATCCCATTTAGGGTGTCCCCTGTCTCATACCCTTTATGTTCTGGTAAAGGCTTTGTTTGAATAGTACTGGATAAGGGGTTATGGAAGAATAGTACCTGACATAGTATTAGAAATGTATTTACCTGAAGAAGAAAATCAAACAATGCCAGCCTTCCCCATTCTGAATGGTGAACACCAATGCAGGGTGGGGAATTTGCAGACACTCCCTTATTGTTGCATTTGGCCTTCAGAAGAGCCTGGTACTGCAGCCAGGTAAGAGGGAAGGAGTTCTGGTCATTGTCTTCATCGGGCAGGTGCTGGATGCCCGGGTCCCACCATACCACAGGCCTGGCAGAGCTGCTGGTATACCTGTAGGGCAGTAGGTTACTGTGGAACTTCCGGGACACCACGGGCAAACTCCGGTTTAAGCCTAGAACCCTGTCCAGATGGAAGGCAAAGACCTCAAACCAGTCATCAGAGCGCTTGATCAGGGCACAGAGGCCTCGATCACAGAGGCTCGCATGGTCGCTGGGTGGGATGGCTTGACCTCCCACACTCAGCCCAACTTGCAGCACCTGTCCATGGGCTGGAACCCGGGATTTGCTGATCACCTCACCCCGAGAAAGCAGTTCCATTTTCTGGATGTCATCCTCACTGAACCACTGTAGATGCTCCGCCCTAGATCTTATTCCATGGCTCCCACTTTCCAAGAAGTCATCCTGAGTCACCTTAGTGCACCAGACGGCCTCCTCCTTCTTGACTCCTTGCTGGGCTATGTCTAATTTTCCACTGATGTGGTTTGATTGGTGCGTGTGTGCCCTGAGGTCTCTGGGGACTTGCGTTCTCATAGACTGCTGCTGGATAGTAGCTTGACCACCGAGAGTGTCAACCCGTTCACACTTTGGAGCACAAGTGATTTGAAACTGATGCTGGTCCTCAGATGACCTCTTTGCAGAGAGTGTCATCTGAGGCTTGAGCATGCCTTGTAAGCCTTGTTGGGGAGAGGATAGCTGGTTTGAGATCAAAGCTCTGCTGTTGTTATTTTGCGTGATATCTGGTATACCTCGATTCTCAGTCGATAACTGCTGAGGCCGTTGTTCATGCCTGCTGCCTGAGAACTTGCCTCTGGCTTCCCTCTTAGCCAGAGCAGCAGTGTCTTCGCTCGCATGATGCTTCCTGACAGTTTCATGTACCACGTGCTCGCTTGCCTGCCTTTGAGCAAGGTCAACGCTGACTTTCTGCCCATGTTCCCCAGGCTTTGCCGGTTGGTCCTGTCTTGGCTCCTCCGCATGGCTCAGAGTGAGAAGCCAGCCCCTGCCCTGAGTCGTCCCATGAAGGCCGTGCCAAGATAGCACCTCACGACCCTCTAAAGGGAGAGAAGGCAGTGTGTTGATCGTCATCGCAAACAAGATGAAGAGAAGGAGCAGGATGAGACTGATCCACCTCCTGAAATACTTCTTTAACCACAGTCTCAGAGCCTGGGAAGGAAACAGAGAAAGGATGAGAAGTGAGGTCAGAATCTTTCTCCATGTGTGAGGATCAGACAATTGAGAAAAAAAAAAACTCTGTTTTGAACTTGAGTCCATGTTGAAAATTGTGATTATCAAAAATGCTTAAGCATCACAGAATGTTCTATAAAGAGTCAAAACTCAATTCCTATCCTAGTGAATGGATAACATCTGCCTTCAACATCTTGGAAGCATTCTGTGTAAGTCCTAACTTTAGGCATCTTCTGAATGGTTCTGTTGGAATATTAGCAAATTTGCAATTCAATGTTGCCGTGTCCTACAACCATTAGGTCTATTTTCTGCTAAGGATCTGCAAGATGCAGAGCCGGTCTCTCTGTAGGGTAGCCCAGATATGTGCTACTCATTTCTAGTCTGTATCAAACAGAGAAAAAGTAAATGTAGGGTCTCAATGAATAACTCATGGGAGCATGACCCATGACCAACTCCATAGGAATGAAGGGGATTCCAAAATGCCTCAACCACTACTACTGTACATTCAGAGGCCGAGTAGAAAATTACTGTTGTAGATTAACAGAAAGTTATACAGCCACGGGAAGACCTTCAAAGTGTGTTGGATAGTGACTCGCCACACTCAGGTATTCTTTACTGCAGTTAATTTACAGTCTTCTGGAAAAAGAGGGCCATGGAGTATAAGTAGGTATGTTGTCACTCCCACTTTGATTTCCTCATCTACTTGGCTGTTTTTATACTTTGTAGGCTTCCTAGGATTTCTGCCCTGCGGTAGTTGCATTACATCCTGTGCGTTTGCAGGAAATTACAAGGGTGGATACCCACAGCACATTTTCACCAGAGCAGCACTTTTTAATGTCCCCATTCTTCTCAAAAAATATCTCCAGGAGCTGTTTTACAGTCACACCATATTTTTTCTTCCACACAAATCCTCATGAAATTTCATGACCTTAATCGCTCAGCCTGATCCTTTATTTTTCATCTGAACACACTGTTAGTGAACATCCTCCGCTGAGGGGATCCTTCCATTTCTAAAGAAATGTTCTAGCAACTTCTGTGTTCATG
The DNA here is from genome assembly GCA_015163995.2 of Mormyrus lacerda. Classification (NCBI taxonomy): domain Eukaryota; kingdom Metazoa; phylum Chordata; class Actinopteri; order Osteoglossiformes; family Mormyridae; genus Mormyrus; species Mormyrus lacerda. Next base: position 6,102,687 of record JAABNX020000151.1, read on the forward strand.
CCTGAACAGGTCCATGTTCGACTATGTTCTTACTCTTCATTAACTGCTGCATGCCTTCACATTCCAAACATAAAAGCTATACTTTTTGCTGTGTTTAGATTTACACCATTTGACACGACACCCCTCCCTCTGCTCAGGCTAAATTGGATACAGATGTATTTCACATGTGTTTGTTGTAATCCTCATCCAGAAGTAATCCATTTGCCTTGCCAAGGATGCACTTACATCCCCATTAAGGTGTTTTTTGTAAAATTAGCTATACTGAAGTGATGTCCCTTCAAGATAACCTGCGATATTCTTCTAACATATAAAAATTCATAAGTGGTCTCATAAATGTTACAGAAATACAACATTCTTCCAGTGGGTCTCACAAAATGATTCACAGAGCTAGCTGGAAAGTCCCCTGTAATGCCATTTTCCACATCAATAATAAAAAAAAAAAACACGATGTGTCAGTGGGAAGAAATCACAAACCTTAGCCCACATACATGTAATAACATTTAAATAAAAATGATTTAGGGAGATTTACCACTGACTGAAATTCACATAGGCAGTGAATCACAACGTGAAAAATTTGATGGAATACAATGTTAACAGTGACCTTCCTATTAAATCATGTCCTTGTTCAATATCGAAAATATCAAATGCTACTCACGACAATGCCTGAATATAAAACAGTATTAGAGTAAAGGAAAATGTAGTTCCTAGCAGCCCATAATAACGTATTCAAAAACTTTTTTGTGTGGCTCTATGGTACAAATGAAACTCCATACTGCCCTTTTCATTAGAGTCTGACTGCGGGAGAATAGGATGTTAAAAGCAGCAACCAGCATTTTGACCTCGTCAAGCTTTCCCACTATTACTGCCAGATTTTACTTTATGCTTCAAACAAAAACTACATTAGACTAGCAGACTATTAGCTTTCAGATTTTTCCTCAATGCATCACTAATAACTATATATCTAAATTGTATTTTTGGAGAATTGTTGTGCAACGAACATCTTTATGCGATAAAAATATGTTAAAATATGAAAGGTAAAGTGTTTAATAATTTCCAAAAGTGTTTTGAATGTTAGAAAAGCAATCCACTACTCTTTTACAGCTTTACTGAGGGTTGTGGCATTATCTGAGTTATGTTAAAATTTCCCACTTAATGGAAATTTAAAAAACTGTTCTCTTGCCATGTGCTTCTCTACTGGCTGCACTTCACATCCACGCCTCACACAATGGTAATCAAATCAAATCAAATCAAATCAAATCAAATCAAATCAAATCACATGAACACTAATAGCTTTCTATTGTCATTTAACTATATGTCCATAACATACAAGGGACTTGAAATTCTCCTCTTCGTAGTCCAACATAAAATATAAAAGTATAAAAAGTATAAACATATAAGATAAAATAAATACCAATAGTACTATAAATAGTAAACCTCTGTACAATATGCAATAATCAGTAGTGCAAAAACAGCAAAAGACCAGTAATGGTGATGTGAAGTGAGGAGGTGCATTTTTAGAGCAGCAGATGTAATGTTGGGTCTTTACATGGTAGCAGCTACGGTAGTGACTCTCTTGTTACGTTTGTGTGTGTGTTTCATTCTGGGAGGATTTCATTTGAAAACATCCTGTTTGCAGCTTCGAAGGTCCTTCGCAGGAAATAACCGTCCTCTGTGGGCTCAGAGGTGCCAGCGGGGTATAATGGGCGTCACGCAGAGGGCTGGCGGGCTGCTCCCTGGCATTGGGGGCAGCTTGAGGCTTTGCCCGCCACGGACTCCCTGGCACAGCACTGCATCCCCAGTCCTGCTGGACTTTCACGCTTAGTAAACTCTTTTTCAGTCAAATTCTGCCCATACTGCTGAGTCACTGAAGCTGTTCTCATTGTAAAAAAGAAAAATTCACTTATATGAAATGAAATGGCTAAAGATTCAATAACCGTATGCATTTTTTCAGGCTATTTCTATGTTTGTTCATGTCATAAATGTTTTCCAGGTGTCTGTCTGTCTGCCTGCCTGCCTGCCTGTCTCTCTGTCTGTCTGTCTGGTGGGGATTGTGCATTGGGAGCCTGTTTGCTTTTTTAATCACTGTGTTTCTAAGTAATAAACTGGGAAATTACACAGTTCTAGAAAAAAATCCGAAGGGCAATGAAGGACATGCTAAAGGTTCTGATTAAGATAATGTATAGTCAAACTGGGCCTTACTGCAATGTTGTGACACAGCGGCTCAGGCTGAGCTAAACGTTCATTACACCTATAAATATACATTCTTTATCCCCAAAGCACTCACACAATATGGGCTCACAGTCTGCCTGAGGCCTATCCCAGCATGCATTGGGTGCAAGGCAGTCTGGACCACACGGACACACACACACACACAGGCACACATGCATGCACACACACATTCAAAGGAAGATTTAGAGTCACTAACCCACCTAAGCTGCATGTCTTTGGATTGTGGTAAGAAGCCAACAGTATGTGTAGAAAACCCACAGAAACACGTAAACTTCTCACAGAGACGGTCTGGACAGGAACCCACAAACCCAGGGGTGTGAGGACACAACAGCTCCGGCAAGCATGACGTTCACACAGCACTGATACTCTGATATGTACAGCAAGCAGGGCAGCGGGAGGCTGCCGGCTCCCTGCTGCTGGCACTAACCTGCGTTTCCAGACAAGGGGAGCACATGCAGAAAGCAGGCGAGCCGCGCGATCAGCATCAGCCACGGCGAGGATGAATCCACCCGACGGGCCAGTAGTGCTTCAATGGCCGGAGACACAAAGGAGCCACTTGAATGTGTCTCCTGCGTCGCTGAAGTGTATTTGTATGGGTCCCAACAGAGCACAGCGTTAGTATGATTGGGTGATTATTCTGTGGCTATGCTTTTCTGGATTATTATTATTATGAATAGACAGCTGCCACGGGCTGAGGGCAGCATCATGATTATGGTGTCTGAAAATGTGTCACAACTCCCCTCGCCATGACAACCGTCTGTCGCAGAACCTATCGCCCCCCCCCCTTTCGGCTGAATGCTATACTCCATCTCATCACTCTCCTACCTTCACCCTACACCACCACCCCCCGCATTTGTACTCAAGCAGTGATTAAAAAATAAAAGGAATATGGGGATATTACTAAGGCGTTTTCTCTGAGACTTCACGTGTCAGCAGGTTCTATCAGTGCAGCTGCTTTAATAGAGCGTTCTTGTGTATGGATAGCGGGCGTTGGGCTAATCCGCCACGTCTGAGGCATTAAACACACGCCCAGGAGGCTGACACGTCCCGGCTGCGCGGAGAACGGTGTGTGCGTCACCTCTGAGGGGTGATGGCTCTGAAAATGAGCCCTCAACTAACTGGAGACCGAAAGGATTCACATCCAGGGTATGGCTGACAGAATGGAACAGCATTCAGTCGCCATTACAAATAAACAGTACAAATGAATAAGGTTTTAGTTCCTGGGATACATTTTTTAAGTGGAAGGAGTGTCAGAGAGATCAATGCTGTAATGAATCATCGGAAAATAATAACAATCATCTGAGGCCGGAATGCAGGGCTGCTAGCATGTACTTGCGAATACCAGACGATAACGTTTTGGTTAAACCTCTTTTGCACTGGCAGTAGACACCCGAAACGACAATAAAGGATGTGTTGATGCTCGTTTAAGGAGTTAGAGGGAATTGTGAGGTGCTGTCACCCGGAGGAGGTGACATCAGGAGACAGGACATGCGGTGCCTATCCAACACGCATGAGCTGTGTTCTTATATAACACAACGAAGACCACACTCACCAGGGTGCATCTCACATCTTAATGCACGGGGGGGGGGGCAGCAAGCGATCATTTCAATTACATACATGACATCTTATATTTGGGGAGAAACATCATATCTATAATTATGTATGTCAATATTCCAGTCTATAGACAATAGCTGAGTCTGTGCGTGCGTGGGCGGCAATCTTCAATCAATAATTAATTAAGTATATAATGAAAAAAACATATTATGTTTTACAAATATTAGTAACAATTTTTATATAACAATAATTGCAAACATTTGAAAACAATGGAGCTGTAGCTTTGGATACCTGACAAGAAAAAATTTGGCCAAACATGAATATTTTAACTGAGTTTAACAGTTTTATCAACTGGTTGGCTTAGTTGTTGAATGATTGTTGACATAAAAACTTTTTAAAAGATGCAGCATTTATTTGACTAGAGGTCTTGTACATCCAAGTGTCTTAATAACAAATATATGAGGCTAGTCAATATTCATAGAGGCCATCATTATTAAATGTTATATTAAGGTTATAGACTTAATGGATCTAGCATTAATTACGATGTAATGGATTCCTTGCAGCAACATTAACGCTAATTGAGTTACCTTCTGAACTAATGCTGAATGTAATATGTCCCTGTTTAGTCACAGAATGATCTCTGTTCCTGAAGGATCAACACATTAAATCCACCCACTATGTGCTGCAGAAAGGCAAATGCATGATTGCAGGCTCCGTGATAACAGGCAGGGTATACTAGGGCATATCTCCATGTATGAAGGATGACTACCTGAACAAATTCAGTACCGAGTCACTATCTGTCTGGGCATTATATGCATTGAGTAGTGAGTTACTGTCTGACTGCACATTATATGTAGTAAGTAATGAATGACTACCTGTTTCCATGTGCTCATTATGCAGTAAGTAGTGATCCACTGCTTGTTTGCACATCATATGCAGTCAATAGTGAGTCACTGCTTGTTTGCACATTATATGCAGTGAGTAGTAAGTCACTGTCTATGTAAGGAACTGGATCAAGGTCCATGTGCAGGATCCATGTTCATTAAATATTATTACCAAACCATCCACAATCGAAAACCATAACGACAAGCAGGGGTCAATACCAGAATCGAGATGAACCCAAATCCAAACTGCTGGACAAAGACAAAGTCAGGATACACACAGAAGTAATAATGAACTCTTAGGAAAATGCTCTGTAGGGTGGCACATAATATCTCACAGTCGGATACTGAACAGAGTCAATAGTTACGATATAAAAAATAGTTTTATTAGGTGTGATTAATTAATCGGCTCTATGGAATAATGTGGACTGGATTCTGGATCTAGAGGCTAGTTAGTTGGCAGACATGACAGCATTTTTTTTGCTTTAAGTGCAGTGAGTAGTGAATCAATATTCATGTGCACATTATATGCAGTGATTAGTGAGTCAATACTCACGTGAAAATTATAGAGTGAATCATTACTCATTTGCACATGAAATATTTGGATTTTGTGTGTTTGCTACACTTTGCTATTGTCTGCCTTTTACACTGAGTCTTATGCCTCTGAGTACTGCATATGTTTGTTTTTCCGCTGCTCTAACTCCTTGTAATTTACTCTGGGATGAATGAAGTTTCTTTCCATCTTCAATCAGAGATCTTTAAAACTCATTAATGAAGCTAAAGATAACTGGAGCCATCAAGCGTGAAGGAGGATGTTAGCATTTTCAAATCGATATGTCTTTCTTGTCTATAAGTGGTTTTGACATCAAGCTTGTGAAAACTGTTGGTTGTCATGGAGATAATAAGAGTTTCAGGGTTCAATTACATTTAGTGGAAAATCTATAGCAAACAAATCCCCAAATCACGCCCTCAACAGAAATTCTTGGATTCCTTGAAATCTCTTCCAGGCATCAGATCTCAAATAAGTAGGGATTAAAACTCCACCAGTCACTTCATTCATTTGTTCTGAAAGATGATAGCATGCATTTCAAGAGAACAAAACAGCAACAACATCTCACAATACCAGAGGCACAGTTTTTCTGTCACTATCACTGCAAATCAAAATCTGCACCTCTTTCAAAATGTCACAGAAGGGAACTGTTGGTACACAGGGCATCAGGGTAACACCCCAGAAGGGAACAGAGATGCTGACATTTAATCCCAAAAGAATGGCGTGGAGCAAAGCTGCTCCACATATAACTAGTCAACTTTCACTGGTCCGAAACAGCCCTCCAGTTACTGAAAGTGGGTTCCCAACATCTTTAATAAGGTACTCCTTATTCATGTCAGACCCACAGAGGCACACATATGCAGGCATGTATGCAGTTAGACAGACAGACAGAGACAGATAGACAGAGACAGAAAGACCGATAGATAGACAGACAGACAGACAGACATAGACAGACATAGACAGTCAAGCAGGCAGGCTGACAGACAGCCAGACAGATAGACAGACAGACTCAGAATTCACAATCAGGAAAAGGAAAGATGGGGCTTCACCTTTCCGAGTGAAGTGAATTCAAGTCAAATTTCAAGAGGCCTTTTTAATCAAACATTAAACGGTAAGCACAGAACCATCCAAACGTCATATTTCAGTCTTCAAAGTCTTTCCAATCAATATGGTATGTAGCCCACGCCCGCCATATCTTATACTGAAACTGTCAGCCCAAGAGGATTCTTAAGATTCAGCCTAATGTCAGATGCTACATGCTAAACATGCAAATTTTGGCTACATATTAGGTTACTCATTGACTGTCTGTCGTTAAATACAAACCTGTTCTAAGTGGTAAGTGCAGCTGGAAATGTCTTCCCCACTCTGCGTTGTGTGTAAATGCTATTTCAAACATTGTAACAGCATGACAGCCTATTCCTTTAAAAAAGAATCAATAAACTTGAGTGAATCTAACGCTCAGTTTTATAGTTCAATGCAGCATTCAATGTAAATGTCACATTTTATTGGAACAATAAATGATAATATTGATATCTGCTGCAGTAATCCACTAAGTAACACTGTATCATTTATATACCTCCAGGTCCAAAAAAAAGTGGATGAGTCTCATGCTTCAATCTCCATAGGTCAAGGCCTTTTTTGCTTTTTCAATGCAAATGTGAAGATATTGACACTGGTAAAAATAACACGTTAAAAATGTATAGTTTCTTATTCCGTTTGTTCTGTTTTCCTTGTTTTAGTTTTCCTTGGTGTTTGGACCCTCTGTATCTCTTAATTAACCCCACCTGTCCCTAATTGTTGTCCCTTGTTCAAAATAGCCCTTGGTATCAGTGTATTTAAGTGCCTGGCTTTGTTCTGTTCCTCAGGGGGTCATTGTGGCTGTTGCCCTGTGTAGCTGTGTGATTATTTGTTGGAGTCATGATCATTATCCCATGTAATTATTGTAGTTTCCCTATGTTGCTCCTTGCCTTTGGTATTGTTGTTCTCAGTGTTACTCCCTGTCTTTGGTATTCTTATTCCTGGTGTTGCTCCTTG
>JAABNX020000151.1:6110034-6128011 GCA_015163995.2 Mormyrus lacerda
TGTTTCTCAATGTCTTTGGTATTGCTATTCCCAGTGTTGCTCTCTGTCTTTGGTATTATTGTTCCTGGTGTTGCTCCCTGTCTTTGGTATTGTTGTTCCCGGTGTTGCTCCATATCTTTGGTATTGTTGTTCTCAGTGTTGCTCTCTACCATAGTTTCTGTTTTACCAGTTTCGTTCTGACACTCGTGGTCTCTTTGTTTTCTGTTTCTCCCTTTATGTTCTGCTTCATCAATAAAACCCTTTTGTTGAGAGCCACTATGTGGATTGTTTCTCCTTTGTTATGCCCCACAGTAGGAGCAGATGAGTTAATTAAGGAAAATGCATGATAATGATAACTGCCCAGCTGCAAAAATTAGACCCTGTCATTTAAAGAAAACGTCATCTAAAAGCAAGAAAGAGAACCTACTAATGGCAAAAAAGTTCATAAAAATTTTAACCGCAATTACTTTGCAGAACTGAAAAGATGGAACAATTTCTCTTCGTTTATTCAGGTCATTCAAAATTTCCATAACATGCAAATATACCTAGCAGAAATAATTGGCAAATTTCCAAGGATTTACTCTAGCTGGGTATATTTCTGAATTATGGTTATAGCAATCACAATTAATTATAGTACATCTAAGCATGTCCTCAGTATTTCTGCTTATAGGTCATTATTGTAGAGTCCCCCCCCCCAGTTCTTCTTCATAGCTCAGCACATGATCCACCAAACATGAGCAAACACTGGCAGAGAAAGAGCCAGCTTCTCTGACGTTTTCCTGGCTTGCTGGCTACAGCAGGAACATTGCCTGCAGTGTAATGTAAAGGGCAGTCACCGAGCAGAGTTCTCTGCCGTGTAAGACGTCAAACAAACAAATTTCAGGTCACAATGCTAAAACTGGCCTAAACTACTGTGCCGGCCAGATTATGCAAGCAGGGTGTCTTTGATTAGAAAAACATTAAAGTGGTGTTGTGGAAGCACCCGTCATTTCATGCCAAACATATGCAATTTATCCGGGAAACTGAATTTAACAAGTAAACAAAGTTATAGTAGTTAACTTGACAGAATAAGGAATACAAATTGATATTAGCAGATTTTGGATATTTTTGCAGGAAATAAACTGGCGGGCATTGAGATTAAAACCGAGATGAAGTGTAAAGACACCCTGTCACCCCATCCCACACAAATGCTGAAAGGAGAGATATAATGTACACTTTAGCATTCACTCACTGGCTTGTTATGGGGGATGGGGGGAGGGGGGGGTAAGAAAACATAATAATAATAATCGAACCCTTTATTGTCCCCGTGGGGAAATTCTTTTTTACGCCTCCCTCAACTTGCTCGTTGTAGAGCAAACATGTTCTATACACAGTATCAACATGCTAGGCTACCTAACAGGGACACAGCACGCCACTGATATCGTCAGCAACATGATCGAGATCTGGGAAGGTTGGAGGGAGGGGAAGCAGAGGGAATTGCAGAGCAGGCAGACCTCACAAGAGGGCCGCTGTGGCCAGGTCAGTAAGACCCCTGATTGAAAAAACAGATCCTCGAGCATGAAAAACACCTTTAAAATCTCATATGGCAGCTTTCAGTCCAACGCAAACACATGCGGCAATAAGCAAACAGGCTGAAGTGGAGGTAAATATTTTATACCAGCTTAAATGATGTAGACCGTGGGAAAGGGTGGGAAGCTGAGGATTCGGCGTTTGCATTTTTTTCCCCCTTGCGCTACCTTGGCCAGCCTAAGTCAACACCGCACCCTCTACATAAATCTCATTCTTAGTCTTGAGGTGTCAGCATGCTGCTTCCAAAAAGCTCGAGCGCCGTTAAACCCTTTTCAAAGACGCCTCGACACCACGAGTCATCCGCCTTAACACGCGTAACGTTCGGCCATCTGAAATTCCAGACGTCGTCCCGCAGGGACTCGGGCTCGTCGGGAGCCCCGGGCAGTAACACGACACCGGCGTCCCCAGCTGCGCCCACGTTGCTTGACCAGCGCTCACTGGCCCCATTGGTGAGTCGGTGAAGGTCAACCTTAGAATATGCAACCTTAGAATATGCAACCGTATAATATGCAGGCTTTTTAAAAATATCCACACAGAAACTTGCGGTGAACATTATGATGCAGAATAGTAAGCACACTTACCGATGGAAGAAATACACCGCCACTAAAGCCGTTCTGGCTTATACAGTATACTATTCAGTTGTGTTTTAGTATTCCTTTTACATGAAATACGACGCATGCTTTGTTCTTCTAAATCATCAATGCATGAATTGTTCTCAGTTTTGTTCTTCATTTAGATTCGCATCTTAATCAGCATGCCTTTAAAATAATTATCCGCGAAGGTTAAATAAAAAAAATATTTCAATAAAATAGCGCTCCTTGTTTAAGTTTTGAACTTTTGATAATTCGTCTTCATTGTAGTTTTTTGCAAACACAAAACCAGTAAGGTTTGTTGAAGGGGCTTGGGAATCCAAAAACTATGCGCCTACACCCTACATTTATAATATAGCACTAAGCGGGTTATTTAACAAAACAGAACACATGGGAGAAGTATCAGTTTTTTTGTTCTTTGTCTTTCGTTACCGAGGGCGTGGTGTTAGGTAGTGCTCCGGTATTTTTCACTTCTTAAGCACAATTGTATAAGTTGATCCGTCTTAATTGAGCAACACTTCTTAGAGCGGCCCTTACCCAAAATAAGGTCGTGTGCCTTTAACAATCAGAAAACGCAGGGATTAATCCATGGGACTGAGCGCTTTCCTGCCCGAAGAAACGGTGCATACTGCGCGGAGCGGAGAGATCCCGGGGTGCCGTAAAGCTCCTTCGGGAGAAGAACTTTCAATTACATTAAGTTATTTTTTAAAAGAACGTGCACGCCTTGCATCGATATGTCTCCTCTTTACGCAAACAGTTATGATGATCGCCATCTGCCACGTAATGCATACAGGTATGCAGCTCCGATCATGTGTGCACTAAGGGAAAGTTACTGCCAACTTAAGGAGCAACAACAAAGGACACATTCTCAAGCATATTGTTCATTATATAAAGTTTAACCACAAACATAGCACATGGCAGGTTATGCCTTGTGTCCTGCGTGCCACCTCCGCTACCTTGCCCGCCGAGTTTTCGCTTCTAGAGAAACTTACTCAGCCCCAAGTGAAAGCCACACTCACCATTGTGTCACTTTTGATGTCGCAGGTAGCTGAGCGAAACCCTTCCGTGCCTCATGTGGACCATGCAGTCAGCGATCATTTGGTATCAGCTGCATGTAGCCGCGATCAACCGCATGCAACGGAGCCGCATCTGGCCGGCGCCCGCGCCATTCCAGCTGTGCACGGTCCGGGACCAGACGCCTATCACAACACATCCCTCTGGACCGGCCCATTCACTTGCTATGCCAGCTACTCTGATCACACTCCGTCACAGCTACAACCACTATCCATATTTACTTAGAATGAGTTAAGTGCATCTCCTTTTTTATATTAAGTAGGAGGGTATGCATAATGCATGTGGATGCATTAGCTATGTTAAAGTAACCAAGGCAGAACAAAGGTAAACACGGCCGAACTATTCCCCTGCATACTTAAGACAAGACGTCGGCTCTTAGAAAAAAGTAAATTCCACGAGGCCCATTCCACTGGAAAGACTCGCTTCACAATAAAAGCCCCTCCCCCTTTGTGAGTAGGCTCAACAGACGGCAATATAGAATTTTTCCGAATGAACTGCAGTGATGTGTTTAATCATATACTTAATATCACATTTCTTAAAATCACGAGGTGTGCTTGAAATAAGATGTGGAATGATTTAATATAAACGTCGTGGGTGGTGGGCCTGTACATTAAAATCTGCTACTGCCGCCAAAGGGATTTAATGCAAGATATAAAGCCAGGTCTTGGAAATAAACAAATTAATAGCATATAAGAGGTACAATTAACTGACTGGGGAATAGAAAACACTGATAGAGTATAAAACACAAAAACACCAAAATTTGCATTGTAATACTGCTATAATACATATATGTACCAGACTGGAACCTGCCCTGTATGGGAATTCATCCATCCATCCATCCTCTTCCAACCACTCAGGGTCATGGTGGTGGGGCAACTGTAGGAGAAAAAGAATTGGGAACATGCCTTGGGTACACCAGGAACAGGGTACCAATCCATTGCACGGCATGCATGCACACACACAGACACACACACACAGAGACATGCACACACACACACACACACTAGGGAAACTTCAAGATGCTAGTTGTCTGCAGGAGGAAGCCTGTATGACATGGGAAGAGCATGCAATCTCTATACATGCATTCCCTGTCATGTTGTTTTAAATTCTCCTATTGTACTGAAAACTATCTGTTTTGGTTCGAATTCACTTAAAACAGTCAACTCATATGTTAAAGACTGAGCTCTGTATTTAGTTTCGCCTGCCCAATACATGAGCAATCTTATTTCAGAAGATATGATTTTAACTTAATAATTAAACACGTTTCTTTTGAAGGAAATGGTCTGATGTGATGATGCTGACCAGGCAGTTTCACCTTTTCCTGTCCCAGTAAGCAGAGGAGGGTCTGGCTGAGGCCTGGATGGTATCTTCATTGCAATCAAGTTACACATGAAGAGCAGAACATGTGTGCTCCTGACAAAGAGCTCCTTGTGTTCAGGCTGTACGCACCGGGTGTCACTGTCACTGGAGGAAGTGAGAGTGTCGAATTTGTCATCATTAGTTATGGTTTTGCGACTGCGGCCCATTGAAATGGATCCTCTCCGGAGGGGGCCCAGCACAAGTCACGCTGAAATCTCAGGACAATGGGAATGGCTGCAGGGAACCGCGGCCCCACCGGATCTGCAGTTCGACGGGAGCTATGGCCAGCACCGGAGGAGCTGTCGACTCTGCCAGCTCGCAGCCAGCGTGCGGTGTGAACGTGTGAGTGCTGTCAGACGCAGGTCGCACGTGCTGTGAAGATTCTCCTTGGCCCATTGGATGGTCACGAGCGGCTGGGTCTGGCTATCATCCTCTCAGAGCTGTCAGCGCCTCCTTCGGGAGAAACTCTAATCTTCTGTTCAGGAACTCACATTGACAGATTTAGAAAAGCACAAATAGGAAAACTCTAAATTTTCTAACAAATAGGCCAACGTATTAAAGACATGTCTAGACTGCGATAGGCTGGCCATTCCTTCGTGAGATAGACTGACAGTGTTTCTGCACTGGGTAAGTGGCTAGATGCTGGATGGATGGATGGATGGATAGATGATGTTTGGATCATTTAATATTTGTGGCATTTTCTTGAGATTAACCAGAAATGCAAGAAAATTTAGGCCATCAAACACACCAGAAAAGTAATAGGAAAGTCAAGGAATATTAAACATTTTTTTTGTCATTTTTAAAACATGGACTATTAATTGTATGTTGATTAAAATAAGTAAACAATATATTTACTGCCACCTGCTAAAGAACACGGTGTTTCAGAAAATTTATGTAATTTCATATAGTTTTATATATGGCATTATGATTCTGAAACAAAGGATCGTGCGTACTCTGTTAAGAGCATCACCGCCGGCACATCCCCCCGATCGCTGAAGCCGATGCCAAAATACATGCGCGAACGATAAAAGTGAAAAATAAAGATTATTCATTGTTTTATGTGTAAGAACGTAATAAATAATACGTAAAACGTCATTTAATTAAACAAACATTTATAAATAGTAGTATAACTTGTAAAACAGGTGCTTTTTGAGTCGAAACACGCTATTTCAGTACTCGCATTCACTTCAGCTGCGTTCATTTTACTTCCTCAATGGGAGAGTAGAAGGCGCCAAGATTGTTAATACAATTCAGTTTCAACAATGATAATACCGACTATAACATATTTTTGACGGTACTACAACATACGATGGTCTTACCACTTACAATGTTTTTTTTCTCACATCGTAATCGTATAACAGCATCCTTAGTGTCGCTCCCTTCCCCCGACATGTGCTCCCCAGCTACACTTGACAGCCGTTCTTTTTATCGTTGTGCCCAAATTTCATTGCCTGCCTTAAATCCAGCCCCCTCCCCTTTGAGTGAACAGTGAGAACAAGCCAGTCACAAGAGGTAGTTAATTAATTGTTGCGTTAAGTTCCTTAAAGGCAGAATGAGAATGGTTTATGCCAATAGAAAGTTTTCTAATATAAAGTGTTGCATGTATTGCATTCAAGGCAAAGGAACTTGATTTATATAACATATTTCATACAGAGGGTAAATTCAAAGTAGCCAATTCACTGACACGGCAGGGATATAGATACGGCGTCACCTTGTATAATGTTTATGATACAGATCATTGACATTAGGTCTGGCAATTTATTGCTGCTAACCCTAGTCCAGAGATGCGAAATTGTTCGAATATCTAAGTTTGAATCTGATCCAGGTCTTACCCCATCATTATATTAGTGTTTATTTTGCATATTAACCTAGTAGCCCTCGCTCGCGAAGAAAAATGAACGGCTCCCAGAAAGGAACGGAGCCATAAGATCCGGCTCCCTTCAAAGAACCGTTATTCCCAACACTATACCATGCCATTTCTGACCCTTTAGCACCTCCTAGTGGCCAAAGAGGGACAATCTGCCCCCAAAATGTATATGCATACTAATGAGAAAAAGCAGTTAAGTATTGTTAATCAGTTCTTAAACTATATAGAAGTGTGTCATAATAAAAGTATGGGTATATGGAGGATCGTACACTAGACTGTAAAAACTGGTTGCTTTACGATGTTGAGTGGGTATGTGTATGAGTACAATCAGAAGAAAAGAAAGTATCTGTCTATCTATCTATCTAGCACTGACAATTGAGGGTAAGATTTAAATTTATAATCACCCTTCTGGGCCGATACCAAGCCACAAAGTGAACCATCACAGATATTTTGAAAGGTTTTCATTATAGACTTGTGACATTTTCCATTTCAAAGGCAAGGTTCTAGTGAAATGGAAAAATCTACCAACCTCTGACACTTTGCAACCACAGCGGATCAGGTGTGACGGACAAGTACGAAAAAAATTCTAAGTTACACGTATAATAAAGTTGCCTTCTTTGAATTCTTGAGGCTTGGTGCTTACATGCCTGACACTCTGATGACCTTCAAAAGTTCAAAATAATATGGACCGGTGCAAAGGCATAGACTTGGGCATGGACAGTATAGGGTCATGTCGTTTCCAATATTGTGGGAGCTCTGTGTATGTTTGGGAGGGCGAGGGGTTCGGGGCTGATTTAGTCCCGGTGATGCTGCGTGTCAAAGGTGTGACACAGTGACACTCTGCTAATTGAGTGTTTTATGGATTTTGTGCCATCCTGCTGCTGAAAACATCCAGTCTGGTTCACAATGGACCCATATCACAATGCTAAACACACACTTAAAAATGCAAATGAGAAAAAAAAATTACAATTGGGAGCTCTGAATAATGTTTTTCAAGCATTAATCGCTGGTTGAGGCATCATGCGATTAGTCTGTTCATTTACCGCTGGCAAAATATTTCATGCATTTTATTAATCTATTAGTCAGTTTTGATAATTCATCATTGGCATTACAATTTGTCAAGAGAAAAAATGGCATGCAAACTCGCACACTTGTAAACACACACTGATAAATATCTTCAGACCCAGTGGACAGAACCATCTACCATGATGAGAAGATGAAATATTCCAGACTATCCAACAGAATGTTCAGCAGGTTGGTCACATAATGAGTTTGCTTCCACTGAGAAATGGTCAGGTTATGTTTCAAGGCCACATTTCCCCCCCCACCGGCCATTGATGTCCCCAGCCTTGTGCCTTATTCAGCCTGGGATAGGCTCCAGGTCCACCTGAAAAATACATACTTCTTTATTTTGCATATCCATCTTCTTGTCTACTGGCTGTTCTACTACATAAAAACATCCTACATTCCATTAGGGTTAATCGTTCACTTTATTGGGAATGCTTTTCACGTCTATGAACAAGCATGCATGTTGGTCTCACATTCAGTGCAATGACAGGCAGACATACAATATAATGGTTCATACATATAAATACAACGGAAAAGGAAGCACGTATGCATTCACTGGTACTGTTACCGTCCTCATCAGTGCATGTCATGCAGGAAGCCAGGGCCAAACTGCAGCACCCTGCGCGTGAGTGATTTCACTGTACAGTCTGGAAACATGATTTCACGACGTCTACGGTCATCATGGTCCAACACGCTAACAGTTAACATAAGCGAGGGTAACGATAATTATATTGCGAATCCCAGATTTGCCACCTACCTGCTGCTTTATATACTCTTTTGCCATTGCACACCCGATAAACCAAACCAGTAGACAGACCTGTGCCATTAATCTTAGGATTACCAGCCATTCCTTGAACTCATCAAGGCTGGATCCGGGATGCACGTTCCTAGCACCGGCTCTTCCGAGAGGTGAGACTGATGTGCTGCATCCTAGTGGGCATTCAGTAACAAGCTCGCACCAAGGCGATGGCCAGGAACATGAAGCAGAGGATGGCCACCGTGGAGGATATGAAGAGGAGCCCTGCGAAGACGGAGGCGGCCATGGGCAGCTGCACCAGCTTTGCTTCAGCGGGGATCATGTTGGAAAGGGCCAGCATGTAGCCCAGGGGCCAGGCTACGCTGTTCTGATTTATCTATGCGGGAAAAGCGGGATGAAAGTCACAGATGGTCATTATCTACACTGACCTCAAGTCATGGCACTGTTCTGTGTGCGTTCTGTTATATACTCATACGTCATATGCTACAGGTCAGAGGTCTCAAGCTTACAGCCCAAGACATAGTTATATGCGGCCAGTTACACATTTTTAAATCATTAACAAACGTGGCCTGCAGGTCAATCTATTATTTTCCCATGTGTAATTTTTCGTTTAAGTAATCTGTATAGACTTGATTTTCTTATAAAATATCAGGATACACACATTACATTGTTCTTTCCTCTCTCCCATTTCTCTTTCAGCTCATGAAAATAGTTCAAATGCTTCTCTTGGTAGCAGGCCTCTTGGTAGCAAGCCTCTTGGTAGCAGGCCTCTTGGTAGCAGGTCTCTTATCCTAGCCCACGGCTCCCAGCTTGTTTCAGCTGGAGACTCATTAACCGCAATTGTAAATATGTATTACGGACTTTGCATTGCCGTCATGACCTTTAACTGGACAAATGTGATGCGAAATGGACGGACAGACAGATGCTGCATTCTGTTGTATTATTTATGGAGATGAGAGAGTGCGTGAAGCTCACAAAATGGCATTATATAAACACACATTTTTCACATTTCAGGATATGGTGGCCAGAGGCGGTAGGCGAGTAAAGTCACTAAAGCACCTGAGAGAAGCACCTGGTAGGGAAATCGGTAAAATAGTAATATAATGAAATAGAAATACCACAAAACCTGAAATGTGTTACGAGTCGTGTTAAGCGACTGAATTTTAGAGAAGCCTGTTAGCATGCTATGCTTTAAAGCTTACCTCTCAGTATACGAGTTTAGGTAAAACTCCTTGTTGCATATTTGTCATAATATTATAATTATTATTTTATAAACCATTTATAGTGGGAATTACGTACCTCATTTTGAAACCGGATGTTATTCCATGTCTCTGGGCTAAATTTGTAACCTTCAACCAGCAAAACATATGCTAAATTTGCTGAGTAACAGTAAGACCGCAGGTATTTCTCCTTTTTAGAAGATCCTTCTGTTAACTAAAAAAAGAAGAAAGAAATGCAATGGATTTTGCCATCATGTGACATGCTCTATGGCAGACCTCTGTATGAATGCAAATACAATTAAAAGTCATTCAGCTTCACAAAGGTTTGATTAGAATTGTCTTTTGCAATATATTTTACCAGATTAAACAATAAATATATGCAGTAATCCTACAATTTCTTCTTTATTAAAAATAAGCAAATATTTTGGCCATAAACCACAGTTATTTCAATGTGTAAAATTTAATAAGTGAAGAATTCAAATGAGATCAACTTTTCACAATAATATTAGATTACTTCTTTCACAGCAAGGTCACAGTCCTATAATTATGACAGTTGTGGCTTCCTACCACAAAACCGCAGTGAGTACTCAGATGGTACTCAGATGTGTTAATCATTAAGAATAAATTTAATAAAAATGTGTTTAACTCACTGTCTTCCAGGGTAACGAGCAGTGAGACCGGATTTTGGAATCGAAGGCATCCAAGGAGAATGACTGATTGAGCCCAAACATCTCGGTAATGTAAGAAAATCCCGCATAAGCCTAGAAAAGCACACTTGTGTTTAAGGAACAACATTCAGCCAACACACCTCAAATGAGATGACAATAAAGTTCAATTTGACTTTGACAGTGACAGTAAGGATATAACAGTGTAGCGACATTGAACCGTACCACAAAATCCCCTGAAACAGGGGGTTGATACACCCCATTGAAGGAGCAATTGGAACGGCCCTGACAGGAAGCCAGGTCAAATGCTGCCCGCACAGCGGAGCGGCAGAGGTCCGGGTCCCCAGTCCCAACCAAGGTGAGCTGCTGTTTTGGGTTGTAGTTTGAGGTCTTTTGGTTGCAAGGTGTCTCAAAGATATACCCGGCGGACATGGTGGTGCTGTAGCCAGTGTGATAGCAGGGGTTTTTCACTTGACTGGACGATGACGTCTGTAATGCAGAGGAACAGATCCTGTGAGAATCAGAGAAAAGGAACTGCTTGTCCAGGGCACTGTGTCTCGCTAGAAGAAAATGCCGTGACTAACACTGCATGGCTAGAAAGTTTTCCAGCATTTCCTTTTGGCCTAATTAAAAACATGACGAGTGTTACTTAATTATTACGAGCGACTGCACTGGAGATCAGATTCTTATAGCTATTTAAAAAAAAATTTAAAGACTAGTGACATTCACAATGTTTACTGTAGCACCTTCTTTGAAACATAAACCATTAAGTTGGGGAAAAACAAAAGATAAAGGAGTGACCTTTTGATACTCATACACTATAATGACAAAAGTATTGGGACAGACCTCTTATTTATTGAATTAAGGTGTTTTATTCAGATCCTTTGCCACAGCTATATAAAATCAAGCACCTAGCCATGCAGTCAGGTTTGCAAATATGTGTGAAAGAGTGAGGTGTTCTGAAGACCTCAGTGAATTCAAGTGTGGTACTATCATAGGATGCCACCTTTGCAATAAATTTCGTTCCTGCTAAATATTCCACATTTGACTATAAGTGGTATAATTGCAAAGCGGAAGGGTTCAGGAACAACAGAAATTATTACATATGGCTGGTACTGGGTAGAGCCCACTTTTCCTCCAGAACCACTTCAAGAGTTAACAAGTTGTGTGATCAGAGTAACCTTTCTATGCACACTTATACTGAGCTGTTATTTTTGCACTTGTTCCTGTCTGTTAGCTTTAATGAGTTTGGCCATTTCCCTCATTTTCACGAACAAGGTATTTCCACTCACAGAACTACCACTGACTGGGATTTTTTTTTTTTGCTCATCACACCATTAAATCTAAATTCTAGATGCTATAGCATGTGAAAATCCCAGGAGGGTCCATTCAGCTTCCATTCATGCAACGTAAAAAGCAATTTATGCGGGACCAAGAGCAGACAGGTAAGGCAGCCTGTTTAAAGGCCGACTCTGTAACTCACGTATAGGCTTTCTAATGGGGTCTGGTGACGTTACCCTTTTAAAGTCCAGGCAGGAGGAACATGTACTTTGCTTTTAAAACCCCATAATGCATCTGCTGCCTGCTTTTCTAATCCCCCTCCATTTTTGCCCAAGCATACAGTAGCTCACATTGCGCTGATCCAGAAGCAGGCAGAATGTATGGATTTTTCAGATGCATTAATTATAGAAAAGCTTGACTTGGTGCTTGAGAGAGGGGTGGCGGCCATTGTGCATTGTCCAAGGACGTGTAACGCAATAAAACGCAGATAATACCCGAACGAGGCTTGCCAGAACCTTCCTCTCCGCCTCGTCTTTGCCGTAGCATGTGAAGCTGTGCGTGTAAACGCTGTACTCATAACCGTACAGCCACACCTTCGTGTACCCGGGGAATGCCTGCCCTTCAGCCAGGGGGGTGGAGAAGGCGATCTGAGTAGATGCCCCCCCAAGGTCCAGGGACCCGATAGTCTTGGCACCGTGTGGACGCACCCAGGCATTCCACAGGTTCTTCTGCATAGAGAAATAGGAGGACAGAGGAGGTAATGCCACAGGACAGGCCAAGTAATGCCACAGATCTGCCAACGAACAGAGAGAGAAATGAGACCAGACCTAAGGAGCTGACAGAGCAGGGAGTGAAAGCCCCCGTTCACATTCATCTTCTCCTGTGTTAGGTTAGGTATTAACTCATTGCCATTTTTCAAACTGATTCATAGTGCATTGGCAACATTTCATGTGTCATGCATACAGTTACTGAAATTCACACATTTCAGTTACAGGTGACATTTAAGTTCCTTTTGCATAATATTAATTAAAGAACTTTGAAATTGTACTAAGAAGGTTTGTGTTCAGTATTCTTATTGAAGGTGAGTCATTGTACGTTGGTGGCTTAATGGTTATTCAGATACTGTACAATGCGTTGTTTTCACCTTGCATAATGACGTTAATGTTTCTCTTGTTTCTGTAGAAGCCCTGTGGCTTTTAGCACTCATTTGAGCATCATAATAATATGCTGAATTTCACATCCTGCATAAGCAGCTTAACATTACTGCTGCATGTTCATTATACAGGGAATCCCATAAAGAAATTATGCTAAATGCCAGCGAGGCAAAATGTAAATATTGCCATTTAAAAGGATGGTGAATAATGTGCTCGCACATTGAGTAAAGCGCCTTTGCAACCTGGGAATATAGCTGCACAAAATAATAAATGTCCTTTTGCTCTTCTGCTGAAATGTTGATTTTCCAAGAACTGAACTCAAGTCAAAGCTACTCACTCCATGTTTATTCACTGTGTGGAAAAACCAGAAAACACGGGGAACAAAACCCAGCTCTGGGCACAGAGCAGCATGACAAGGGCTGTTCATTTATGTTGAAAAGTGCATCAGTCAAAACCTTAACACAATAAAGATTATAATGTAATATACAAGAAAGCAAATGCATAAAATGCATTTTTAAAGAGTGTGCCAGTCATTCAATGAAACACAAACATTTATTGAACAAAGAAACTTTTTTCAATAGGCCAGTAAGAAATAAATAGCTACACTAACCTCCACAAAGTTTCCCATCAGGTAGTTGGCAGTGATCCAGCCATACAGCCCCTCCTCCTCGCCGGAGATGATGGAGGCGTTTCCAAAGCTGAAGGGTAAGCTCTGCAGGTACCTCCTGACGTCCAGCAGGATTTTATCAGAAGCACTTTCATTCTTAAACCTAATAGAAAAACATCCAGGCATGGGTTAGGGCAGTGGTCACTAGCCCTGCTCCTGGAGATCTACCACCCTGCAGAGCTTAGGTACAGCCCTAATTTAACATGCCTGATACAGAGATTCAGTCCCTTCAGTAGCATCTCAGTATTAAAGCCAGCTATGTTAACATAGCTACTGAAGGACCTGACTATCTGTATATCAATGTGTTAAATTAGGGCTGAATTTAAAATCTGCAGGGTGGTACATTTTCTGGAGCAGGATTGGGGACCTCTGCTCTACTGGATAAGCAGTGTTGGTAATGGATGTACAAGGCATAACTTGTTAATTGTGGACGAAAGGTCGCTACTCATGATTCAGACGACAAGTACAACCTCTACATCAATGCATCAGAGCCACTCACATGCAGCCAAAACAATTAATGATACTTAAAATATTACTTAACCTCAGCAGCCTCATTCCAGCTGTCGCCCCCAAGAACAGTGGGGTGGAATTGTGCTGGGATAGAGGGATCGTTTCCAGGGTTTGTGCCATACACGCCTTCATGGAGTGCCAGGTGCTTCTGTCCTGATCAGGGTCCTGACCAAAGCTAGAAATCCCAGGACCTGGGAGTGAGACCAGGAAACAAACATCCACACATTGCTGACTTCTGAATTCACAATACAACAGGAAACAGCCAGCTACAGGTCACTGATTGATGAATGCACAGTACAGATAGGAAACAACCAGAGGTGGAGATTTCAGGTCCAAAGAGTACAAATCCAGACCAGGATTTTGTTTCAACCAACCAGTTGAGTATAAAGAGTCACAGTCACAGAGAACTCAATTGGTTGGTTGAAACAAAATCCTGGTTTGGATTTGTGCTCTCTGGACCTGAAATCTTCACCTTTGGAAACAACCAGCTACAGGTCGCTGACTGATCACAATATAGTTCAACCATTAGGTCGCTTGCAGTGTTAGAATTGGCCTTGTAGAAATATAATAGAATAGAATAAAATAAAATAGAATTGTCATTGTATTGAATACACAATGAAACTATGAGTGCTGCAGGTATTATGCACAACCATTAATGGAAACACCCTGTTCACAATTTAGCTCTGTTTACTTAAAGAACAATTGCTTATAAATATGTGCAAAACTTTAATGAAAACACAGTCTGTGATTTACTGTTAGACAATGGAATCAGTGCTACAGCTGTCATATATCCTTTGAGGACTCAATCTCTGTCTTCTATGTATTATGAATGGATAGATGGATCATCGTAATTAATCCTATAAAACTGACCTCCTTATTCAAAGGCACTCTTTCTGTCTGATTCTATAACATGTCTTTACACCAGAACTCATGGTTCTCATGTCACTGTTTGCTGATCTGAAACACTGGCTGGGTCGTCATGGTGATTAACAGGTCTCACCCCCATTCCCCCACAGAAAAGCTTCCTTACCGTCTATTCGGCATTTCAGGGTCTGACTGACCACGCCGGTGTTGTTCTCCTTCTCTGCCGGCCATTGGTAGAGGTACACGGTGGTGCGTGAGGAACCTGCATCCAGGACAATCCCATACTGGAGAGGAGGAAAGCAGACGTCTTAGTGACATCCCAGATTATACGATCCAGCCGTATTCCATGCATGTGGGAGAGACAGAGACAGGATGGCCAAGCTGTGATGCCCACGGAA
Organism: Mormyrus lacerda; assembly: GCA_015163995.2. NCBI lineage: Eukaryota > Metazoa > Chordata > Actinopteri > Osteoglossiformes > Mormyridae > Mormyrus > Mormyrus lacerda. The sequence goes on from JAABNX020000151.1 coordinate 6,125,057, forward strand.
CCACAGCGCTGCCCTTGAGCGAATTATTACAGCCTGCAATCAATCCTCCTCATTATGCTTTAATTGCTACGCTTTTAAGAGTTGGCTGAATGTTGCTGTTGGGGATAGACCAAAGTCATTGTTCAAGTTTTTTTCTGAATACGAGGAGCAAAACCCCGGCGGCCATATTTTATTCCTTCTTCCCCCAACATTTCATGCGCATGAAATCATGAGATTTTTTTCCATCTACACCCATCGCTTCGTATCTTCTTATTTCCTGTTGGTGTCAGGATACCATGATGTTGCTAAGGTAGGCTATCGTACCCACAGGGATTGAAGAACCGAATCCATTTTCTGGTGGACTTTCATGCAATTGAATTACTTTTTCAATTAGTTAGAAACACATGGAGAAATGTTTCACTGCTTCCCCGGGGACTATTTGAGATGTGCGCCTTCGTTATTTAAAGCCAGCGCACCTGGCCATTTCCTGCTCAGTAATCAGGTTAACGGTTTCATTTTCCATGGTTGTTACTTATAGAATTTTCACATTCTTTGATACATTTATTTTAGGGAACTAACTGGTGAAATAGGCCTTGTTAGGCCAGCAAGACAGAGGGGAGACTGGTAAACCCCGCCCACCTGTCATTGGTGACAGGGGAAAATGGCAAATCCCACCCAACTGTCTTTGATGACAAGGGAAAATGGCAAACCCCGCCCACCTGTCATTGGTAACAGGGGAAAATGCCAAATCCCACTAAACTCACTTGTGACAGGGGAAAATGGCAAACCCCACCCACCTGTCATTGGTGACAGGGGAAAGTAGCAAACCCCGCCCACCTGTCATTGGTGACAGGGGAAAGTAGCAAACCCCGCCCACCTGTCATTAGTCACAGGGGAAAGTGGCAAACCCCGCCCACCTGTCATTGGTGACAGGGGAAAATAGCAAACCCCGCCCACCTGTCATTGGTGACAGGGGAAGGTAGCAAACCCCGCCCACCTGTCATTGGTGACAGGGGAAAACCCCACCCATCTCATAACACAGTCAGTAACTAATAGCACAGTCAGTAATGGAGCAAGGTTCCTAATTCATGCTTTACGTTCAACTGAATCTTAGTTTATATGAAAAAATTTTGTAATGAAACGTCAAGATAATAATAATAATAATAATAATAATAATTAATAAATGTGGTGAAACTGATCGCTCTTTCAGGAGAAGCCCTACCTTAAGGCCTGGTGACAAATAATTTGTTTTGTGAACCTGGATGACTGCCACGGCAATGATGACAGCTATGCTTGCAAGCAGGAAGAATGCAGCAAGAGAGACGGCTAGCCTCGAAGTCATTTCCTGTAAGGAATAAAAAAAATCTTTGGTCTTTCTTCCTTTTAGTTCAATATCACATTTAATTGAAAATATTTTAACACTCTAATAACATCTAAATAATACATTTTCCCTAATATATGATTAACAGAAAAATGTATAATTTTAAGGCATTGCAACATTAAACACAGAAGAAAATTGTGCAATTTATATTTTTAACCATTGTTATGAAATCTATGCTTTAGGTCAGCTTTGTAAAGTAAAGAGAATAAATAAATAAATTAAGCAATTTGTTTCAACATAATAGAAAAATTTCAGGGTGTCATTTTTTAAGCTGGGAAAGTCTACAGCCTACGTGCCAGAGGATGCCTGAGTTACCAGCAGATTAATGATTTCCTGTTCAAATAAAGCAGAGTCACTTCCAGGAAATCTTTACATTTCTGGTTGTCTTTCAAAAGGAGGAGAGAATGGGGCTCATATTCTTAATTTATCAGTTTCCCTTATTAGGAGTTTAATATACCCAATGGAAGGAACACTTCCTAAAGTATGAAGGAGAAACAAACAATTAAGCCATAAAACATTGTCCAAGTGCACCTTCGCGTTTTGGGATAAATTTTATAGTTACAGACCTACTACAGGTCCGTTCTGCCCAGGTCCCTGCTCATTACATGCCAGCCTGACATATTCTGCTAGAAGAAGGTAGTTATTAAAGACCACCAAAACAAATTGGCCATATATTATTCTTGGGACCGTGGGCATTTCACAGTCCCATCACTACTACTAAGTTTGTGTAGCTCCTTAAATCATTAACATCTTGTAGGAATTGCTTGCAAGCCATAAGCGTTGTGGAAAAGCACACAGAAAACTGAACAGTATCACTTAAATATCCATTGTAAACGTCACCTGCTATAACTTGATCAAAATAACGATTAGTATCAAAACATCTGGATGCATAAGACGGCTGCAGTCATATCTACTGTGCCACGCGAGCGCCAGCCCGTGTGTCACCTCAGAGAACGATAAAGCTGAATGCTTCGCTCACCGCGCTCTGCCGCCGGCTACTCGCTGACACCGGACGGAATCAGATGCAGCTCCTCTGCAGTACGTCAGTGACGAGCAGCTTGAGCACAGAAGATGCTCCCTGGTGTCTCTGTCGGGGAGAGCTTTATATCAGGCCCCTCCCAGCTCATTCTGACCCGTCCATTTGTGAGAAAAGCCCCCTGGACTCCATCCCTAGAGACCACTGGCACCATTCACCTTCTCTTGGGCTCTGAGCAAACATGCAGTATCTCATTATATTTTTGTTCTCTGTGTTATTATCGCATTATTGTATCATCATTGTAGTAATAGATCACTATTAATTATCATTATGCTATTCAAAGTAACCTGGTAATGTCGCTAAAATTCTGAAGGTGGTAAACGAAGAAACACACCGATGCAAACTTGTCTGGTCTTTACACCTCTCACACGCTGTTTTAATTGGACGTTTCATTTCTGATGTTCTGCTAACCATCGAAGCTTACCTGTAACATCTGGGTCCGCTGTTGTTCCCATCCGACAAGCAGCATTTCATGACATCAAGGAGGAGCGAAATGGCTTTTTGTGGGGGGGGGGGGGGGGGGGGGGGGGGGGGGGGGGGGGGGGGGGGGGGGGGGGGG
>JAABNX020000151.1:6128111-6138340 GCA_015163995.2 Mormyrus lacerda
AATGGCTTTTTAACCCCCCCCCCCCCCCCCCTTCAGCCTGTTCACCCTGCTGCACCCGCTTCCGCATTTTGACGCATGTTTGGCTGGGCATCGTGCTCCACACCCCCAGTGCCCATTAGACAGATTATTTCTCACACTACAGTCATCTGCACGCAGCATGAAGAGCCACAGCTCAAGCAGTACACTGCTCAGATGTATGATTCCAAATTGTAGGACTGGATCTGTATCAGGGCTCTAAACCAGGGTCTCCCAACCCAGTCCTCAGGGACTCTCAGACAGACCACGTTTTTGCTCCCTCCCAGCTCCCTGCAGAAATGTGGATTGTCTGGCAGAGAGTTGGGAGGGAGCAAAAATGTGGATTGTCTGGGGGTTCCCTAGGTTGAGAAAACGGCTACCAGCACCTGCTATATAGCCTGGCCTGGGCTCGATTACTGTAATTATCTAGAAATCAGCCACACCTTTCAGACGCTGTTGTTTGGCACTGGGGGAAAAAAATCATCTCACTTCTCTATAGTGTTTATTTAAAAATAAGCTGATAAGAGAACATAATTAACATACCCTCTGTAACTAGTTTTCCTCCCACAAAACACACTCAGACACTAATGGACATTCCATTAATATCCCACTATTAAAGATTCAGACTCTCAGAGAAATATCAGATAGATGGCTTTCATTTTTCTTCACAAGTTGGCGATATCAGGGAGCATCGGTGTAACTGGGGGCGGAGGGGGGGTGTCCTTGAAAGGGCTGTTATTTGCAGTTTAGTGGTCTTAACATTTGAAGTCGACACTCAGTCAAGAAGCGAAGACAGGTATGTTGGCTGTGGTCAGCTGGCTGGAGTGAAATTTTTAGTTCGAGACAAGTGTGCACACCCATGCACACACACAATAGTTTTAATACCTCATAAATAGCCTGTAGGGTCTGCAAACTGCCCAACACTTTTGATGTAGCTAATTTTAGATTTTTAATGGAATAATATATAGATTTGTCATAATATTTCTTACCTGAGCATGACAGTCTGAAAGCGTGAGATTCACGCCAGATGCGTGAGAGCTGGCGACCCTGCAAAGAAGAAGAGGGACTTTTTGGAGTAGAGCTTAGTTAAGCTGTTTTTATTCTGCTGCAGATTTATAATTTGTAAAAGGTGCAGCTAAACCAGATAATGTGGCAAGATTGACGTTTGAGGGGAGTCGCATCCTGCGAGGTACACAGGTCGACGTGAGGATGCAGCATGTATTTTTAGCAGCTAAATGTGAGATTCGATACGTGTTTGTCTGAAGGAGCCGGATAGGCAGCCCTGCACAATTAGATTTGGAAACGGATGCTTGAGAGCTACCCGAGCAGTGCTCTCACATTGCATTTAGTGCAGCCTGAAGCTGGAAATCCCACACAAATAGCTGCGACAGAAAGGCTAACAGAAAGAGTTTGCACCAGGGGTAATTTTAGGATTTGACCCTTTTGCGGAATCAGCCACTTACCATCTGAGGAAATACAGGACAGCACCCTATTCCAGGCTCCCCATGATGAAATTTCCTGAGCGGGTAAAATTAGCCATACCAGTTACCCTATGTATGTTTTTGGATTGTGAAGGGGGGGGGATTTGGTGCATTTAATGCTAGGCCATTAGATTAGACATTGTCTCATTATCCCTGTTACATTTGTTGTAAGGAGAAGAATCAAAATTTCCTAATTTGCATGTGCACAGTGACAATCACTGAACAAAATGTGAATGCTAATCATTATATATTATTTAGCCAACTCATCAGTAAGTGTCAGTTGTTCGTAACATGAAATGTTCATAAGTCATTATTCAACACCATATTAAGGGTATACGTAAGTACAAAGAACTAGCATGCTGGGAGTACACACACTATGCTGTGTACAAGGCTGAATTGGCGCACAGAAAGAAAATTGATGTTGCGGACAGGAAAGGGGGCCCAAGGAACACGATTTGGACTTACAGTCCTCTTCGCTCATATGTCTGAAAGTTTGTAAGTTGAAAGATTGTAAGTAGAGAAGCGTCTATATTTTTCTGAATATACTGTACTATTCAAATGAAGGGTTTTGTACTACAAAGATTTAAGGGTGTCAGGTGCATTTAGAGAATCTTTACTTACCTCTATAGATCCCCACTCTGTGTTTTGATTTATATAACTGACCCTTTGTGTAGTAACACTGTTTCATTTATGCCAAGGAAACTGTGGAATATTAGGAAATGTACAAATATGTGGAATGCAGAATCAGAAAGGTGCAAAGCAGCCCTTAGAGATTTTTATAAGTTACAGCCAGGGAAGGTTTTCCATTTTCCATTTACAATTAAACCAATTATCACCATTAAATTTGGAAAACAACAGCAAATGGACATCACAGTCACTAAGAGTCCGTGTTAACAGCTGTGAAATTGAGTTGCACACTTTCAGAATGCACTTTTACATACAAATATCACTAATCAGATTGTTTATGATGCACGTAGCACATTATCTAGGAAACACACTTCCTCATCAACAGACAGCATGATGTAATAATGAGGTCTTGTGGAAGAATGTATTCTCAAATCCATCCAACTTGTAATCATTTATTTAGTACAGGGGGGGCTGGAACCTGTCCAAGGCAGCAAAGAGCAAAAGTCAGGGGACACAAGGTCAGGATGCCAGTCCATCAAAGGAAAAGAGGCAGGGGACACTCAGGTCAGGATGCTAGTCCATCACAGGGGACGAGACAGGGAACACTCAGGTCAGGATGTCAGTCCATCGCAGGGGACGAGGCAGGGGACACCCTGGTCAGGATGTCAGTCCATCGCAGGGGACGAGGCAGGGGACACCCTGGTCAGGATGTCAGTCCATCGCAGGGGATGAGGCAGGGGACACTCAGGTCAGGATGTCAGTCCATCACAGGGGATGAGGCAGGGGACATCCTGGTCAGGATGCTAGTCCATCACAGGGGATGAGGCAGGGGACACTCAGATCAGGATGTCAGTCCATCGCAGGGGACGAGGCAGGGGACACTCAGGTCAGGATGTCAGTCCATCACAGGGGACGAGGCAGAGGACACTCAGGTCAGGATGTCAGTCCATCGCAGGGGACGAGGCAGGGAACACTCAGGTCAGGATGCCAGTCCATCACAGGGGACGAGGCAGGGGACACCCTGGTCAGGATACCATACATACTTATACATATACATAGTGTGTTGTTGCCAATTTGCATGTGTTTGGACTGTGGGAGGAAATGGTAGAAACCTAGTAGGGGTGGGAGCAGGGGTGGAATTTGAAGCCACAGCCTTGGAAATTCAGCCCCATAGATAGCTAAACAGAAAAAAAAATCTTTACTCATATGTAATAGGTAGAGCCACCTTCTCCTTCCTTTGCTGCCACCTAGTGCTGCTGGTTCAATTTTGGTGTGATTTGTCTCCAAATATAGCCAGGTGTACATTTTCAATGATACAATGTGTCATTTTTGTAGTTTAGCAGGGAATCAGCCAAGCGGCTTACATATTGGGAGCTTCTCATTGATGCTACACCTTGTATAGTGCTATATCTTCATGGTATTATAGGTTCATGGTAAGCTGCTTTATTATCGTTGAATAGGAGATCTGGAAAGGAGTGCAAGTGAGTGTCAGTGAGCGAGCGAGTGAGCGAGCGAGTGAGCAAGCGAGGAGCAAGTTTAAAATGCTCATGCTATCATTATTATAATTCATTCCTTTTCTCTAATCCATCCATCCATCCATCCATCCATCCATCCATCTTCTGTAGCCGTTTGTCTGGGGGTCCACACCTATCCCAGATGCTACTGAAGCAACTAACGTTTCTGGTGGTCCCAGTCTGATGTGGGTAGGGGGGCCCCTAACCCAAGTTTTACACTGGATGCATATGTCCGCTGCACTGCGACTGCACTGCGACTGCGCTGCATTCCCTTTCTGTCCGAGGCCGTCTGCCAATTCGCACTGGACACGTTTGTGGTCTGTATCTGATCTGGCGCGCCTCTGATTTGCGAGATCACATGATCACGGGAGAATTAGGATGTCGCGGGATAACGCGATAACAACTGTGGGTAAACCAACAGCATTTGTTTTGCTGATTTCTGCGCACTACAAGCATTATTAGTAGGCTTCCTAGTTCCTTTAATTAATTCTTGTTGTTGTTCAACTTAAATGTGTTTAATGTGTTTAGCATTCTGTTGCATTGCTGTGTTTAATGTTGTGTTTGTGATACTTTGTTGTGTTGTAACCTACAGACAACAATTAATGCATTTAAAGTTCATTTATGAATGACATGGATTCAAGATCTTTGAGGGTTTTTTGGGGGGTTTAAATATACTGGTTAATAATCCATGAAATGAAGGGGAGTTGGCACATGCGCTTTGTGTTACGTTCTGGATCCGTATCCGTCAAAAATAGACTTGATGCGCATCTCGACGAACTGCCAGACATGTGACTGAACAGAGACATAGCAGAGGCGCAACGCGGAGGATCTGGCGTAAACTGATGCATTGACTTTATTGGCGGCGATTACCTGCAGCTGCCGTGTCGGACCACACCACAGTGGACACACATCCAGTGTAAAACAGGAGTAAGTAGGCAATTTCAGCTATTTTTTTAGCTGAAAAAGAAATAAGAGGGAATTTAAAATGATGGATCATCAATAATATGTTAATCAAAGCGCAGGGGGCCATTGATAAAACTTACTGACCAGGGTGGGACTGAAAGTGCTGTCAGTGAAATGTACTGATCAGTGAGGGGGGGTGTCATACCAGTGGATCGATAGGCCAAATTTAAGAAGTTAAACCATTCTTTCTGCTGTGGCCTAAGATCTAATATAAGCTCATGCCTTACGCCATCCCTGACTTTTTTGCATTTGTTGATTTGATTGTGTTCTTTCCACATCTGTTCACAACTTATCTACAACTCTAGCAGTACAGTATCAAAGACCCTGTTTACACTTGGGCGAGTGGTTCACAAGGGGGCACCGCTAAATACAAGCGTTAACGACCACCAATACGCATTGTGATCCGATCACTCTAACAACTGCCGAGGTTATCTGGGACACATTTGGCCACATAAACAATAATGCGTCCTCATGTGTCACTGAAAAGGAGGTCACAATGGCTGTGTCCCATTTCAGGGCCTGTGGCATTCAGTGGCTGCATTCGAAGACCAAATCCATTATAGTGACACGAAGAGGTTCCCTCTTTTCTAAAGATCCCCTTCCTAGGGCTAACCGGTGTAAACGGAGATGTGTCTCCTGTTGTCCAGTTGTGATCCGATCACACAAAATGCTTTGTACTGTAAATCCAAGTGTGTCAAAGACACAGGATATATGTAATGTTAGTCTAGTATTTTTGTGCCGTTTTCTTATCGTTAGGTTGCTTTGTGCCAGTTCGCTTGGCAGTGAAACAACTGGTAGCCTCCAGTGTGACAAGAAAGCTGGGTAGTCTTTACGTTAAAATACTCCAGAATTTACACCTATGGATAATTTGATAACTAGGGAAACACTGGAGTGCTTGCACGTTACCCCCAGCTTATAGACAGCACCGAGTTGTGTCAAGACGCCAGTGCGATCAAACAGCATCCAAACACACACCGTGTCTTTGGACTACAGGAGGAAGACAGACCCCAATGAAGCACACAGGATGCACAAGGAAGAGCGGGCGCATGCATACGTGCTTGGGAACACACACTCAGGCTCGGGTATGTGTATGTATGCAAGGCCGGGGGAAATAATCAAATACCCGTCTTACATTGTCTTGTCTATTACTACACTGCCATTTTGTCCTTTATTTGCACTGTCGTTGTCCTATTGTCCCCTATGCACCTGTCCCCTTCCTTGCAACTGTGGCACAAGAATATCACTGTGATCCTCCAAACACGTGTCAATAAGACTTGAAATTCACAAACTCTGACTTATAAGACAGCGACAACAACAACAACAATAATAATAATAATAATAATAATAATACATGGGGTACAAATAATAATGATATAACAATATTTATTTCTTTAACACTGCAGCACATACACCAGTTGCATTTTCTTGGGGAATCTACTTGTTTATGGCCCTGTGTCAAGGGCACCTCCAGTCCCACACTGCTGTAAACAGTATAAGCAATAAAAACAGGTAAATCACATGGGGAGGAGTTACAGTCACAACATGCACCCATCCGGGAGCAAACAGGGCTGTGATGATGAGGACAAAACCGCGACCAAGCAGGACAAGTGCAGCATTTTCCCCGGTGCTGCACTGAGACTCATAAACACTGCAGCTCCGGAAAAGCAGACACTGATTCAGGAGGGTGCCGGGAACTGTTGAGGATGCCTGGAAGCAGAGCCGCACGGGGAACCGCCCTGTCACACAAGATGGGCTGTTTGCAGAGACAGTATATTACAGGGGGCCTGGCGGTCAATTGTGGATGATGATAAGAATAAAATCATCGTTTTCCTTTTGTGAATAGGCACAATACTGCATCAGTGATTCTGTTCTAATAAAATCATACCTTGTTTTTGTATCGCGTTGCCGTTTAATTGACCTGTAATCAAATATTACACAATCAGTAGTGTTTGGGCATCCATAATTTATATAATTTTCATTCATGGGAGTTTTTTTTTGGGATGTTCTAAATGCCGCTCACAACTAAGTAATGTGTCCATAACAGACATTTTAGATGTGCTTTTTATATACTTCTTATGAACAATAAAACCTAATAAATAGAAACATTCTTAATGCATTTTATACATCCAGTTATGAAATAAGCACTTATGAAGGCATTCATTTCCACATTAGTGCTGATTCTCAAACCAGGTAGGTCCAGATACCACTAATCACAGAGCTGTAACCGCAATGCTTTCGCTTCAGTACATTGCTAACTACTGTATGGCTGTGGGATGTTTTTACCCTCTTTGTACTTTATTCCTGCAAGCCAGAGAAACAGACGATACACTTTACAGAGACAATGTATATCATACAGAATAACATGTCTGCCTGTTTTTTTTGCAGATATTGGTATAATCTGCAAAAACATAAAGGACATGGCCTGGCTAATGCATGCAGCATTAAGGCCGGTCTGCTCGCTATTTGGTATGTCAGAAGTGGTTACTGTAAACACAGGGAACAGGAAGTTCCTGATTGCGAACTGATTAACTGTGTTAATTAAGGATAATAATCTTGATGATCTGACACACTCCTGCTTTTCTCTGGTCCTGCTGCAGCCACCTGAAGCTGGCTAAAGAATTCGAACAGCTGGATGAACTGACCCGACCTCTCCTCATGTCAGATCCGATCTGTATCTTTAGAAAGGCTGGCCGGTTGCTGATGGGGATTTGGAGCGAGGGGGAGGAACAGAATACAGAGGTGGGGGGAGGGCTAAGGGGGGAGCTGCTTCTATACTGCCACTCCTCTTTAAGATGCAGCTCTGCAGACCATTGTTTCCTTATGCAGTCCATGGGGACCTGCAGAGAGTCCATGATTTCGCTTACTGGGAGCTGGGAGGGAGCAAAAATGTGGACTGTCAGGCAGAGAGCTGGGACGGAGCAAAAATGTAGACCGGCTGTGGATCTCCGAGGACTTGGTTGGGAAACTGTGTAGTGTGAACTGACCAGAATAGCATCCCCGGGACCCAGGCCCCATCTGTCATCCAAGCCTTGAGCATCTCCCATAGTTTATAAACATCAGTCATTTTTTACAAACCAATTTGATTTTTTGAATAAAATTCTTTCAATGCACTCAAAGATTCAAACCAGTTTAAACCTAATTTTTGTTTTTGATTTTTGTTGATTTCTAACTTTAAAAATGTGTTACCAAACTGCGCCCCCTGCAGTTCACAAACAATATGACACTTTTTCTTCATACTTAACATGAATACACAGACACACAGGTGAAGGTGTGGCCAGGTTGCTGCTGTGAGAGGTGAGCAGCTACAGCTCCGAGGCCACCTGGGCGATGTGTGTCCAGGCTTCCTGCACATGCCGGGACTCAACAGTGCGGGCACAGATGGCAAAGCGCAGCACGAATTTGCCCTCTAGCTGGCAGGGCACCAGGTGTATCCGCCTGGCACTGTTAATGCGCTTCAGCAGGGTCTCGTTCAGATCATTCGATCCCTGTCGGGGGAAAGAACCAAGGATCAGAGACTCCAACACCATCTCTGTGGATGCTCTGGAACGATCCAGCCCCATCTGCTCCTGCTACCTTGAGTCTGAAGCAGACAAGACCCAGGATGACATCCGCGCTGATCTCAAAGCGCCCGTCAGCTAGAGCCAGTCCCTCAAACTCCTTGGCAAGGGCCACGTGCTGTAAAATCACACACACAAACATTAATGTCCAGTTTAATTGCGCTGTCACTTCGTAAATGTTTTACTCTGCCACTAGGTGGCTGCCTAGTGCCTCTGTACGAAATGCATAGACATTCTTCATTTAGCTTCTCTCTATGGCTTTAACACTGGTGAGGCAACGATACTCCATGATTACTTAAAACAGAACATTAACAAGGATGGCAGAGTATGTTTTTCTGAGAATTGGCAGTGTTTTCAGGTAGTGTTTTACATCTGAAAATAGGCCAGCAGGAAACGAAAGACTGCTTGAAATACTAAGTTACCTGTGATACTCTGGTGCCATGCAAGTTACTGGTACCATAGCGCTAATGTCAATTAGGAGGAAAGTAAGATTACATTAGGGTACAGAATCCTGTCAGCGGGTAGGACACATGTTCCTGGAGGCAGAACGGAAAGTTGACACATAGAATATTGAAATGACACCTAATTCAGAATGTAGGGAAAAAGCAATAAAAAAGACATCTGGGCTGACAGAAGGGGGCTGGGGGGTAAATTACCTTTCGGATATGGGCTTGCAGGCCTTTCAGCCCATACATCCGGAAGACAAACCATATCTTCAGGGAGCGGAATCGCCGGCCCAGTGGAATCTGCCAGTGCTGTGGGGTGGTTAGTATGGAGAGAGAAGTATTTAGCAGTGAGTATGGGGAGAATTAACAGTGAGTATGGGGGAGTATTTAACAGTGAGTATTGGTAGGTAACATGGAATATGGCAGGAATTTAATATTGAATATCAGGGGTATTTATCAGTGAGAGTTGGGTGTAGTTAACAGTTAGTATTGAGGGATTATTAACAGTGAGTATGGGGGGGGGGTATTTAAAAATGAGTATAGGGGGTATTTAACAATGAATATGGGGGTATCTAACAGTAAGTACAGGAGAGTGTTTATCAGTAATCTGTCATTAGTAGTAAGAAGGAGTGATACCCTGCTTCCCCTGAATACCGGACACGGACACAGGCCTGCTTAGCAATAATCGCAGTGCAATAGAGGTCTGGACAGCAAGCTAATTACATCACTGACTAATGAAGAAGCAGTGAGAGCAGGACTACGGTGCTGTAGCAGGGCAACAGACGGCAACAGACATATGACGGACGGAGCAGTGTAATATGCTACAGAAAAAGCACACACAGGATTATGGACAGCCCACCAAAGACCAGGCTTCTCACTGCAGGCAGAATATTTACACAAACAAGGACAGACACACATACATATACATATACTTACTCTGTAGTCTGTCACCAGCCCTGAAGCAGGACAAAATGAAAATTAAATACAGAAATAATATTTAGACAGTAACAGAAAGAAACAGAAACAGACTTATAAAACCTTTATCATCAAATATTACTGCGGTCCGTACATTTATATTATGTAGATTTCATATGCAAGGTTATTGTTTCAGAGACAGCAGAGCGGCATCAGAAATACCATTTCAGACCCATCTCTCTCGATTTAGGAGCATTTTGACATCAAACACGCCCCTGCCTGAAAGCGCCTGGCCAGGCAGCTAATTACCCAGATAAAATCCAAGGGCTGCTTTAGTAACCAGCAATTTCGCCTCATCTGTAATTTTGCTTTGCGGTTGTGTTGTGGAGAGACGACGCGCCAGGAACAGGTGAGCGCCACACAAAAGACCGGGGATGGGGGCGACACAAAGCGGCCCTTTGTTTTCCTGTCAGCGCACTTACGGCCTGCGGCAATGGACCTGGCCGCATCACCGTCTGTGGAGTGTCTGAGTGATGGAGCCAGGCTACGGCCAGGGGATGTAAGGGGTTAAGATACAAAGCTACAGAACACGTGCTGCCCTGGGGGGAGGGGGGGGGGGGGGTACAGCGGCCAACAGAGGTGGAGATTTCAGGTCCAGAGAGTACAAATCCGGATCAGGATTTTGTTTCAACCAACCACTTCAGCATAAAG
>JAABNX020000151.1:6152034-6162239 GCA_015163995.2 Mormyrus lacerda
AAGCAAAGAATTTGCATCGAGGATTTTTTGTAATCGAATTATTCGAGTTACTCGATGAATCGTTGCAGCCCTAGTTTAAAACCATCATTCGATTCTAGAGAAAAAAAAATGGTTACAAGCTATTTAAAGTGCAGCAGCATAGTATACAATAGTGATGGTGGTACTGTACGAGTACAAGAATAAATATTTACATTTGCTGTAAATGAAAAGGGTCCATGGTGTGATCTGTTATTGCACATGAGAAGAGATTCTTAGTGTGTCGCAGAGTTTTTAGTCTGACAGCTGTTTCTCAGCCTGGTTGTTCTGGCCCTGATATGGCACAGCAGAAATAAAGGTGCTTCAGTTCTATAAGGCAAAGAATCAAGGACGGGGGCTTCAATATAGACACTTTGATTGGATTACAATTAAAGGGGATGCCAGTGAAGCATTTTCAAGAAAAACAAAGTATTTTACTGGGCTTAAATGAGCAGAGTAAATGTTTTGCACACAGCATATTTTATAAGTGAACATCTGGAAATGATCTCTGACAGGTTTAGATGGGAGGAAACACACAAAAATGTGAGAGGACCAGGTAGATAATTTCAGATTCTGGGGGGAACCATGAAAGCAGTGACAACAGTTCTGCATAAAAGATGGTGACAAGATCAACGATTGTGATGAAATAATGTGTAAATTTACGCATCAATATTCAACTGACTACATAAGTGAAGATCTGAACATGCTGTTTGAAAGGGGGTCTACCCTGCAGGGTGGCTTGTGAAGCATGATAAGGCCATCGTTAGACCTGAGGTTGGCGTAGGACCTCCTGGTCATGTGATCCCAGGTAGTGACTCACCCCTGGCATTATGACCCTCTCGATGTCCCTGACCACATCCTCATATGTGTCTGGCTCCTCCGGGGCCTCCTCTGGGATGAGGGACCTCAGGTACCCGGGCTGGACATCAGGGTACACCTGCCTCTGCTCAATATTCCCCATGTAGTCGGCAATGTAGTCGACCATTTCCTTCCCTCGCTTGCGGAACTCGTCCACGTCCATTTCGCAGCTGGAGGTAGAGGCACATTAGACTCTGACAGGCACTTTTGTTCCAGAGAACTTCTAGAACTACCATCTGCTGATTTGGCTTCTGCCCCAAACTTCTGTCACTGACTGGTTCTCATACTGAGCTCTCCATTCTGACTGGCTTTCCACTCATTTACCCCAGATACTTCTATGTTCATAATACTATTACTATACATATTCATTCTGTGCAAAGATGGAAAATGGAAATTTCAGAAGAAGCTCACTGGCATCATGAGAGGTATCTAATCTGTACAGGAGCTGCACCCAAACTGGTCTGGTCTCAGAAAAGGTCACTATCTACAGCCAATGACCCCATGATCTTCCTGAGATTATGCTATATAATTGCCTCTTATGAAGAAATCCTCATGCACGTTGTTTCTCTTAGAATTAAGCGATCAGTGATCATTGTTAACACACCATTTAACCCATTTGTGACTTTCGTGACATAGCAGGGGGCAGCTATTTCAGCGCCCGGGGAGCAGTGCTTGGGGACTTGCTGGTGGAAAATTCGAACCTGCAATTTTTCGATTACAAGTGCGCTTCCCTGACCATCAAGCCACCAGCTGCCCTTACTTAAGTATAATTTGTTGTAGTTCTAGAAACTACAACAAAAAACTGACCATTTCACTAGAAAAGCACCAAAAGATTACTGACAACGAATTTAAGAAGCGAAAACAGGCCTGTAGCCAGAAATAAAGTACAATTTTGCAACCAGAAGTTCAATCAAATTTCAGGCATAATCGGTAAGAAAAAACATTTAAGGAAGGTTCAGACCCGTTACTTTCCTACTTTGCTGAGACAGAAAGCCTTTATTGTTGTTGTACAGATAAGTACAATAAAATTAATCTTGAAAAATTGCATCTTGCTGTCCTATCACACACACACACACACAAGTCAGTCTACCTATCTAAATTGGGACCGTCCATTCATTTCTATGGGAAGAACCCTAATCCCAATCACGACACCCTTAACCTCTACCCATCCCTAACCTTCACCATAAGTAACCAACCCAAATACAAGACTTTTGGCATTTTTACTTTTTTGATTGCATTCACAGATGTTTATAAAACTGAGGTTATCCAAAAGTAGGGAAATTTCAGGTTTTACTACACATTGGGGACAATTTGGTCCTCAAATGTGATCTATGCAAACCCACACACACACACACACACACACACACACACACACACAAATGACGTTAATGTTGGTGAAAAACAACGATATTATGTCTGTCGAGGTGTGTTAGCTTAGCCATTTCTTAAATCACGCCAGTGTTTCTCATAATTACCCGATGCGCCCATATATTTATTGACTCGGTTTGGAAACTGAAGCGGTGTTATTCTAGCCAGTCAACAAGTTATCAGAAACATTTTGGAGAACAGAAGAGATTCTTGTTAGTTTTTATTGCGCTATTGTTAATTTGCAGATGTTGCATATTGATTTGTTCTGAGCAAATACACACTTAGTACCCAGATAAATAGCTTTAAACATTTCATTAGACTTTTGCACAGTACTGTATATACATACATACATACATACACACACACACACACAAGTGAGAACAAAGTGTGGGGTCAGAGTGCAGGATCAGGCACGTTTCCAGCACCCTGCTCAAGGGTACAACATTAATATGATTACTCTCCCAGCCATAGGATTCCGGTGACCTTTTTCCCACTTATATGGACATCTCGTGCTTTTCTTTCATGTCGAGCCACAGAACCATAGACCACTAAAACTATTATATGCGTCATAATCTGTGTGTTGGCGTACAATTTTCTGGACACTTTTTCTTAATCAAGCAATCACCTCCTGGTGCACTGGTGCATCCCTCACTGTCAAACAGGGCGCAGGTCATTTTAATTTAGGTAATAACGGCAATATCCTAAAATGTTTTTACTATTGTGATTGTTATCATTTGAACGGGTTATTAAATATTTAATATAAATCTTTTTGTAAATATCAATACCACTACTTCGTTTCAGGTATCGTAACAAAAATACGGTAGTAATTCAACAGTTAGCATGAGCCTTAAGCAATGAAAAGTTACTCAGTAATAAAATAGAGGCTGAGGTAAGCCCCGTCACCAGCTGACGTTTTCAGGTTTAAGTAAAGCCGCCTGAGCAGCTTACTGCCGCTCGCGCGCTCGAGGTCTTCGCAGCGCGAGCCGCTAGCACGCGTCCCGCCTAACCCTGCGCGCGCATTGCTCTTCTGTGCCGACGGAGATAGTCGCCGTGCGTAATTACGATGCTGCAGCGATGTCTTTTGTGAGGTAATTTTTAAAAATCATTATACGAAAAGTATCAACTTTATACAACAGATTAATAACTAAAGAAAACTGTTAAAGATGTTGTTTAAAAGCAATATGCCCCACAAATTCCATTTCTGTGGGCTGGACAGTACCTCCTATTTTGCTGAGCGACATGTCTCGAAATCGCTGCAAATTGTAATTCCTAATCCCTCTTTAGCGCCCGCTAACGTAAACAGCCGACAAACCGCTTTTCTGGGTCCTGGTGCACGGTGCACGTGAGCAAATAGCGGGGCGTGTCGAGGTGCGTGTGTTTCTCCCCGGTCAAGTCACAGGCGTCATCCCCAACCCCGCAGGCTGCACTCACCCGTTTAATCCGTTTTAGCGCATGAATCTAAGACTAAGGAACAGGGCCGCATATTAACAGCAATAAAAGTAAACTATAATTGGAAAAGTGACACCATTCAGACTTAATGTACATTTAATTATATGTATTACAACTAACAATGTCACAAGTAATTTGCTAGTTAGTCATACAATTATTGAACAAGATATGCAATTAATTTCCCTACCTGTCACTCTCTTCTAGGAAACCGAGAAGAATTAACAAACTCGCAGCAGCACTGACTTCCTGGCTATTATCTGTGCCACTTACTATCTGTGATAACACATTTATAATGCAACAAGTGGTAAATGAGTTCAAAGCCCGGCCTCAGTAACCCAAACAGCCATAGTCCATCCCAGCCGTTCAGTGTCCAGTGGGGTGCACCCAGCACACGCCACAAGCCAGGAGGGGATACTCACATCTCTGTCACAGGCACGCTCCTTCAGCACTCAGCCTCAGCTGTGGTGATCAAAGTGAAGCACGCGGATGCTTATATCTGTCTAGTGCCCTCTTCAGTCAGCCAATGGGAAGGGCCCTAGAGCGTGGCCAGGCAGGCGGGGGCCACACACCACCCAGACTGACTCATGGAAACTTAATGAGAGCCATTGCAATGCGGTGCTGCCTGTGTTACTCTCTGTTTCAGGCACAGGTGACAGAGAGCAGTGCAGACTGCAAGACTGCACTGTACCTATTCTACGGTTTCACTTTGAAAATAATGTAATCCATGTTTTGTTTTTTTTTTTTTGTTTTGATGTGGTGTGGCGACAGGGGTGGCCTTTATTTGGGGTAGCTGATGGCTTGATGGTCAGGGAAGCACAGAAAGACTGCAAGTTCGAATCCCCCACAAGCAAGTCACCGCTGATGTACTCTGAGCAAGGTACTGTCCCCAAGCACTGCTCCCCGGGCGCTGAATTAGCTGCCCCCTGCTATGTCACAAAAGTCACATATGGGTTAAATGCAGAGGACACATTTCGTTGAATTAGAATTTGAATTTAGTGATCATTATTAACACACCACAGCACATGTTCATTTCGTGTGCTGTGGTGTGTTAACAATGATCACTAAATTCTAATTCTAATATACACACACACAATCCTAAAACCTTCAATAAAAACGTTAATAATTACATACGTGACACAGGTTTTCCATTGTTCTTAAAACGAATGATCTGCTACGAATTGATAGAGTTGAGAGAGAGTCCATGCAAACACATCACATTTCTTTGAAGATTAAAATGCTAATTAAAAATGCTTTGAACAAAATGATCCTCGTGTAACGTTGAATGGAGCCCCCTGGTGGATACTGTCTGCCATCTAGTGCAATGATCTGAATTATCTTGGGAGCATCCCACGTTCCCTTGAGGTCACAGTCGCCAAAGGTGTCCTGCTCAGTACTTTACAGGCATTTTTATCCGTTTCTGCTGTCACAGTTTATCACTGTCGACATGAAAACAAGGGCTTTCCTCATGGAAGCATCACGTGGAAAACTGTAAGGGTCTTTTGTCTATTATTTTATTATTTCTGACTTTTATTCCTCTGCCTTACTACTGTTTGCACTGGCTGTGGGTTACATCCTATCGCAGGCAGTATAAGGCATGAGGCTAGGTTGGGGGGGCAGTTAATATTGGGAAAACAGAGGGTACAGGTGAGATTCAAACCCCCAACTGTGAGGTAACAGCGCTAATCCTGGAGCCCTCCCCAGCTCCAGGGCAGCTGAGGACATTGAAAACAATCGGTAACACTTTACATTTACAGCACCTTTATAACGCATATGTAATGCATTCATGGAACATTTATAAGCAGTGTGTAAGTATACCTTATCATCATAACATACCTTAACAGATTTAATTATCAAGGCCATCATCTGCTTACTGTAGGTGCCAGGTTATAGGTCACTTGGCTGATGTTGTAAAAGGATGCTCTATTTGTGGAGGGTAGGGCTGAAATTCAAAATGAATTTATGCAGAAGAATTCAGACAGAATATTAATAAAAGGCTACGTAAAAGTTTGCCTTCAATCACATTACTGAATTACTTATGGTTCTTTTTCTCCTTTTAGCAATGTTTTGGAATGATCCATGGGCGTTCTTAAGTCCGATCACTTGGAGCTGCAGCCCCGAGTATTTTAGCCATGATGCCAGTCTTCCTTTCAATTTAAAGTCAAGCCCCAGGTAAATTTGACTTTGCCGCCGCTGATCCTTTCAGTAGTTAGAAACGTCCCTGGAATGAACCATTGTTTTATCTGGATTGGGGGGGGGGGGTACCTGCACCAGTTTGTATAGAGCTTTGATAGGGTGGGACACTACATTTTCACAATTCAGCCCATTTCCATCTATCACTGCCCCCCGTATCTGTGCTCTACCTGAACTCTGACACCTGGCAAATGCAAAAATGCTTCAAACATACCTTGCTATAGGAATTTGAGATGTGTTGTGGGAAAGCAAGACCTGGGCACCGGTCCACAACAAACACAGAGCAGAGGGGGTAAGAAGAGCCATGTAATCCTCTCAGATCATCGGTGGAATTCTTTTTTTTGGGAGTGTAGTTCTGAGGAAAATGATCAGTGGTAGGCAGGGTTCACCTAATTCGCTAATTAACTGTTTCATTAATGGATAAAAAACCACTAGCTTCCACATAATTTATTTCCACTAACTGTAAATCCACTAACCATTTTTCACAGGTAAAGTGTATAGAGTTTAACTCCAAAGTCATACATGTTTGCTTGTGCCTGTTGCAAGTGTGTCTGGCACGTTGTTGGCTGACTACTGTCATGGACATTTCCTTTTGACCCCGCCCTCCTCCTCTTCCCCGTCTGGCCAGCAGGTATTGCTGACCATTCTGCCTTTTCTGCTCTGTAGTTGTATGTTTTATCCTCACGTGTTTCTGCTCCCAGACAGCCCCATAGCTCTGCTGGCTGAGTGTGTGGCTCAGTCTGTAAACCTGCATGTTGTGGATTTTTGTTTGGCTTTTTTTGCCCTCAGTGTTTATGGTTTTGGTTTTCCTACTGTTTATTTCCTGTTATAGTTCACCCATCCGTGGTTAGGTTCTGGTTTTGTTTTGCAATTCCATTCTGTAATAGACTTAGTTTTCTTGTGTTAGATTAGTGTTTTCTAGTCTGTTAAATTTTCTAGTTCTGTAATTACCTCTGGTCATTAGTTCCACCTGTTGCCTGTTACCTAATGTTCTCTGTGATTGGTTGCCTGTTACCTAATGTTCTCTGTGATTGGTTTTCTGGGTAATGCTTCATCCCTGCATCCTCGTTAGCTCAGCTTAGTTTGTGTGTTTAAGTTGCTTTAGTTCATTTCCCCAGTTGGTTATTGCATATGGTTGTGTAGGTGAACTCTCTGTGTCTTGGGTCAGCCTATGTGGATTGTCAATAAACCCCTTTTGTTGTCTTGGTGTTGCCAGTAGACGGGGTGCATACCTGCTTTATGGGTGATGTTAGTCACACGCAGGATGTACATCAGACACATACATGTGGTTGTGATCTGGGCCTTGGATGCTGATGTCTCATAGCAAACCAGGGCCAGCAGGAGACCTTAGTTCCATTCACTCTTCCAAAAAAAAAAAAAAACCACAAACTGCCCAAAAAGAATTACTCTCTGGCCGCCAGAGGTGGAGATTTCAGGTCCAGAGAGTACAAATCCGGATCAGGATTTTGTTTCAACCAACCACTTCAGCATAAAGAGTCACAGTCACAGAGTACTCAACTGGTTGCCATGCCCTACTCCAACAGACTGTGTAAACACAAGACATGATTGGTCGATAGCTTCTCAGACTTAAGGTAATCCGTGCTAAATGTAAGTGAATGAAGATGAAGTCAATTTAAATTAGGGCACCCAGAACTAAAAGGAGAATAGGGGCCTGTATCACAAAGCTGGATTTCTTGCTTAGCTGGATTTGCCGGATTTAAGGTATCCCATTGTAAATGGACTTTATCTTCATTCACTTATATTTAGCCCAGACCACTTTTAATCCTCAGTGTTAAATGGGTCTAAAGTCTCTAAATATGTTTTAAAGGTGTCAGAACCAAAAATCGAACCGAAGATAAATTTATATAACAAAAGGTAGCAGTTTCGCCAACTTTCAGGAGGTTCATCTGTTAGCGTTATCAAATTAACCTTTGGGGTTAGCAATTAGTGGTTATTAAACCTAACTTTTCTGTTAGTTTTCAGTGGTGGGTGCAGCTATCTGCTGCCATCCTGACCTTGATGGGGATAACTGGACAAGTTGTCCAGTCTAACCAAGCTTGTTCATACATAATCCTATGCTATTCATTTATCACCCTAATTGCTGCTGTAGAATTTGGAAGCCAACCTACTGCTGCTGTCTTTTCCAAACAAATTTCTGATGGAAATTGTGTAACAATTGGCTGCCCAATATGAGTTAATAAGTTCTGGCATTTTGCAGTTATAAAAATTGACTCTGATGTCCAGGGTGTTATCTGATGGGCCCTTTTGGTCTACTTAACAGCAACAGCACTTAAACACATTATACTTGGGTCTATGGTGTATTTAAATTTATAAAGAAATAAAAACAAAATATAGTGAAATATATATACAAGGGCAAAACTGCCATTTGAATGTAATTTCTCAAATGAATATTCAGAGTAGAGTCAATGTCCGTGGACCTTTTTATGTCATATAAAAATTTCATGGGCTGAGGGGGTGGTGGTTCCCAATGATAACATATATAATCCCTTAACATCGGGATCTGGGACTTCCAGAATGTGCTCATAAAATTAAAGGCCACATCCGTTGTGATGAGCAAATTGTATGAAGGAAGACCCCACCCAACCCAGTCAACAAAATTTGGGTCATGAGTCTCTGGGTAGCTGGTAGACTGAAACATTTGGGAAGCCATGTGATAACACAAGTGACAAGACGCAACTCTAGACCTAACATTCCCAGACTCTACATGACACTCACACTTACATTAGAGGAAGTTGCCTGCCATCTAGTGGCAGGAGAAAAAAAAAACGTCTAGGGCTCAAGTCTTTTATCAGAGGAATTCTGCAACACTTTATAAAAGATGTTGTGGTTGCTGAGCTCTCCCTTTCTTCATCCTTGCCCAGGGCTTTTAAATCGCTTCATTTATTTACCAAAACAGTAGTATGGGTCGTTTCACTAACCAAATTTAATAAGCGTAAGGATGCACTAAATATATACAGATTACTAACTTTTGGGTATCACGATACACATATCGTTAATATTTTAATTGTACTACTAATCAGCTTACCAAATTGTGGACGTAAGTAAACGTCTGTGGAGTACTGAAACGAAAACCCGCAAAAAAACAGATGAGAGGATAGAGTAAGAGCGGTGTTCAAAAAAAACAGACAGTGGGATTAAGGTGGCAAGAACTGTGTTCAGAAAACACGGTGGAGACAATAGGGTGTAAGAGCAGTGTTGGAAAAAAAACAGACAGTAGGAGGATAGGGTATAAAAGCAGTGTTCAAATAAGCAGTAAGGGAGTAAGGTGGCAAGAACTGTGTTCAAAAAACAGACAGCAAGGGGATAAGGTGCAAGTGTTTTTTTCTTCTGTATGTTACAGACCCAAATATCAGTCTAATTTCTGACCAACTGCAGATCAGACAACACCAGTACAGCATTAGTTGTATGGTAATGTATTAATGCTTTATTCTAATTACAATAAACAGAATATTTCAGTCCCTTATTTGTACAAAAATACCTGAAAAGGTTACAATTAAGATTTAAAAATCTGTCAACTATTTACAGAACAAAGCAATGCACATCATGAATACAGGAAGTCTCTTAGAAGAGATAAGTTACATTTCTGTTTTGCATTCCCTGAAATACACCTACAACACGTACATACATAAACACATACACACTCAGGCACTCATACTTTTAGTCATTTAATTCTGCATCATGACAATATATGCCAAGCTGCAGAGTCTTCAGCAGTAAAGATTCAGCAACTGGTCAAATTGTCAGGTCAAGATTAGTGCAGGACACAGGAGGCACTGCATGTTTTTCAGACATTTTACACAGAAAGAGAGGAAAAAAAATAGTTTATTTTTGGAAACTAGTATACACAGATCCTTGGAGCAAACTACTTACCATAAACTATTTGGTCTTCTCAACAAACAAAATAACTAAAATGTACTGCTAACAAATAAACCATAAAATTTAATTCCAAAACACCAGTTTTCAACAGGCTCTCTATCAACCCTGAGCAACCCAGTTACATTCATGTGACTTAGGAAGAAAGAAACACCTAATTTAGCTACTTAGCTATCGAATCGCATTAACAGCTAAGGGCAGCAAGACATTATGCAACGATAAAGTTTTAATGAGTAACAAAACACAAAATACTGTATCTTTATGAAGCCTTGGGTGTTCACATTATCACCACCATAAAGCGAACAGTGGAACAGTGTAACTTAAGGTGATCTTTAACAACTTAAGGATGAAAGTCAAGTGTTCATTTTAAGATCTAAAAAAATAAAACAAAAATTAAGAATATATATATATGCTGTATGTGTGTGTATATA
>JAABNX020000151.1:6175285-6185844 GCA_015163995.2 Mormyrus lacerda
CCCACCCCGGGTTTTTTTTTGTGCGACACCCGCACACGCACGCTCAGGAGGCTTACCTCTGCGGGGGCCAAAAGGCAGCAGTCTGGAGAACAGGACGGCATTTCCAAAGTCTGTCCGCCTCCAGAGAAAGAGTCCGTCTTTCCGGAAAGCTCCAGCTCCGGCCGAACAATAGTGGCGTGCCGTTCTAGGGTGTCACCGGATTACGGCGCCGTGGCACCTGTGTGGCACAGCCTAACCGCTGGCCGGCATAGCCGCGAGCAGATGGCACTGCGCGCAGCCGGGCTCACAACTTCCCTGTGATCTCCTCACAAAGGGTTACGCGCCGAGGCTTTTAGGTAGTGAATCAAACCACACTTCCCTAACCAATCGTGGAGCTGGCTTAGGCTGATGTAATCATTTACCACACAGACAGAGACACGGACACACGCGCTCCCGCCCGCACGCACACACACACACACACACACACACACACACAAACACACACAAACACGCACAGAGGCTGCAACCTCACACCCAGGAACAAAAATCTGTCTGCCAGCCTAGCGTCTTCACGCACGGCGATCTGAGTACTCTGAGCCCAGACCCAGCTTCTCTTCATAAATAATTATTACTTTAAAAAAAAATAAATAAAAAAAAAAAAAAAACACAATAGAAGAACATGAGGACTGAAAAAGAGACTAAGGTATTTTGCCGCGGCCCCCCCCCCCCCCGGCCAGCTTTCTTCCTAAGTTTAGCTCCAGCCTTGACTGCCAGAAATGCGTCTCACGGCGCGGAGGCTCGTTACGGACTAAATGACACAAACCCGAGTAGCTGGACCTCACATAAAGCCAGGCCTGGCCAACATCCTCCTCCGAAAATAGCCACACCCGGAAGTGAACTGTTTTCGTCCACAGACGGCCGACGGGAGAGAAAAACACGATCCTCTGAGATACCTGCAATTATTTTTAAACCTCGTCTGGATCAGGAAGTTTGGAGGTACGGCCCAACTCCACTGATTATCAAGGACCCTTAAAGGAAACAGTAACCGTCCTGTGGAAAGTGTATATTTAGCAACAAAACCGTCAACTGGCCGGCCGGATTCAGGAAGTGGGAACGGAGGTGACTGGGAGTCAGCCAGATAATGGCACGAAATAAGCATCATGAGACGGTTCTGAAGTGAAGCAGAGATCCACGTTTCAAATCAGGGGAAACTCGGTTATTCTGCGACACGCATTCAGGAGCTGGTCTGCTGTGATTGGGGGGTGGGGAGCTGTGCCCTCGTGGAGGGAGAGAATCAGCGCAACGGGCGCCAGACCTTTGGAGGTACAGAAACCTCGACAAGCGTGACGTCGCACACACAGGCTGCTGTGGGATGTGTGAAACTGCCAGCAAGTGCTAGATGGCCCACCGCAATCGAGACACGGTGAGCTATATAGGCAAGGAACAGCATTCAGGATTACCACTCATCTGCAGCAACAACAACAACAAAAAAAAGTGTTCGGAAATTACTCTACCAAAAAACTGTGTACTACTTCCTTCCATCTTAATTTACACGATATTTCCAAAATCCAGAGCAGCATTACTGCAGATGCTTGTCAGAAACAGCCAGATGTTGACACTAATCTTACAGCGTTTGACATTTTATGATTTTGCAAAAGTGGGTAGCAGGGAAATGACAGCTCTTTGCAGCTTAAAGCTACAGGTCACTCGCAGCGAATCGTTAGACACTCTGCTCCGGCTGAAAGAGAAGCCAGTTTACAAAGCCATAACCGTCGCTACACGCATGCCCGCTTGCATCACAGGGGCTAGTTTAAGTCGATGGGGGAGATGAGAGTTATTTTTAATGCTGGGCGTCCATGGTGGAAAGGCCTGCTAGCTTCTCTGAGGGGTCAGTGCACTGTGAGTGTAATATGCACCATCAACAGCAATCAAGACCACATGTTCAGAGTTAATAGAGCAAAGTCTGCCTCTCATAGGTGGTATATGTGTCATCCAGAATGATATCGTGTCATTTATTGCTTGTATAGTGTCATTTATTGTCTGTGTACTAGGGAGTCTGTAGCAGCCGGAAGCAAATTCCTTGTGTGCCCCAACACACTTGGTGAATAAAGGTGACTCTGATTCTGATGATTCCTCCCTTCGTGACCTGCATAAGTTATGAAACAATCAAATAAACCGGAATAAATGCATCATAACAAAAGGAGGTTCTGGATGTGAAAGGCAGAAGAAACGGAGCATGTCAGGAAGCCTCCATGTGCACGTGTGCACACGCCTGCACACACGTGGTTCCACTGTGCTGCAGGACTCCGATTCCAGCCAAAATCCAAATACAGATAATTGGGTTTCAGAAAGACAGTCAGCCTCTCGGACTGGGCAGAAAAGACCACGGCTTAATTGTTTTAGCGAGCGCGCTCCATTAAACCTGATGACTCATGCTCTGCACATCCAAGCGGCTCTTCCTTGTCCGATTTCTGATCACACAAAGTCCACCCCCCCAACCGACCGCCATGATTACGCAGAGCTTTCTGATGTTCCGTTTTACTTGATAGCGCTGGACTGCATTCGTGACTCACAATCATGTTTAATTTCTCCTAACATATTTTGTGCAATCAAGCCACACGACAGTAAACTTAATCAAACATTAATGAAATACATCATGGAACACACCAGAAAGGGACTTCCTAAAGAGACCCGGGTGTAGAACCCACCTACCTGACCCATTAACAGAAAGATTTAAACCTGACGAGAGTACAGCACAAATTTTCTGCAAATCCAAGAAACAAGGAATTTGGGAAAGGGCAAAAATGAACATGCAAGAGGCCGTGAGACACGAGGTCGTAATGCTATTTAGTCAGGCTGAGGTGATGGAACTGAAATGACCTGTTAATACAATTTACTCATTTACTCATCGAGCATAACCAGACAGAGAGAGAGACCTTTGATATAATTCAGCTGGCTGCATTAAAATAGGGACACAACTTCGCTGAACTCTATGAACTGTAAATAAATAAGATTTTTTTATTTAAATGAAGCACATTAAATGAGGCTCTCTGCTGCTACAGGCTGAGAAAAGGCTCTGATCCCAACGACAGAGCTTTCCAGAAGGAAGATTGGATTCCAATATTTACAACAGAAAAATGCACCATTGCAGCCCCTTGGACTCTACCAACTAGACTGGGGCTGACGTCCCACCCCCGCATACAGTACCTGGGTACAGGGGGCATGGGCCAGAGACGTCACACCCCCAGATACAGTACCTGGGTACAGGGGACATGGGGCATGGACCAGAGACGTCACACCCCCAGATACAGTACCTGGGTACAGGGGACATGGGGCATGGGCCAGAGACGTCACACCCCCAGATACAGTACCTGGGTACAGGGGACATGGGGCATGGACCAGAGACGTCACACCCCCAGATACAGTACCTGGGTACAGGGGGCATGGGGCATGGGCCAGAGACGTCACACCCCCAGATACAGTACCTGGGTACAGGGGCCACCTCACTGCTTAAGCTTCATTTTTAAAAACTGGGGTAATATGGGGAGTCTGGTGGTCAGTCGAATCTATCAATAAGAGAAAAACAAGCAAAAGACAAGAAAAACACAGTAAAAACAAAAAAAAACATCTAATTGCACTGATGGTACCTCCAGACTCACACTTCTGTCTTATTTAGATAAACTGGAAAAAATATTAGCATCATTAAGCATTTGCACTCCCCAAATCTGAGAACGGAGGATATACTTTGCTGGAAAATAGATAAAAAAAAAACGCTAGTGCTATATTTTCTACGAGGTGGCTTGTTCAGATGCTAAAAGACATTCACTCCCTCGCTCTCTTCGGAGTGCAGCAAAACACACCGGATAACACAGAGATCCCACTCTAGCCGTGTCAGTAGCCACGGCGATGACAAGAACAAGAAAGCATTATGACCAATGAAGAGGTTAATTAACATTTTCTGTCCTTACACCTAGACAAAGGATTCCTCATTTTCTTACAATAAAGAACAAGAAGTCCATCTGCTTGGTGACCGGCTGGCTACTTGTCTTGATGTCATTGGTGCCGGGGAATCTCAATTATGACATCAAAATGTCCTGATCTGGCTGGCATTGGCCGGCTGTGCAGAACCAGCAATCTATTGCAGTGACAGGTGATCAAATCAGCTCCATTACTGCACAAAATTTCCTGTCTCTGTCGCATCTTTTTGGAAACGGAGAACAGGATGATCCAGTGGCGAGGGTACTAAACATGTGGACTCATCTTAAAAGTAATTAAAAAATAAACATTTATTATCATGCATGAGTCTCACAACCATCTGCCATCTGATAAGCAAGCAAATTATTCCAGTTGAAGGTGCGAGGATTATGATTAATGATGAACTCAACAGAGAAACTTAAAAATGGATCTTTAAGGACTCTCAATCTATCTCATCAATCCACACAGGAATCCATCACAAATGAGATCTCTCCAATATATTAATTAGTGCTAAAATCCCTTTCTCATCCAAAAATCCTAAAAATCATTATTATGTTTTTTTCAAGATGAACTTTTAAAAGAACTCTGTCAAAGGATAAACAAACCACCGACTCAGGAAAACACCCTACACATTTATCATTCATTTGGGCTATAATGCTAAGTACAATTTTCAACGTCAAAACCAACACAGTAGATGTGAAACCAGAAGATTTTGTGGTATCAGGGCTCAGAATTGGTGCCCAAAAGATCCACGTCATCTATGCTCACTTGAGTTAAGATATCACCCTTTGCCGGGATTGAGTGGCTTCCAGTGGAGAAACCACACTGGAGGCCTCATCGTCACACTGGAGGCCTTACCACTCCTCAGCATGGACACTCTGATCCTCAATATGTCCATGGCAGATAGCGTTTTTTTTGCCCGTGACCATCTGAAACCTCGGACACAAAGACACCCAGGTCTGTTGCCCCCCCCCTGCAGCCAAAAACCAGAAGGATGTTAATACGACTAACATAATTATGCAATGTCACAGTGACCAAAACAACTGGCTCAAGGAAATACAGGCTGGGAAACAAATGGCAAGGACACTGCTGTAGCTGCAGCTCTGAGTGGGGGTAGATTGTTTCTGACAAACTAATGGCAGGACGCAGAGGCGGGGAAGAAAACAGCACCAAGGAGCCGGACCGGGCCGGGCCGAGCCGTGCCGGCGAGCCGGGCCGCCAATGAAGATGCGAGACGGCAGCGCACACAGCCCTGCGGTGACGAGGCGCGTTTGGGCTCCCGCCAAAAACAGCACTCAGCCCCCACCCCTGCTCCCTTTTCACCAGAGATAATTACCGCTCCTCAAGCCAAGCTGAGGGTCTGTCTCAGTTTGCCCTATTCCGACATTTCTGACAGATGTGTGTCGGGGGAGGAGAAGGACCCAAATGAAGAAATAAATTATTAAAGCAGGACGAGCGATGGCCCTGGGAAGGAGAGATCTCCTGTATCGATCGCACGACAACACGACAGCCCTCAGGCCCCCACTAACCTTCAGCCCTCAGGCCCTTACTAACCTTCAGCCCTCAGGCCCCCACTAACCTTCAGCCCTCAGGCCCTTACTAACCTTCCCTCCATCTATGGGAATGAACCACTACTGCAGAGCCCCTAAATGGGCCAAGTTATGATTCAGGAAACTGTAAACCAAGAAATGATCGCAAAGAGGAAGGAAGGATTTAACAACAAAAACACATTATTACCAAGTATTACCAAGTGATATTTGTGAAATTTAAATGCAGATGAGCATTCTCTGGTGTTGCATTCTATGGTCCATAGAATTAGCGTGTGATGCTAAAAATGCTACATGGAATAGCACTGCAGCATAACTTCCTAAATAATAAAAAAAAAAAAACTGAAAAAACAAAAAAGCATAATAACCCCTACAATAATTCCTTTTGCATGCAAAATATTTCCGATATTTCTTTTTTTTTAAAGGACCAGACTTCTGCAAAGTAAAAATATTCTACATTTGCAAGCATCTAAAGTGTGACCTTCTCCATGCAAAAATCTGACCAGAAATTGTCAGCGATATAATCCAAAGCGTTTTTGATTAAACCAAAGAGTCTTCACTGCCCAGTCAACCAATGTGCGTTCGACCACAATAAAGATCTTTCTCAAAATAAAAAGTCACACGATGCAAGTGCAACAAACTTCCCGTGTTACAAAGCAGCTCCCCCGAGACAAAAATCAGCACTTATAAAAAGCACACACGTGGTAAATCTTGTATAAGTCCTGGCAGGAAATGTCTCCCAGAAGAATTAAAAAAGGAAAAGAAAAATCCGAAGGCATCACCCTGAGCATGTACGAACACCAGCTTCCTGTAACTGACACTTATGCTCCTTGTTCGGTTTTATACGGCGTCTTCCCCTGCACCGAAGCAGCTTGAGTCAGCATGGCAGTGCAGCCGTACTGCTAAACCCCAGGTGTGTGTGATTACTATGCTCTGCGTGGCCTCGTCGTGGTCCAGGCTTGTTCAGCTTGCGGCCGGCTCCTTGCCCCCCTTCCCCCACCCCTGGGGGAGCAGAACCCATGCTGACGCTGCATAGATATCACCCAGGTACATATATATATGTGTGTGTGTGTGTGTGTGTAATATGAATGTATGTATGCATACTGTGTAGTCAATAGTTATATGGTGGCTATAGGTTTTCCCACTTATTTCATAAACTGCAGATTATCTTGTTAAGTATTGGGAAGTTCAGTGAGCAACTATAAATGAAAATGCATCAGTGCATGTCTGACATCCTGTTAACTGGTTGTGTGGTGATGGCAGAGTCAAATTCAAGGTTGTACTTTGACTTTAAATTATTTTATTCCTTTTGGTAGTCACTTAATAGATTGATTTTAAATACTTGCTTAGTATTTAACACTTGTCTGGTGAGTCAGATTATAATTATATTACATAATTATATTAGGTGGCTTTTTGTAGGTCAGTAGTGAGACATTTTGTGTGTCTGAAACATTGATTATGGGAGGCAGATGTCAGATAACAGAAAAAATACAAGCAATTGTCACTCTGAGAGAAGGCTACAGTTTCAGAGTGACTGCCAAGAAATTAAAAGAATTCAGCACAGTTGCTTATAGAGAGAGAGACCCCAACAAACTGGATCTAATGTGGACATAAAGAGGCCTCGATCCACTTCTAGTTCAAGAGTCACCACTTTATATAACAGAAGGTGAGGTACACCAGAGATCAAAGCGCAGCCGAATGAACGCCATGGCACCAAAACATCAACTTCAACTATGCTGAGAAGACTGAGGGAGGTGGGGCTATAGGGTTGTGTTTCAGCCAGAAAGCCACTTTTGGGGGGTCCCTAACAAGAGGAAAAGGTCTGCATGGGCCAAAGAACACAGACACTGGTGTGTCGAAGACTGGTGTGAGGTGCTGTGCAATTATGGAGTGTGAAATCTATGGTTCCTCGAGGAGGTGTTACGTGCACCGTCGCACTGGGGAGAGGATGCAGTCTAACTTCCCCTGTTAAGCATGTGTGTGGCAGTGTGATGGTTTGGGGGGGGGGTGCTTTGCTGGATCTAACATAGGAAATGCGCATTAGAGTGACTGGAATTTTGAATCAGAAAGGCTACCATAGCGTCCTGCAGCGACGTGCCATTCCAGCAGGCAACAGACTCATTGGTCAGACATTCTTTATATACTATATATATGACCCCAAAGTTGCCTCCAAACTGTGTCACGGCTATTTGAAAAGGAAAGAGAGAGAAAGGAAGCTGATCCTCGTGGCCTGGCCACCACAGTCACCTGACCTGAACCTGATGGAGCTAGTCTGGTATGAACTGGACAGAAAGGTCAAGGTGCACCTGTGGACAATGCTCCAGGAACGCTGGAAGGAGCTTACAGAGCCGGATTTAATGTCCACGGAGACGGAATGCCTCAGATTTTATCTGCTGTTAACTGCTAAAGGAGGTTACTTTGACGAATCAAAGCCACGACATTTTCTTGCTCGTGGCCATAGTGTAAATTTATTTGCTGGCAAAGAATACTGAGTGTATGGTTAGTAAATGTTAAGTGAGTAATATGCAAACGTAGAAAATCACAGTGTGCAAAAAAGTCTGACTGGTAGTGTATGTATGTGACACGTGCACAAACTGGGTAAATCGACAGCACCAGCTGCTCTCAGCTGCATAAACTAACCGGCAAAAAAAGCGGGGGATGTGGAAACGATGAGGAAACTAACAAGGATATCTGCGTCCTTCTTAAATTTAGCGGGTTAGCAAATTAGCAAAAGCCAAAACAAAAGGAAATCACCAGTCTCTACAGCAAAGAAGGTCGCTGAAAATGTTGTATGGTTTAGCATGAAGAGTCACACCTTTCAACATAAAGCTTCTGTGTGAATCAGAGACAGGACCCCAGAGATGCATCCGCTGACAACATTGCCGACGTGTCATTTTTAGTATGAAAAAGGTGTTCGGACCAACACCACACAGGAACAGGTGGCGGCGTGATGGACACAGTGGGGAGGGCGGGATATCTGGAAACGGTCTATGGAGTGGACTTCACTCTGTGATGTCTGTGAGGAGACGTCAATCTCCTTCCACACTGGATGAAAGCTCTGTGAGCCGCAGGCGTGCACACACACACACACACCCCGAGGCACTGGGCAGACACCGGCCACTGTGCGCCATTTTAACAGCACATCAATAATTCAAACAAGCTTTATTGACAGCATGTCGCCATTCAGTACCACTGACAGCTGCCCTGACTACACCACAGGGTCCAGCATTACCTCCAACAACAGGGGCAACAAATGCTGCATGCAACGATACTATGCATTTTACTGCATATTCAGCATTCCTGAAAAGTTTATTCAAGGCACTAATATTCCACTGTTACTCATGCCACTGTGATTCACAAAAGACCATTTGGCGTGAGTCCGAATGCTTCACTGAATGCTAAATATATCAATTTGGGGATGCAACCCTGGGCCCCACCTCACATTAGAGAATCCTACGCCAACCGCGAGCCAGACAGCAGGTGATTTTTCATCTAGACTAACTTTCTAATGACTTTCGACCTCAATGAGGGCCAGAACAAAGCTATTTGCAGTACCTTACTTCACCAGGAGTAAACCATGAGGTAAGACACTATTAAATACATTAGTCATCTATACATTGCTGTTACTTCAAGAGCGGTGCCAGATTATGATCTCAGTGAAGCTTTTAATGGATTAAAAGAACCTCAAGCGGGCAGCCCAGAGGACTCACGGTCCCCTGGTGGTACGGAAGATACCGAGATGGATCTACAAAGAAACAGGGGAGGTCAGGGCAAGGTGTGACATGGTAACAGGGATTCAATTACATCAGGTTGGACTGGCAGAGGATCAATGCAAATTTTAAATGGCAGGATCCATGCTGAGAATCGGCGTAGGGGACCAGCCGGGATCAGGTTCGGAGCGGGATAACCGACGCCAGGGGCGGCTGTGTACACCACCCGCTTAGGGGCCACCGGGACAAGGGGGGGTGCGCCATAGGAGTGCACACAATCGACTCAGAGGAATGACAAGGAAAATCAGCACACGCATGGAATATGAGAGGCGCTCAGAAAGACTCACCTAGCACTCGGCACAGAGAGTGACAAGAAGCGCCTGCAGCTAGGAAAACTCTGTAAAAGGCAGATCTTGCAGAGGAAGAACATCCAGCGAGTCCAAGCGAGATTTACACACATTCCTCCCTGAAAGGCAGTCAAGGTGTGCGTGTGTGTGTGTGTGTGTGTGTGCGTGTTTGTGTGTGTGTGTGCATACGCACTGTGGTAAAAACGAGCTTCAGCATGGAACAATTAAAGAAATTTTACAATTATAGTTGAGTGATTAATGAGTGGACATGTCAGGTTAGCTCTTTAAAGCAGACAATTAATGAATAACATGTTGACAGTTTTCTTTACTAGCAATTATGTATTTAGTAAGTAGATAATGACAGAAATTGCCAGCATTTCGCCCCTAACTGATTGATAACGTCGTTATAACCAAAATTTTACTGGTGACAACAGTTTGGGCAGGGGGGGGTGGGGGGTGATATGGCTATGGCTATTGGAAAGGCTGGATAAACATATATGCAAATTTCCACTCTACCCTGGGCTTAAAGCTGCACTCCTCATAATTTGTCAGAATAAAAGTTGCATAAAAGAAAAAAAAAACATATCAAATCATATCCAGACCTTCATCACGGTGGCTCCTTCAACTGGTCACAAGTCCATGAGCCCCCCCAGCGACCCTGTAGACCACCCCCCCCCACCAGCTATGGAGAGCAAGATGGGGTCAAAAAAGAGAAGCATTCCAATGTACCTGTACCTGTACTTGTGCAAATGGCAAATAAAGTGTGTTTGTTCGTTGTTTGTTAATGTTGTTGTGTTGAGGGACACTGACTCCATGAAAGTAAAGACCGAAGAGGAGAACAGGAGCTGTACAAATATCTAAATTAGAAAAGGTCGGTCTCTCTGTCCATCCATCCATCCGTCCATCCATCCATCCATCCATCCGTCCATCCATCCATCCTCCTCGGCCTCACCGGTGGGCCTGGAACCTATCCCAGGCAGCATGGGGGTAGGGGTACAGTC